>CM062817.1:647737276-648209625 GCA_031772625.1 Pinus tabuliformis
ATCTAGGACTGTACGTGAACGTTCTTCCAAAGCAGACGTGGGAGCGCATGGGCGGGCCTATGCTGCAATGGTCTCCTATTCAATTGCGAATGGCAAACCAAAAAAAGATCCTACCTATGGGAATATTGTAGGGAATAACAGTAGATATTGAAGGTGTGAGCACGCTAGCAAATTTCAAAGTGATAGAGATTATTGATGAAAACAATCCCTATCCTGCACTACTAGGAATAGATTGGGCCACTGACATGAATGGAGTGATAAATCTAAAGAAGCGCAAGATGATTTTTGAGAAAAAGTCACTGCGCATAGTGGTACCTTTAAACCCTGTGGAAGGATCGCGCTACATAGAGCTAGTGTGCAACAATGATAGCAATGACGATCTATACCGTATCTACAAGATAACTGCATGGGAGCAAGACTGGGTAAATCCAACATCAGATGGCAGACTCTTGTGGGAGCGCAAAACCTCCTGCACCTTAGATTTAGATGAGGAAATAGAACAGTGGAAGAACTGGTTACACGAGGTATCCACACTCAACTATAACATGATGACAAGGTCACTATGTTGCATGGCAACAGAGGTAAGAGATCTGCGTACATATGATGGGTTGAGCGAGGTGGATGATTTCCTGAAAAAATTGAAAGAGAAGTACCTAAACAACAACGTTTTGATGCTCTAAAATGGGTATTGTGCTCTATGCCCGCAAGATGGTGGGGTACACAGCAAAGAAGTTTTTAGGACTGGCATGAATGCAGAAGGATGATGCGCATGTGGTTTGGAAAGCCTCAGATGTGGACGAAAGCTGAGTAAGATGGATGAAACAGCCTACACACCCACCTTTCCAGTTGGGTACAGGCATATGGTACGCAACCTGCATGAACGCACACCACCCTTGTGATAAGAAGCATGACCAACAAGCAGTAGTGGGCAAGACAATGGTGTGAACGACACCTCCGGTTAGGACCAGGAAGTATGGTAAGACTAAGCACGCAGAAGCATATTCACGTAGAAAATTTTGACAAAGTACACGAAGCACTGAACACGATCCACCATGTGAAATGAACTGACTGGGACCTGTGCATACCAGTGGTTCTCTAGGCTTATAGGACCATGTGTAAAACCTTGACCGCATGGGCACTTCCACAACTTTAGTATGAAGCGAATGCTGTAATCCCTATGGAGCATGTAAAGCCTAGTCCGTGCATAGTATGACCAGTAAAGATGATGGTTCATGAAACCCGAAAGGAAGGGATCACACAGCTGCGAGAAGCAGAATGCATGGGACTTGAGGAAGAAATCCAATATGGAAACCTTAGACTCCAGAAACTTGAAGAATAAAGGGTAGGGTTAAGGAAGAAAAGCACTTTGATGGATGCAGAAGTCAAGAAGATGGAGGACGAAATAAAGAAATATTTTCGGCAAAAAGACTAGAATGGTAAGGCAGGGTGTGTGCGATCACGATGACAGGGTTAAGTCCTATTACCGTGAATTGATCAGTCTAATGCCTTGGCTTGAACCACATATTGCTAAGAATAATGAATATGGTAGTGCATTGCAAGTAATAAAGTACACGATGCCAACCATAATAGTAAAGGCAGAAATTCTCCAGGCAACATGATGAATGATCAGATGAAACTTTTCACGGGTGGTGTGACCACCTGACAGGCCAAGGGAAGGACAGTCTTAGTGCTCCAAGCAATTGGAAGGGAGTGCGGGACTATAAATTATTATTCCCTGGAGCTGCACGATATTGGAGGTGCAAGCAGAAGCAAAGAGTCACAAGGTCTGCGACCACGCACGGGGGGCTGCGCTGCCGCACAGGTTGGCCAGAAAGTGACCACTGAAGTCACTATTCATGATGGGTTGCTCAACATGAGGCCAAATGGAGTGAGCGACAGGCATTTAAGATGTGATTTATGGGAAAAATATAGGAGAATATGCCGCCAAGGGAGCATTAATGAACCAGATTTGGGGGGAATGGTCGAATTCAAATTCCAAAAGCACTATAAAATACAAAGGGCTGCCCAGCAAACAACACTTGGTCATTTGTGAATTGAGCGATTGAGCAGAACCCTGATTGTTGTGAGTTGAGCGTTGATTAAGCCCCTGAATTCGCGAGTGATATATTATTGCACAGATACAATGGCAACAACTAAGGATGGTATGGAGATAGTAGAAGTGACCACCAAGGAGGCCGTGTAGGCCCTAACTATGGGGGATGTTCCAGAAGGTGCCGAGATTGTGGAAAAAATCTCAAAATCACTGTGCATGCCAAGACCCAAGAAGGACAAACAAGCAATGGCTCCCATATGCGTGTCCCCACGGAACCCGCTACGCAACAAACTGTTGATGGAGGAGAAGGGGAAAGCCATCACTATAGAAACAAACGAAGAAGAAGAAGATCTGCAGGATCTTACCATCACAGAAGAAGAAGATGAAGGCATGGAGGTGGATACTTAGCCTATGTACACTGTGACAAAACTGCCTACATATTTCCCTCCGCGAAAAGGGAAGGCCGAAGTGCCCAAGGACCTGGACGAGAGCAAGAGCTCTCTCCAGACCCTGCTCCTCCCAGATGGCATTATGTTTGAAGGCACACACCTAGGCCGCATGTCGAGCTTGAAATTCGAAGATTGGCACCTCGCTGACCACGAGAAGTTCCCTCACCTTGAGACTAGAAACCTTATGAAGCAGAACATTGCGGGGGGGGTGATAGCATTAGAGTCGCAGAAGTGGTTGCGCGGAATGGAAAAGGTTGAGATGCTTAACCTACTTTGGGTGTTGTATTTCCACCGCGCCCCAATAACCATTTTCGTCATCAGGCATCTACTCAACCTGGTGCATGATGGGTGTTTATGGCTGAAGGAGCCCATCCCCATCACGACATACTTGATTCATCATGTCTCTCGACTTCCATACAAGCGAGAGGACCCCGTGGCCATATTGGAAGGTAAGGGCAGTGATTTGGCCATTGTGGAGGCCATGAAGAAAAATTACAAGCTTGAAAAGAAGAAGAGGGGCTACGCCATCTCCAGCATCAAGGAAAATGTAGTACACGTGGCAACCCAAATCCTAGCTGGAAAAGTTATGCGCAAGTGTTGCGCAGATGAGGTACCTGTGCTGGTGGTCACATTGGCCGAGCAGTGCGTAGAGGGGGTCCAGTTTAATTGGTCTGAATTCCTCTACATGGAAATTTTAGAGAATTTCCACGAAGCCTAGGAAGAGGGAAAAATGTTCCACTATTCATGGTTGTTGTTGTCTATAGTGCTCGTAGCTAGGGAATTGTCGGAGGATAGTCAATTCCCCATAATTGACAGATATTTACCAGAAGCCGTGAAGTACACTTCGCTCTGGGCCATGAAGGATGCTAAAAGGATATGTGACAACAAGATCTTCTAGGTGTTCATGGAAATGAACCTCAGAATGTGGATCAACCGTAAACTGTGGTTGTCACCCACAGTTTACAATAGTTTGCAGAGTTTTTTAGAATTTAAGGCAGACATGCATAACAGATATATCAGGGCGCAGAAGGACCCAACTAAATAGTGGCAAAGCTACCCTTTGTAGCCATCGACGACACCATTTTCAATGTCTTGGAGGCATGGCCGCTGGAATGGCATGCCCCAGACATTGCAGAAATTGAAAAGTCGGCAGCACAAAAGAAGAAAGACGAGGCCAAGTTGCACATCACACATTTGGCCGAAATATGAAGGAAGGAAATAGTAGGAGAAAAAGTGTGGGCAGCGCGAGACACAGTACAGAAAGTAGCTGAGCAGAAAAAGGCTTCAGCATCACAAGAAGCAGCCACGAAGGCGGGCGAGGGCCAAACAACACCTTCACAGGGGCAGGAAGTAGAGGAAGTAGAAACAGAAGAAGGAGGTGTGGATCCACGAAGTACATCAACATAGCTGAAGCGCCAACACCCAGAAAAGCAAGCAGGGTTGTGGAAGAAGGTCAAGGCCTCGAAATTGTCCATTGACCCGATCACCCTAACCGAGGGTGATCTGCATGACATTGGCGACACAGTGCGCGATGTCACCAATGAGTCTCTCCAAGATTTCATGTGGGAGAACCAGATTGTGTTAGGGGCCCTCAGAGTGCAGTTGCATGAATTATAGGCATGTCCCCCTCAAGTTGGTACCCTTTCGACCAACCTCGTAGTCAGATCCATGATAGCAGAGCCGATGTTGTGCGCATGGATGACGAACACAATAGTGTTGCCGGAAGGGGCACTAGTGACATCAAATGAGGCCGACAGGCCTTCGGTCAGTGCGTTGAAAGGTCTCGATGTTAATCTATTTTCCCTCCCACACGAGACATTATATGTGTTGCAGGATGAGATAACTGTAGAGTTGTGATCTAGGGAGAGCTGCATGCTCTAAGTCCTCAGTGAGTAGAAAATAAATATGGAACAACTAAGCTTGCAGCGCGACGAATTGGTGTCGCAAAATCAACACCTGGTATAGGTGATAGATGACACTTTCCAAAGCATCCTGAAGTTGGCCATCCCAGCAGACATACCAACGGAGGCGCAGATCCATAGGTTAGCAACAGGGGTCCGCGAGGCCAAGGAGGAAATCAGAAAGGTTCAGTTGGAGCTGAATCTTTAGATTGTCGAGTTGTGGTTAAAGGTGTAACCATCCAATCCCCCGAAAGTCAGAGAAAAACATGCTAGCACTATCACAACGGGGTTGGAGGAAATTGGAGGTGCAGTGTGAGATTGCACCAGTATATTGGAAGAATCACGTGAGGTCCTCTCAAATCTGCAGGAGGACCCCAACATACAGTGCTTAGAGACAGAGGTACGAGAACTCCAATAGAATTATGATAGTGTCTGAGGAACTACGCAGACAGTGGTCTTCACCCAAAGGCTTGCACAGATGTAGTAGGTTAAAGCACTGAAGGAGTAGGTGGACGCAACATGACATAAGGAAGCAATCCTAAAAGCACGCATCCAGCCTTGGATGGATGAGGCATTCACCATCACTGCAGACTTTAAAGGCAAGCTCACACACATGCAAGGGATGCACACATTGATGTAGAGAAGCACTCTCGACACAGAGGTCTTGGAATAGCGTATGCAACAGATCCAATAAGCAACAACTCAATGTGCTGCTGACCTCCATGCAGTTCGAGAACAATTGGAGGGACTTCGTGCAAAGATTGTCGCACCGACAGAGTGACTCGAGGATGAGTCACGATGTTTGTGTTGGGGGCTTGTTGGGCATGGAATCCCCCCAAGGCATGTTTTGGGGCTCAAAGCCCAAGTTTTGACGGAATCTTGTTGTAAAGCTCCATGAATTATGGGCAAGGGGAGCGAAAGTATGATAGAGTCATAGGGTTTTTCGCCCTAGTTTTGTAATGTATTGTCGGTTGGATAGACCTATCCATGGTCAGCGGAGCATGGGATTGTATAAATAGAGCGAGGCTCTAAGTGTAAGAAAAGGAAAAATAAGTAGGAAAAATTTTAAGTGATTAAGTCGCAAGTTGAAGTGTGTCTTTGGGTCGTAGAGTAGGAGAAGGATTTGCAATTGAGTGCACAAAGGCCTAATAGTCCACAGTTGAGTGTGCAGACCCCTGCAGCTAAGTGCGTAGGGCAAAGTCGAGTCTATAACTGAGGAAGGAATTAATAAAGAGAAGTTTTGTTATAATTTTTTGTATCTATTCTTGGGTTGATGAATGATTGATGTAATTTGTAAATATACTGTTTATTTACTGTGTGCACCTGTATGAATGGTTTATATTGTTTAGTATACTTAAAGCACTCAAGTAGGCAAAGTTAATTAACTAATGTTGGAATATGAGTAAGGTCTTAGGTAATAATGCAGAGTGTGACGTTCAACCCCTGGGTAGCACTGTGCAAAGGGATTATATCAGGCTGCGACATATGGGAAAGTGCGCGAAGCAACCTGCGCACATGGTCAAACCATGAACTAGTTGAACTCCTCAAACATCTCCAGGGTGAAAAAACTTGGTTCTAGCACCCTCCCATACTAATTCGGGTGAGACTTCAATCTGCGCTCCGTGGACTATTTCCGAAAGGGCTAGTAGTACCAGGATTTGTTTGGATAAATTAACTCTAAACCTGGGTCAAGCCCCAATAAGCCAACAAGAGGTGGTAGTGCTCCCTTGTCGTGTAGCCTAGCTATCATTATAGCAAAATCCTCTGTCTCATGATCCTACAAGGTACAGTACAGACATGATGGATGCGTTGGATTTGTACAATCACGGAATAATGTCCTTTCCCTCCGCAATTTTAGCATATCAGTTGTCCGCGACCCCTCCTAGGTCCTCCTTCACCTCGGCCTCATCCATGCCCCTGGAATTTGGTTCGCACCATGCCTACACCTTAGTCTATGGGTCATGTTTCAGCTTGAACCCTGTAGGTGGGAGTTCTATCCATCATTAGCTCATAACTTCTACATGTGCACTCATCGTGTCCCACCGATCTACATAGATTATGGAACAATTGTTGTGAGTTCTGCATGTACTTTTGCAACAAATGGCAGTTTTCTATAGCATGCTTTCCCCGTATTTGACAAAAGGTGCACCACAGAGCAGGTGCCATGCTCGGTCCTACTTTTGTTTCTGATCTTAACGACATTGGTCCCCCTCCTGTGAGGTAATTCATGAATACCATGCAATGGGCTTTATCATGACCCTTACCTTTGCATTTCACACACCACACCTCTTCATGTGCTTCTGGTTGGACTGTTTTTTCCTGTTTTAGAATTTGCATCTCAAGGCATAATTTTTTCAACTGCACGTGGATCTGGTGAACTCCTAATTTAGGATCTTGATTGGGGTTTCATGTAGCCCCATCGTGATCTCTAAAACCTCTTCTTGAGTTGTTAGCCTTTGCTGCGATAGTGCGTTCCTCAAATGCAGCAATAGTGATGCTACAAACCATTCACAATGTTGTCCATCCGTCAGAGTCATGTTAGCTTCATGAATCATGCACTTTAGCCTCTGATCCTGCTCCTAAGGAGTCTCTCCTAATAGCATCGTGATCTCTTTGAACCCAATGATTGACTGCGCTTCTCACTTCAGCCTGCTAAACTCCCTAGTTAGCGTAGCTTGGATAACTCTGATTCCCGCATTTGAATTATCACTTGAGTGCTTGATGTACCAAGTCAACGCGCAATCCTGCAGAACACTAACCAATGTCGCTTTCTTGATATTATCATATGTAACTCCCTGCGCTTCCCATACGGATTTTACAATGAACCAAAACTGGTCCGGATCTTCATTTCCTACTCCCTTGAACACAAGCAAATTTATCGAGCTTGCCATATTAAAACGCAGTGGCGGAGGTGGTATGGGCGAATATGGAGGTGATGACGGTGAAAATGGTGGTGGTGTGGGTGGAGGTGGTATGCACGGAATCCTTTGCCTTATCAAATGGATCACACTTCACAGAGATACCTTCGTGAGCTCTTCCTCGTCCCTTCATGGAGGTGAAATCAAGGAGCTAGTCTCTAGTCCTGCACTTCCTTCGTTTCTGTAAATTCTCCCACTTCGCATAGCCCCAAACATCAATCTAGATTCATAATCCTCTTTTTGCACAATATAATTTTAATCCAAGTGTTCAGAGACTTTACGTACTTACCTCGTGGTCCCTTGAGAAAGCATCGCTTTGCCTTGCTATAGCTGACCGAAGTATCTACCGCGAACTCAGTAATGAATCCTCCTATAATCCGATCGAGCCAGTGATCAACAGCGTGCACAATCTTATCCTCTGATGCTTCCATTCTGTGCACCAATTCTTGGGTTCACACAATAGGTTCGTCGAGCTTTCACCTTCCTTGGCTATCTGCTAACTTTGCGATCCACTCGTACAGCTCAATAGGGAAAGATGCGAAGAAAATTTCGTGGTTTTTTGTGTATAGGTAGTAGTCTAACCACTCTTCCTTCGATAGTCATGGATTCATGTTCTCTTGCGCCATGAATTCATGAATTTTCCCATCCAACCACCCTTCAATCTCCTTCTTAGTTGGATTCTAGTGATGTGACATCAAACATCTCTATGTAGATTCCAGTCCCGACAATGGAACCATTTGTTGGCTTGATGGGGCCTGACCCACGTTCAAAGTTAATTAGCCAAACAAATCCCTATACTACTGGCCCTTTAGGCAATAGCCCACAGAGCGTAGACTGAGGTGTCACGTGAAGTAGTATGGGGGGATGATGGAACCAAGTTTCCACACCCCTGATATGTCTAAGGGGTCAACTTAGTCCAACTAGGAATAGCTTCGCGCAGGTCACTCCACACACTTCCTTGACCTGCGAGGCCTTCCCGCTCTATCTCGATCGCCTTCGCACAACCCTTAGTCAGGGGCTGAGGTGATTTTGTGCTGCTAAGGTAGCAATCTGCACTCTTTCCCTGATTTCTACCACGAATCTTACTTATCCTCTTATAACTGTTAGTTAACTTTGCTTAAACCGATACTTAGTTTATATTTGCTTAACACATTCATATAAGTTTGCGCAACAAATAAACAGTAACTTGCAATTTATATCCAATATAATTCAATGCATAAAATAGGAAAAAAGGTGCACAAAATGATACAAACATTTCTTTATTACTTCTCAATCGTTTACAAACTCAACTCACCTTGCACACTCAATTGCAGGGGTCTGCACACTCATCTACGGACTACTAGGCCTCTGCACACTCAGCTGCGGAGCCTTCTCCTATCCTATGACCCAAGACACGACTTTACACTTCAACCAAGACTCAATGCTTCATCCTCTTAGATTCTTCAATCTAATAAGTTGTCTCTACAACTTAGAGCATTGCTCTATTTATACAATCCCATGGTCTGTGGACCATGGGTAGAACTCTCAAGCCGACATTACATTACAAAAGTAAGGGCGGACAACTCTGTGACTCAATTACAAATTCGCCCTCCATGCCCATACTTTTCGGCGTCTTTACATCTGACGTAGTCAAAACTTGGGCTTTAAGCCCCAAAACTTGCCTTGGGGGATCCCGTGCCCAACACAATTCAACAATATTCACATCAATATCTCATTTTCTTGTAAAGTGTCTATCCAAAAGTCATTTGCATTTATCAAAGTCAAAGAATTATACATCATTGCAATTGGACCATTATCACTGGCCTGGGAGCCCACATTTTGTAAAAATTTTGTGTCCTTGCGTAGAGTTGAAGAAGGCAAGTTCTTTTAGGATAAGTGTCTTTTCTTATAGTTTGAACAAGGGCTCTTGGTTATAAGGTTTTGATAGGACAAGGATTTAGGTCCTATAATTATTGTTGTTTAAGTTGGGGCCTGTAAACACTTCAAGGGGGTAGAGTGGTAGTAGGGTAAGTTGTGTTTCACTACGGTGTTGGGGCATCTTTTAAACTAACTACTAATAAAACCAGGGCATTGGGGTGTCCATCCAGTGGGAGCTGGATAAGAATTGTTTTCTAGAATTCTAGGAAGTTGTAGCCTTCTTTTCAGTTGGGGTTGAATCTTAAAGAATTTATTAGAAAATCATTTGGTGTTTTTTTGACCTGAAGGGGGTTTTCTAGCTAAAAAATATTGTTCCTACTATTTCTATCTTTCTACATTGTTTTTTACTATTTTATTGAATAATTGTAATACTCCTTAAGATTAACTGATGCTCTAAAAATATTAATTAAGTGATAATTTCTATGAAATATTAATTCTACCCCCCTCTCAGTAATTCCAACAAGTGGAATAAGATTTAATTCTCAACACGGAAAAACAATTCATGGTCCATTCTCTAATTTAGTGTAGTTGTAGTGGTTGAGAAATAGGATGATACAAAAATATGGTTATCCATGCTTAGAGTACACTCAGGCAATGTCGTGCATAGAAGTTCCAACATCATTCTCTATGTAGAAAAAGAACAAAACTATGGATTGCAATAGTGAAACATGTGGGGAAATGCATTAGATAATGTATGTGTGTGATGATAAGAAAGGTAAAGTTTTCTTGAGTTGAAGGTGGTCGAGAGTTGTTGACTATGTTGAGAGAATGATGATTAAGAGTTATTGATCGTGATGATTGTGTGAGGGCCAAGAGCATAAAATTAAATGTTGCTTCAGAATGGATAGAGTGAAAATAATTTTGAGGGTATGTTGCTAACAAGTATATACGACTGATAATTGGTAATGATTAAAGAATAAAATTAGGAAAAGTTAGTGCCAATTCAGAGGGTCAAGGATTGAAGAACATAGAACTACAATCAGTCCAAGTGGGGGCCATTAAAAAGAACAATTATTTCCTTATTGAGTGTGGGTTATATCCTACAAAATAGGGAGTTAGATCTTGCCTAATGGATATATAAAGAGATATTGGGGGTTGGTGCCTCTTACATGTTGGTTCATATGAAAATTCCATGAAGCTACAAGTTGGTTCTTGCAACAAATCCAGGAAGCCAATGCTTCAATTGGTTCTTCTGGTAAGATGATTAGGTATCTATAGAAGAAGGGAATTTTTTCTTCTTTCTACTGGGTTCCAACAAATAATATAATGGTTTTGTTACTTCCTATGAGTGGGTGCTCACAAAGATTGATGCAAATAGAGTAGGAGCTCATATTTTACATCATAATACAAACAAATATTTGGTGGTTTTTCTCATAGTTTGTGTGTTCATATGTCGATTTGTATTGTTGTTATGTGATATGATGATGATGGCTCACATGAATTATTTCCAAGAACGAATACGAATATAAATAAACATTAAAATAAGAAATTATCCTTAATACTAATGTTATCACTCTAAAAGTTCCCTACGGTTGTTATCTTGTGTCAAAGAAATATTAGAGGTAACCACAAACCTCCTTTTGAGATTAGGATCTAGCCTTCGTAATGCTCAGAGAGGGCTCTCCCTTTATGATTTAACTTTGTTGAGTTAATTGATTTTAGGCTAGTTATTTAAGCTTGATTGGGTTTTGATTTTGATTTGGTGGTGGAATCACTGACTTAGATGGATAGAGGGACGTCGATAGATAGAGGGATGTCTTTTACCATTGGGCTATGGGGTCAAGTGTCAAGAAAAGAGGACTAAATCAAGTTCTAAAGATAGTGTTCATAGGGCAAGGTAGCTGATTAAATTCAGATCTTTTAGGCTGTATGGTGAAGTGGTTTTCAATCGGGGTCAAGGAGCAGATAAGGATTCCTGAAATCGGATAATGAGGGAAATGATAGAGGTCAATCAAAACTAGGGAGCAATGAAGGATTCCCTACTCTGGATATTAGAAGAAAACATTAAAATGAATAATTGTTCAGGACAGAGTGTACTTAAACAATTTTTTTAATAATATTCTAGTTATTTCATTCAATAGATAACATGCAAGTATGTGAAACACTTAAAAAGATAACAATTTGACAAACAAAAAATACTTCACTGAAGTGGCCCAACACATGAATCCTATAATGAAATGCCTTTATTACTCAGTCTAGTCTACTGACTTGAAAAATGGTACAATGAACCCTTAGGTTTCAGATCAATACAACTATAGAAATGTTTAGAAATCCACACCTAATACTTTGAATTATGAAGTATTTATACAAAAAATTATTACAAAATATCCCAAACTGATTTAGGAATTATTCAAGGAAAAAGAAATATCTTCATGCATGAAGGTAGAGACAGATATGTAATTGATGCAAGCTGTCCCTCTTTTATTGTTTGCAACTGGCTCTTCTTTGATATTACGCTGCTTTTTCTCTTTTGTTGTTTGTCTTCCACGCTGACTGTTCTTTTACATTTCCTTTTGACTGATACTCTTTCATCTAATACTCTTTGACTTAGCTGATTTGATGCTTTTCTTTCAATGCTCTGTATCCATTGTTTACCTTGAATTTTCACATTAAATCATTTAATTTTTCCCAAGTCTCTGTATCTGGTAATTTAATAGTTACCATTCTTTTGTAGACTTCATCAACTTCTGTGTATTTTTCAATGGTGGGCTTGTTTACAAAAAGATGTTTTACCTCATGCTGGAGGTAAAAAAGGTTCTCAAAATTCTAGTAAAGAATCTTTCCTGTAGGCATCCCTTTCATAGAGAAACTCTTGGCTTGCTCCTTTTCCACTTCTCTGATTCTCTTGTCATAGTATTCATGTGGCACTAACCTATCATTTATTACCAATGGATTAGGCAGACCTTTCTGCCTCAAAACATCAAGTTTGACCATGAACCTGCCTATAGCTAGCTCCATGGTTTGGCATTCGTCCTCAAGCTGCATCATCAAGTTCCTCTTGGTGATTACTGTTATGAAACCAGCTCAAGAAAAGATAGAAAAGATAGATCAATGCCTTAGAATTCAGCCTCTTCGAGGGGGCAAACTCCTTTACATTACATAAATGAACAATTCTTGGATGATTCAAATGGAAAAACCTCCTTTCTATATATAGGAGTCTAACGAGTCACAATATAACCCAACCTACCTAACAATAATAATATAAAGCCACAAAAATAACAATAGAGGGATTCTATGGGGCACGGTAATAACAATATGGGGACAATAGGGGCACAACAATATTAATAAGGGGTACAACTACAATAGTAATGGGGTAATCACTAGTATTATAGGGACCCAACATGCCCCTCTCCTTCAAAAAAGTGTTGTCCTCAACGCTTGAGTAGTTCTGGATGCTTCTGTATAAAATTCTCATCCTCCCATGTGGAATCTTCAGAAGATAAGTTCTTCCACTTGATAAGATACTCTGAAATTGATCGATTTCGTAGCTGTCGAGTTCTTGTTTCTGTGACTGCTTCTAGTTCCAATATAATTTTTCCTTCCTCGTCAAGTTTTGGCAATATTGTTTGAACTGGGAGCTTGTCGCCTATAACCTTCTTTAAACATGAAACATGGAAAACTGGGTGCAATCGAGAAGCTGCAGGAAGCTCCAATTTGTATGCCATAGTACCAATCTTTTGCAACACCTTGTACGGACCATAATACTTTGGTGATAATTTATTATCCTTCTTAGCTTGCTTGAGGGACATTTGCTTATATGGTTGTAGCCGTAGGAATACCCAATCACCTACATCAAAACTTCTTTCACTGCGATGTTGATTTGCTTGTTGTTTCATTCTATTCTGTGCCAACACGAGGTTATCCTTTAAGAGTTGGAGGACTTGTTGTTGATGTTCGATGTGATGTTCCACTGCTTGAACCTTAGAATTTTCTCTTAAATATGATGTGATGGATGGTGGTTGATACCCATAAAGTGCCATAAATGGGGTCATTTTTGTTGCTGTATGGAAGGAAGTGTTATACCACCATTCAGCCAGAGGCAACCATTTGACCCATTGTGTCTGTTTATCAGATACAAAGCAACGAAGATATCCTTCCAAACATTTGTTTACTATCTCAGTTTGCCCATCAGATTGAGGATGATAAGATGAGCTATGAGCTAACTGAGTACCAAGACAAGAAAATAATTTTGTCCAAAAATTTCCAGTGAAAATGGGATCTCTGTCACTTACAATAATCTTTGGGTTTCCATGTAGCTTTTGAATTGTTTCCATAAATGCAGTAGAAACTGTACTGGCTTTAAATGGATGTGATAATGCACAAAAGTGTGCATACTTGGTAAGTCTGTCAACTACCACCATGATGACACTCTTTCCCTCAGACTTGGGTAAACCTGTGATAAAATCCATTGAAACCTCCTCCCAACGTTGGCTTGGAATGGATAAAGGTTGTAATAGACCCAGTGTCTTAATTGTTTCAACTTTATTTTGTTGGCAAACCAAACATTCCGCCACAAACTTTTGAATATCTGATTTAAGGCCATCCCAAAAAAATTCCTTCTTAACCTTGTGGTAAGTTTTTAAAAATCCTGAGTGCCCTCCTAAGGGAGAAGTGTGCAATTCCATAAGAATCTTTTGTTTTAGCTGGGAATTCTTACAGAGGTATAAGCGATCTTTGTACCATAACGAATCATTTTTCTAGCTAAATGTATCAGACATACTGGAATCTTGTTGTAACTTTCGAATAAGTGCCCACACTTCTTCGTCATTCTTCCATTCCTCCCTTGCTTTGTTTATCCAATCTGGTTGGATAATAGAAATGGCACACAACAATGCTTCCACATCCTCATCCTTTCTTGAGAGTGCATCTGCCACCACATTTTGCTTCCCTTTTTTGTAGATGATTTCAAAGTCATAACCCAACATCTTTGTGACCCACTTTTGTTGCTCTTCAGAGGATAATCTTTGTTCTAAAAAGTATTTAAGGCTATCATGATCCCCTTTTACCTTGAAGTGTCTTCCCATTAGGTAGGGTCGCCATTTCTTAAGTGCATGGAGTATTGCCAACATTTCCTTCTCATAAATAGCTTTGTGTAAAAACTTTCCCTTGATTGGACGACTTTCAAAAGCAATGGGTCTTTCATCTTGCATTAAAACAGCACCAATTCCATTTCCTGAAGCATCACATTCCACAATAAAGGTTTTTGTGAAGTCCGGTGTAGCTAAGACCGGTGCTTGGCACATTGCCTCTTTAAGATGTTCGAAGGCCTTTGTTGCTTTTGGAGTCCATGAAAATGCATCTTTCTTCAATAATGTTGTTAGAGGTGCTGCTATTCTCCCATAATTCTTAACAAACTTGCGATAATACCCTGTCAACCCAAGAAATCCTCGCAGATGCTTTATGGATGTGGGGATTTTCCATTCCTTAATGGCTTTAATTTTGCTAGGGTCTACCTTAACTCCTTCATGAGATACAATATGACCCAGATATTCCACCTCTTGTACTCCAAAGAAACATTTGGATCTTTTTGCATATAATTGTTTCTCCTCCAATAGTTGTAGCACCCTGTCAACATGTTCAACATGATCCTTCCAAGACTTGCTGTAGATTAGTATATCATCAAAAAATACTAACACAAATTTTCTAAGGAATGGTTTGAAAATTGAATTCATCAAACCTTGAAATGTTGAAGGTGCATTGGTAAGGCCAAAAGGCATGACCAAAAATTCATAATGACCCTCATGAGTTCTAAATGCTGTTTTCAGAATGTCTTCAATCTTCATTCTGATTTGATGATATCCTGAACGAAGATCCAACTTGGTGAAGTAAATTGATCCATGCAATTCATCCAGTAATTCATCAATGACAGGAATGGGAAACTTATCTTTAATAGTGAGCTTGTTGAGCTCCCTATAATTCGGACACATGCGCCATGATCCATCCTTCTTGTGCACCAATACTACTGGAGCAGAGAAAGAACTTTGACTTGGTTGAATTATACCAGCCTCTAGCATTTCTGCAACCATACGTTCAATTTCACTCTTTTGGGCATAGGGATATCTGTACGGCCTGATGTTTGGAGGAACACTTCCTGGAATCAGATGAATAGCATGATCATGATCACGAATAGGTGGGAGACCTTTGGGAGTCTCAAATACCTTGGAATGATTGTCCAAGACTTTTTGGAGATCTGGAGAAATAGATGATTCCAATGTGGAAACATCTAGCGAACATAATTGTGCAATTACACCTCTTTGTTCCTTTTTTAGAAGCTTTGTCATACCATTAGAGCTGATTATCTTTCCTGGTTTCCCTGCAATACCCCTTAATTCAACTTCCTTTCCTTCCACAGAAAATTTCATGAAAAGTTCTTGAAAATTAAAAGCTATTGTACCCAAGGATTGTAGCCATTGGACTCCTAGTACAACATCAGCACCTCCCATTGGAATGGAAAGCATTGGGCTAGTCAATACATATTCTCCCATGGATAGCTTGATATTATGGCACTTTCCAGAGAAATTTATTGTTCCTCCATTTGCAACCATCACTTGACACTCTTGTGCTGGATATAAGAAGCAATTCAATTCTTTTGCTACCTTACAATGAATAAAATTGTGGGTACTTCCTGAATCAATCAACACTATTACCTTTTTCTTCTTGATTTGTCCTTCTATCTTGATGGTTTGAGGAGTGGTAATTCCCGCCAATGCATTACAAGATATGGTCGGATTCATTTTTTCTTCATCTAGGCTTTGTTCCTGGAGTATATCCTCTTCTTTTGACCTTTCTTGCTCCTTTTCTTCTTCCTCTTCACAATCTATGTAGAATAATTTCTTCTCAGCACACTTATGACCTTTAGTGTATTTGCTATCACAACTGTAACAAAGCCCTTTTGCTCTTTTTTCTTCCAATTGTTGTGGTGTCAACCTTATAGGTTGTGGAAGACTAGCGGCAACAACACTTCGTCTTTATAGTTGTGAGTGGTATGCTTCCTGGTTGCCATAATTTTGCTTTCCATTTTTCTTGCTAACCTGAATGCCTTCTCTAATGAATCAGGTTCCCAAAGGTGAACATCATGTTGGATATTATCCTTTAAAGACCCTATGAACACATCAATCCTATGCTCCTCTGGAATATTTTTTACCCTTATGTTCAATTTTTGGAACTCCTCAATGTGCTCCATTATTGAACCCTTTTGTTTGAGACTTATCAATTGGCTAAAAAAAGTGTTTCTTTTTGTATCCTCATAATGTGCTATCAATTCTTCCGTAAAAATTGCCCAAGTGATAAATTGTTTACGAGAGCAAAGCCATTGATACCATACAAACTGATTTGGTTCCAAATATAAAGTTGCAATACGTACCTTTTGTGTGTTTTGCACATTATTGAGATCGAAAATTGCTCCATCTGTAATATCCATGTTGCAGGATCCTTGCCATCAAACTTCCTCATATCGATTTTTGGAATATGGTGCATCTTTGATCCAACATTAGAGTCTATGGAATCATGATTAACATTTCCTTTGTTCGCATCATGAGTTTCCTTTACTCCCCTTTCACCATTAATAAGTATTTCTTGTAGAAAATTTGTCAAATCAGCCTTCAAATCTATCTTCAAATCGTCAATCTTGGCTTCCACGCCCTTTATCTTAGATTCCACGCCATTTATCTTAGCTTCTGTTAGCTTTTGTGAGAGTGAAATTTGTTGCACTTGGTCTTGTAATTTTGATATATCATGTAGCATTTCTTCCTCTTCTTCATGAGTCATGCTAAAGCTTTCAGATTGCTTACTAGGTGTTTGCATTTTCTTTCCTCGGGGAATCAGTTACCGATACTAATGCTCTACTATGCCCTTTGAATACCTTCAAAATAATTTTTCAAACCAAGATTAAGAAAAAATTTAAAAAATCTACACACCTTTTTTCACTTTGTAGGAGCTCGATATTGCCTCCGATGTATCTCTGTAATTTCGGATCATCCAGTTCTAAAATTGCGACCTACAGTAGCCCTCTGTGTCCTCTTTCCAATGCCACCAGTCTGACCCCAATTGGAGTCTCTAATGAAGAGTTATGCCAAATTTCCCACAATGACCTGATTATAGACTAATTCAGTAGAGCAAACTTGTATGATGTGTCACGTGTCCCTGTTTTGACCTTTGGCTCTAAAAAATGTACACAAGAAACTACACTCCATCCTATTTCTGTACCTTCTTACAAAATTTCAATCCGATGCTCAGAGAGAAAGTTATGATGATTTTCCCTAAGTCACCTGTTTGGAATGTAATTCAAGAGTTTGCAAAAAGACCAACTTCCTCAGATCATATCTCTGCAAATATAGCGCGAAAAGCTCTGAATTTTGAACCCAAGGTTTAGTGCGATTTCGTCTCTAATGGGTTTTTTCTCACTTCTGAAACGTCGCAGAAAAAAAAGTTATAGCAAAAATGCCACGATGATCTATTTGGAGCAGCAAAACTCTAGAATCCAAAGCTCTAATACCAAATGTTATGAAACTAGCTCAAGAAAAGATAGAAAAGATAGATCAACGCCTTAGAATTCAGCCTCTTCGAGGGGGAAACCTCCTTTACATTACATAAACTAACAATTCTTGGATGATTCAAATGACAAAACCTCCTTTCTATATATAGGAGTCTAAGGAGTCACAATATAACCCAGTCGACCTAACAATAATAATATAAAGCCACAAAAATAACAATAGAGGGATTCTATGGGGCACAGTAATAACAATATGGGGACAATAGGGGCACAACAATATTAATAAGGGGTACAACTACAATAGTAATGGGGTAATCACTAGTATTATAGGGACCCAACAATTACCTTCTTCACCTCTAATATAGTGCCAGTTTTGTTAGCTATGCCAAGCTCTTGCAATTCATATTTATTCTTTGAGTTAAGGAATTGGATTATTCTTGAGGCTTCTTCTGGAATATTTCCAAGTTTGGCCTTAACCATTTGAATTTCTTCACCAGCCCCTTTGACTAAATCATTTTTTTCAAAGATAACTTGTATAGATGGAAAAATATCATTGACAAAGTCAATGATATTGGCCCATTGCTACTCTTTTGCTTGGGAAAGTGGCTCTTTCAATGTTAATTCCGTTTCTAAGTTCTTTATCCTCTCAGTCAACCTGTTTGACTTTTGTACTTCATTTTTATGCATGATTTGAGCCAGTTTCTTCTCATCCTCTAGACTTTTTATCTGTTCTTTAAGTTTATTTATTTCAGTGGTCTGAATGGACATGTCCTCCATGGCTTTGAACAATTTACTTGCTTCATCACTTGGATGAGCTACTGCTGTTGTTGAACCTGTTGCTGATGTAGTTGTTGATGCAATTGGAAGTGTTGTAGCTACTAGAGCTGTTGGGGCCAATGAAGTTGCGAAAGTGGAAGGAACTGATGTAGTGACTGTAGGGATAGCAGGTGCAATAGTTGTCTGAACGCTAGCATGTTTAAGCTATATTAAATTGTCCAATTCATTCTCCATTTCTTTCAATTGAGCATTTAGTTGAAGAATGAGATCCATCATTTCATCCTGCTAGGTTTGGCTCTCTAGGACCTCCTTGGTCTGTGGATGTACAGTAGGAGGAAATTTTAACTACTACTTCAATGCAACAATATCTTCATTTTTCTTCCTTATGACCTTTTATACTGCCTTGATGTCATTTGGATTATATCCAATCTCAATCACCAAGTCCTCGAGTGACTTGATTCTATTATCCTTAGCCTATGAGGATGCCTTTTCTAGCTTAAACTGTGCTGTGATGTTATCTAGAGAAATTTGAATTTTCTGCACAGTTATTGATTTGTTATTCATTGTTGAGTAAATCATTTCACCTACCTGCTTATGAAATTCAATTTGATCAATAGGGTGAACATCCTTGGCCAAACCTTCAAACTCTGTCTTCCTATAATCTGTTGATGTTTTAGGCTGCTATATTGTAGCTTGCAAAAAGGTTATTTGCGTTTTACCAGTTTTAATGTCAAAAGCTGACATCAACCTCTTCTGATTACTAGGAGTCTGTTTGAAGTATTGGGCATATGTTTCAGCCTTGAATGCCTCATTCCTCAACTTGATTTCTTTGTACTTCTCTTTTATAGCTTTCTCTTTATCCACCAGTTTGTTGGATGAAGAGACTTCAATACTAAGTTGTTTTTCAAGAATTTGAGTATTTGAGGTGGAAGGTTAATGACTTTCCTCTAAAATTGTTGGAGCTATATTCTTCTTAACCACTGTGTCAGTATCAATGATTTCAACTATATTAATGGTCTCTTCTTGCTCATTTACAGGATTAAGCTTGGGCTTCTTCCTATACATGATTTCAAATATGTCATCTGCAGCATCCATTTTAGAGCTAGAACCTTCTTCCCTGGTTATTTTTACATTTTTGTCCTACATGGATGAAGTCTGTCAAATGGGACTAATACCCATTTGTTCCTGTAGGGTTGGAATCTGCAAAAAGGAACTAATATCTATCTACTTTTCCACATCAATTAATTAAGGTATTTTCCAGCCACTTTGAATGGTTGGCATATTTTTCAATGTCTAGCCTGGACTCATGCATAAAAGGTCTTAATTTGAATTTGCACCTTAATTTGTTTATGACTCCATTAGGGTCATACTGCCACATGAAACTGCTATTGAACTTCATTTTCTGTAAATTTTTCTCTGCTTCTTTTCTAGCTTCCCTATTATTACAAATAAAAGGGCCTAGCTAGTTTTTGATCTTGAACTGTGTTTTCTTCCTAGCTGACAGAAAATTGACATCATCTGAGTTTATGATTTGCCTGAAATATTCTAATGCAAATATTCTCATGGGGAGATATCTAGGCAGCTTGTAGGGAGTGAGTTGGCATCCATATATCCTGATTTCAGTGTGGTCCTGGTATAGATACTAGTCTCCTACTCTACTGTTTTTAGACAACTACAAAACTCTTTTTATCTCATCACTAATCCTAGGTTGATTGCTACTAGTTAGCATATTTACATCTAGATGAAAAAAGGAATCAATGAATTCCTTATAACTAAAAATAGTGGAATATTTATGGATCAATGGTGTCCAAAAGATGACAAGTCTTGGTTGGCCCTTAGTGTCCAATTTTTGGATGCTGATTGGAAACTTATCTAACTAGAAATATAGGAACATGTGGAACAATACTAAAGAGTATTTGAATACTCTTTCATTTGGTAGTCTGATTAATTGATCATGGATTCTGTCTGCTAAGAACTAAACAAAAATAAAAATTGCAACTGGAGGCTTTCCTGGGAAAAAAATAGAGAGGAAAGCAAGTACAGGTTCATTTACAAATTCATCAGTAGTATACCCAAGGATACAAGACAACATGGTTACAATTTGTCTTGCCCTCTTAGAGAAAATGGTGGCAGAGTATGGAGGACTGTCTGTAGGAGTATGAGACTCTTCTAGGATGAAAGTCTGAAAGATTTGAGCCCTCTTGGGAAGGTCCAGTTGTATGTAAAGTTCAAGTAGTATTTCAATGGAAAATGGGGTTTCATTTGGGCTTGGTTGGACCTACAACATTTGATTTATTGACTCTGCAGTAATGGTGAATAAAATCTATTGGTTAGGAGAGACTATGGCTCTTTGACTTGGGATATAGCAAGCTTGGCAGAAATGGATGATTTTTGGGAATAGGTATACTTGTGGGAATAAGTATTTGGGAAAATTTAATTCCCATAGGTGAATTTCATCATTCTAGTTAAGGAATTTATCTTTACTCCAGCAGTGGAGTTTTAATAGATGGCTAGAGGTGGATGCGTCTTTAATTTGGAAATCTCGGTCAACTAATGGGAGGTGGTCAATGTCTAAGTGAGGGGTTTGCAAGGGTTTCTCATTTATAATTCTCTGGGAAGCCATAATTTGGTTTATTCTATTTGAATTACTCTTTCTCTAGCTTTAGGAGTAGTTTTAAAAGCTCTAGAACAGTGGGAAGGGTGAATATAGTCTTCAGGAAAGGGTTTCTTTCGATGCATAGTGGGTTTCTTTAGTTTGGCAAGGCTTTTTAATTAATTTAGTTAATTATCCTTATATAAACAGTGTAGAATTCTTAATTACATGGTCATTCTGGTTCTTTCAAGAATACCTGGAAAAACAATGATTAGGTGTACAGACAGGGTTCTGTGGTAGCAGCAGATGTTTATGAAGATTGAATTGTCTATGTGTTGCTTCAATTTAGAGTCGGCAGGTTCTTCAGGTTGAAAATGGGTAGAAAAAGATTGAACAGAGTTCCTGAGTGTTAGAACTTGTTGATAGAGGTGTTTGCAATGAAAATCAGTGAAAAGAGTGAAAAGGGGGATTTTTTGGTTTTTAACCAACAATGGTTCAATTTGGGCATGGGATTAGAAAATGAATAGTGAGCAGTTTCATTTTACGTGGGGAGGTGGTTTTATGCAATATCGCACTGCTTTTGGGTGGAGGGTGATATTTTTTGAGAGCACGCGATACAATGTGGTGCTACCACGTAGCGAAACAGTGATTGGCCAAAACCGCGAATCTTGCATGCTTTTGGGATTTTAACTGTTGAATGATGGGAGCGCATGATATAGATATGGGCCATCAGATCTAGGAGTTTTTGATCGGAGGTCTATCGTGCGACAGAGTTGCGAGGGCGAAGTTGGGATGTGGTTTGTGGGGCCCAGGAATAAATAATGAGGCAGGTTTAATACATTCAAAGGTTTAGTGAGGGTCGGGGAATTATAATGTGGAGGGTTAAATAAATAAAGGGGTTTTAGTAGGTTTTTAAGGGAATAGGGAAATTAATAAAGGGGAGGGTATATTTGTGATGGGAATGGTTTTCACACTAGGAAAAAGGGGTTTTGGGAAGGGGAAATGGGATGAAATAAGGGGGGAAAGTGAAAGGAAGGGGAGGGGATATTTTTGCAAGGGAAAATGAAAGGAAATGGTGCTTGGAAATGAAGAAGGGGAAAAAGCATTAGGGAAAGAAAGGTAATGAAGGAATAATGAAGAAGGGAAAAATTAATAAAGGGTTTAGTGAAATGAGGGGAAATCAGTGAATAAGCTTTAGTGAATGTACTTTTCATTTGATAGTTCCTCCTGCACATAAAACATAGGATGAAGCATGATGAAGGTGCATTTGAGTTGGAAACCTTGTATATTTCCGAAACTTATTCTGCCTACCCTTTATTTACCCTAACATTTTCTCTTCATTCATTGGGTTCATTTGAGCTTGTTGGCCCTTTATTTATTTTTATTTGATAAGCAAACTATCTAATTCTAACCTTATAACTTGCAATGGCTCAGATTAAATTGATGAGCTCATTATTATTCTCTACCTAACTATTGATCTTCCAAGATTAAACAGTTTGGCTAGATCTTTATTCTCTATCTATCAACATGAAATTTAAAGCATGAATGAATCAAGATTAAACTATTTGACCATCATGGATTGTGGCACTTTTGGCAAGCTACACACAATATTATTTTTCAAAGTAAAATAAAAAGGATTGGCATTTGAATTTGCACACTTTCATGATGTATTTTTATCTCTTTGTGGGGTTCATATTTTATATCTTTTTGATCTTTTTCTTTCTTTTGGTCGTTTGATTATTATTTTAGGACTTCACCCTCTTTACATTTTTTATTTTTAATATGGGAAAACATTTTGCAGAAATCAAAAGTATGAACAATATTACAAGACTAAGCATAGTCAATTCAAAATTATGAATCCTATTATTATAGGACCCTAACAACTGATTCACCTCCCCCTCAATATTAAGCATTGTTTCTAAAAATTGGTATTAGAGTCAGGGGCCCTTTAGGGAAGCTTTACCATTTGAGGTTAGATCAAAAGGAAACATGGCTAATCAAGGTTGGCATACACCAGAAGCAATCCAATGCAGGAGAATTCAACCTCCAAGTCAAATACATTTGATTAGACCTAGGGGTCATCCATTTGCAAAGGGAGTTGTTTCCCTAATTGTCAACTAGTTGCAATTTTGTACGAATTATATAAAGATTGTAATATTGACTTAATTGGTGTGTAATTGTATATTCTTCGCGAAATAAGTCTCAGAAGGATGAATGAGCTAGAGATATCTTGTGATAGGTTATATTTCCTAAGAGTATTTTTTGGATCTAGAGGATCCTTAGGAGTAAGATTCGAGAGGTTTAGAGGCTGAGTATGGTCGTGAGAGTAATAATGTCCAATACAATGTAAATTTGGCCAAATGAGGCCCTTCTATAAATTATGTGTGTATATACATTCATTAATAGAAGAAGTACTCTACTTTGAGTATTAAATGTGCGAAATTGACGCTCTGTGCATTAATATGAATATTTTCCTGTAATCATTGTTAGTCATAGTGATGCACATTGAACGAAATTAAGCTTAGGAGCGATTTGAGTGTGGAGGGAACCCGCAAGGGTATACAAAGATTACAAATGTTGTGAAGAATATAATTCTTCCTTGAATGAAGCTAGAGTAGAAGAGAGAATCATGGAGGCTATAGAGGGCCGAAAAGAAGCCATAGAGAAGAGTGCATGGAAGGTTAGAGTGATTCCTATGTAGAAGCAGTGTAGCATCAACCAAGGGAATAAAGAAGAATACAACATAAACATAGTTTTTCTTAATACTGACGAGAGTATGTCAGTTGACGAGTGCCAGGGAAACATAACTCAAAGTTCTTTTTGAACAAGTTTGTCAGGAGATGGATATGAGGTGATGTGTCCCGAGAGGTCTTCCTTGAGATAACCAAGTAGAATCACACAAGAGATAATTAGGATAAATAGACTCAGGTGGATGTGGTAGTAAGTTTTATCAACTTATTTTTCTCCCGAGGGTTAGTAGCTTTGAGCTACTATATCTTTTACCATTTTCCTTGAGCCTTTAACCACTCTTTGTCCTTGTTTACTTTCCAACAACATAGAGGAAATCCTGTGAGTGCGGTTAGAAGCCTCCAGTTGCATGGATGAACCATATTCCATGTGGCCACAATTGATTTCTCTTAGTTTTTTGTGTGTGTCTAGGACTCTTGTTCTAGACACTTCTGGTTCTTAGGGGATTATTTTGACTCATAACCTTATCTTACCTATTTGAGATGGCTAGGGTGCATTATTGGAGAAGCCCCTTAACTTCCTTGGCCATATGAGTCCATATTCATCCTCCTCAGAGTCTCTTTGGTTCTATTTATATTGGGATATCCTAGAGGGTAAGGTTAGAGAGAGAAAGAGAGAATTATCTTGAGATGTTGTTATCTTGATTTAGTTTTTGGGAGACACATTTTTCTTTGAGGCCATATTTCTCATAGTGGGGATACTCTGCCAAGCTTTGGAGAAGATCTCCAAAGTTGATGGTAAAAATTTTCATCACTGGTTGATGATTAATAAAGATATATGTTCCTTTCTCTTCATATCTATATTTTCAGCTATTTGTTCATGTTATTGCTTACGAATTTGAGCTAACAATATTCTGTTGAAGATCACTTATCATTCTTGTTTGGTTGTTCTTTTGTGTTGGCCTATATTGGTAGAGGAAGAGTGAGATATCCTATTTGGAGTAAGAATTCTACATCAAATTCAAGAGCCTTCACCAATATTTGAGGAGACCAGGTGTTGGTTCAAACCCTATAGAATTAGGGAATGCATGATTGATTGTGTGTATGATCATATAGTTGGGAACTATCTCTTGTATTGGTTTAACCATTTTTTTCTTATTTAGTGATCCTAATTTGGGCATAGAGTTACATATAAACAACTCCTTGTGTGATGAAAAAGACACAACAAAACTAGTGCTTTCGATCAGAGTCGAACTCATGACCTACCGCTTGCCAAATGGGTGCTATAACCAACTAAGCTACGTTTTGGTGGCCATGTTCCTTATCTCTTCATGACTGAGCACGTGTATTTCCACCTATGTGATGTTATTTTCCACTCTATAATAATGAGATAGAACCAAGTTCAACTTAACTCGCAGATTGGTGAAGGGTGTTGGGTTCGATGTAGAAATTATATGCTCCAACCAAGTGATCTTACCTCCTACAATAGATATATTACCTGCACACATCCATCACCAAATAGAGACCATAAATAGCCTTATATAGATCTGTGAGGGTTGTAGGTGTGAGCTCAAACCCTTAGTGTAGGGGCTACATGCACAATTGATGGATTGAGCATATAGATCATGATTTATATTTGTGACTGAGTTTGTAATATATTTTACTGTTTGGTAACATTTATAGATCCATAAGGTTGTGGAGCAATAATTCCTTGTGTGTTAATTTTTCCATAACAGAACTAGTGCTTTTAATGATATTATTTATTTCTTCTTCCCTCTTTGTTTATAAATCTCCTCATTTTTGGTCCAATTCCAGTTCTTGGTGCTCCCTAGGGTTAGTACTTTTGAGATACTATATTGTTGACCATTTTCCTTGAGCCTTTTCCCACTCTTTGTCCTAGTTTACATTCCAGATACATAGGGGCAGGCCTATGAGTGCGGCCATAAGCCTCCAACCGCAGATATGACCCATCTTCCATGTGAACGCAACTGAGTTCTCTTAGTTTTGTGCATTCAACTAAGACTCTTGTTCTAGACACTTATGGTTCCTAGGGGATCAATTTGACTCATGACATTATCTTACCTATTCAAGCTATCTAGGGTGCATTATTGGAGAATCTTCTTAGCTTCTTTTAACCCTAAGCATCCATATTCATCCTCCTAAGAGTCTCTTTGGTTCTATTTATATTGGGCTATCCTAAAGGGTTAGGATAGATAGAGAAAGAGAGAGACTTATCTTGAGATGTTGTTATCCTAATTCAATTTTTGAGAGAGACATTTTTCTTTGAGGCCATAATTCTCATAGCGGGGAGCCTCTGCCAGAATTTGGAGAGGAGAACCAAAGATGATGGTAATATTTTGTATCATTGGTTTATGATTAATAGAGATATATGTTGCTTTCTCTTCAGATCTATATTTGTAGCTATTTGTTCATGTTATTACCAAATATGATGGTAAGATTTTGTATCATTGGTTTGTGATTAATAGAGATATATGTTCCTTTCTCTTTAGATCTATATTTGTATCTATTTGTTCATGTTATTGCTTATTAATTTGAGCTAACAATATTTGTGGAATATCACTTTTCATCCTTGTTTGGTTTTTCTTGTGTTCATACCTAGATCGGTAGTGGAAGAGAATTATCTCATGGTTGGAGCAAGAAGATTCCACATCAAATTCAATAGCCTTCACCAATCTAGGAGGAGGTTATGTGTTGGTTGAAACCTTGTAGAATTAGAGAATGCATGATTGATTGCTTATATGATCATATAGTTGTTAACTATTTCTTATATCTATTTAACCATTTGTTTTCATCTCTGGTGATCCTAATTTGGGCATAGGGTTATGGAGCAACAACTCACTGTGTGAGGAAAAATACGCAATAAAATTGGTGCTTTCACACACAAGGAGATATTGCTTTGTAACCTTATGGCCCTAGCAAGGTTACAAGACAAAAGAATAGATGACCAATTCAATCACAGATA
This sequence comes from Pinus tabuliformis, assembly GCA_031772625.1. Lineage (NCBI taxonomy): Eukaryota > Viridiplantae > Streptophyta > Pinopsida > Pinales > Pinaceae > Pinus > Pinus tabuliformis. The sequence continues at coordinate 647,764,046 of CM062817.1, forward strand.
TAAATCTGAATCCATATTCTCAAGCTGTCAATCATGCATGTAGCCCCTATAGTAATGGTTTAATCTCACACCTGCAACCATCACATATTGGTGAAGGGTGTTGGGTTTGATGTATAAAGTCTTTGGTCTAGCCAAGAGATCTTGCCTCTTGTAATAGATCTATGATCTACACACATGCATCACCAAACATAGACTGTAAATTGTTGAAAATAATACTGAGAGGGGGGGGTGAATCAGTATTATCAAGTTCTTTTAACAAATCTTCCTTATTTACACTTTGAATTATTTTTGCATATCAGTACCATAAAATAATGAGCATGAACAAGAAAAACAGATAGTCACACCAAAGAACACTAGATATAAGGTGGAAACCCAATGTGGGTGAAAACCACCTGCTGCAATATGTCTCTATCTTCTTTCAAATTAGAAACTCCCGTTACAATGATTTTGTACTGGTGCAGTCCTTTACCAGTACGCAGGCTGCAACCTGCAGAGAGCTACAACTCTCTCTTGTTTTCCAGTCTCTCCTGGAAGGGAGCTACAACCCCCTACTTCTTTTCTTTCAAGGACCACTTTTCATAAATTTTCAAACTGGATCCAACAACAACGTTGAAGCTCATAATCAAACAACCTTCTGAATCACCCAATCACCAGATCCATACATATACAATGATATTATGAGAGTTATCAACCAGATCTAGTACATAAAGATAAGTCATTAATCATGCTGTTATCTGAACTCAATACCAGTAACCAAACATCAGTTATGCACCCAAAACCCTGCAGAATAGTCAAAGGCAGTTAAAACAAATTTTAAGCAGGGATCGCAACTTCACTGGTATAGATCTGCAGATATCTGTACTACCTCTGCACTGCGCCTTCTGTGGCGCCTCCGCACTACGCCTTCTGTGGCATCTCCGCACTGCGCTTTCTATGGCGCCTCCGCACTGCGCCTTCTGTGGCGTCTCCGCACTGCGCCTCTGTGGCATCTTTGCATTGCGCCTTCTGTGGCGCCTCCACACTTCCGCAGCTGCAGCGCTCGAGAGATCACCCTTCACAGATTCGCTTTCAACTTCCCTTTCATAGATCAAACTTTTAAAACAATAACCCAATATTTCAGATCTTAAGATATTCGATTTGCAAGAATGAATTAGCCAAGTGATCTCCTTTGCTTTATATAGGCAAGCTTCTTCCTAAAATCATGGATCAATACCATAGATAACCAATACAAGGGGCCCAAAAACATGGGGCTCAATAATACCAAGGACTAACCACCATGGACCAAAGGTAAGTTCTCCAACATATACACACTTTTGACGAGGTACCATGGTCCAAAACCATAGGTTCAAATACCAAGGACTAACTACCATGGACCAAAGGTAAGTTCTCCAACATGAAAGTGCGTGAACTTTTTCTCTACATGAAATAAACTTTTCTCTACATGAAATAAACTTTTCTCTGCATAAAAGTGTGTGAACTTTTCTCTACATGAAATAAACTTTTCTCTGCATAAAAGTGCGTGAACTTTTCTCTACATAGAATAAGCTTTTCTCTGCATATAAGTGCGTGAACTTTTCTGCACTATAATTTATCATCTGAGATGAGTGGGTTGCCATCAAGTACAACATATGTATCATAAAGCCATACTAGAATCATAATGCCAACAATCTCCCCCTTTGGACTTGATGGCAACCTCCAAAATCTTCAGCTCATTCTCCCCCTTTGACATCAAGGGCAAAGGGTTATGCTCCCCCTGAATATGAACCAGATCTGTAAAGAAGAAACATAATCCACCAAACACCATAAATGACCATGAAAGAGATAGAGACATATTGCAGTAATATTCAGATCAGCATCCATGATCGCCTTCTGTACATCCTCCATAATGCCAACAATGCATTATAAGCTCCCCTTGAACCAGTGCTATTTGATCTTCAACCAATCCGCAACCTAGCACATGTACGCATATTCCCGTACAACCAACAATCAGAAGAGATTCAACAACAAGATGATGCATCAACAACCCCCAGCTTTTGCCTGAGGTATTCAAAAGTCTCCCTGGGCAATGGTTTGGTGAGTATATCAGCAACTTGTTCCTTAGAAGGAACATACTCCAACTTGACCTTCTGTTCAAGCACTTGTTCCCGAAGGAAATGATACTTGATTGGTATGTGCTTGGTTTTTGAATGCATGACTGGGTTCTTTGAGATGCTGATTGCACTTGTTTTATCACATAAGATGGAGATAGGTGGTGTACAAGTGATTTGAAAATCCTGCAAGGTCTGCATCATCCAAAGGAGTTGAGTGTAGCAAGATGCAGCAGCAACATATTCTGCTTCAGCTGTAGATAAGGCAATCGAACTCTGTTTCTTGCTGAACCAAGATACTAGTTTGGAACCCATAAAGAATGCGCCACCACTTGTGCTCTTCCTGTCATCCACGCTTCCAGCCCAATCGGCATTTGTATAAGCATGAAGTGTGAGATTTGTATCTCTAGGATACCATAAACCATAATTTTGAGTCCCTTGAAGATATTTGAAAATTCTCTTCACTGCCTGAAGATGAGTCTCCTTCGGATTTTCCTGAAATCTTCCAACTATTCCAACTGCATGCATGATGTCCGATCAGGTACCTGTCAGATAAAGTAGACTTCCAATCATAGATCTGTAGGTTGGTTGATGTACTGCTGCAGATTCATCATTTGCACTGAGGCTACATCCTGTGACCATGGGTGTACATACTGGTTTTGCATCTTCCATGCCATATTTCTTCAAAATCTGTTTGAGATACTTGGTTTGAGACAAAAAGATTCCTCCTTCCTTTTGTTGGATTTGCAAACCAAGGAAATATGTCAGTTCTCCCAGCAAGGACATTTCAAATTCTTTCTGCATGACCAAGGCAAAGCTTTGACTCATAGCTTCTTCATTACTGCCAAAGATAATGTCATCTACATACACAACAAGTATTAGCAATTTGTCATTTTCAGCTTTTATATAAAGATTGCTATCTGTTGATCCTTTTGAAAAACCTTGTTGATGAAGATATTTGTCCAAACGATAGTACCAAGCCCTTGGAGCCTGTTTGAGACCATAGAGAGCCTTTTTCAATCTGCATACAAGATTTGGATCATTTCCAAGAATGAAACCATCTGGCTGCTCAATATATACTTCTTCTTCTAAGTCTCCATTCAGAAAGGCTGATTTCACATCCATTTGAAATACTTTGAAGTTTTGAAATCTTGAGAGAGCAAGGAACATTCGGATGGCCTCAAGTCTTGCAACAGGAGCAAAGGTTTCTTCAAAATCTATTCCTTCTTGCTGCGCATACCCTTTACAGCAAGTCTGGCCTTGTTTCTAATTACTTCTCCATTTTCATTCAATTTATTTTTGAAGACCCATTTTGTTCCTATAACATTCTTATCTTTTGGTCTAGGAACCAACTCCCAAGTGTTGTTCTTTTCGATCTGCTCAAGTTCTTCATCCATTGCTTTGACCCAACATTCATCTTTGCATGCCTCTTTCACATTTTGTGGTTCAATGGAAGAGAGTAATGCCAAATTGCTTGAAGCTTCTGCAATCGTTCTTCTTGTTTGTACACCTGCTTCTTTCTTCCCCACAATCTGAGATTCTGGATGATTCTTCTGAACATATCTGGATGGAGTCTTCTCTTCTATTCTTGTCTGCTCCTCTGGTTCTTCTTGAGGTTCTTCTTCTTCATCATTCTATCTTTGAGGGTAGCCTTCATCTTCTTCGATGTCTTCATGATGTACTTGCCTAGAAATGTATCCCTTCTCATCAACCACTACATCAATGCTGTCAACAATTCTGCCAAGTCTTTTATTGTAGCACTTGTATGCTTTGCTATATGGAGAATAACCAAGAAGAATGCCTTCATCTGCTCTAGGTTCAAGTTTGCCAAGTTGCTCATCAGTATTCTTAATATAACATTTGCTCCCAAAGATTTTGAAGTGCTTCACCGAAGGAGTCTCACCACACCAGAGCTCATGAGGGGTTTGAGTGCTGTTAACACAGACATTTGTTTTGTTGAGAATAACAACCGCAGCATGTGAAGCTTCACCCCAGAAAGTTGCGGGAGTACCCGACTCATCAAGCATAACACGAGCCATTTGTTGGACTGTTCTGTTCATTCTTTCCACAACTCCATTTTGCTGAGGAGTTCTAGCTGTAGAGAATTCTCTTCTTATCCCATGTTCTTCACAGAAATTGAAAAATTCATTCGAGGTAAACTCCCCACCTCTGTTAGATCTGAGGCACTTAATTTTGTATCCTGATTCATTTTCAACCAAGGCTTTGAAGGATTTGAATTTTTCGAATGCTTCATCTTTGTGCTTCATTAGTCCTAACCAGACAAACCTAGAGAAATCGTCAATGAATAATATCAAGTATTCTTCTCCTCGAGGTGTTCTTTTTCTGAATGGACCACATGTATCTGTATGTACTAGCTCAAGAGGCATGCTAGCTGATCCTTCCTTCTCTGGAAAATTAGTTCTGGTTTTCTTTCCAAACTGACATGATTTGCATATGGTGTTGTCTGGAATTTTGATATCTGGAAGATCGCGAACTGCCTAATATTTGCATGCTTTCCTTATTTGTGAAAAGCTTAGATGCCCCAACCTCCGATGCCATAGCCAGTGTTCATCATCCTTGCTTAGATAGCATTGTTGTTGTCCTTCTTCAAATACGTATAGATTATTTGGAGTTCTTTTACCTTTGATCACCGTTTTACCTGTATCAAGATCACGAACAAGACATCCATTTGTTCTAAATATCACCTCGGTTCCTTGATCACACATCTGGCTGACACTTAGAAGATTATGTTTCAATCCATCAACATACAAAACATTTCCAGCCTTGACCTTTTCTTTTAACTGAGCAGTGCCTTTTCCTTTTATAGTTGCAGGAGTATCATTTCCAAAAGAAACTTTCTTTCCCTTTTCTAGAGCAGAATATGACTCAAGTTTTTCTTTATCACCTGTCATATGCTTCGAACATCCACTGTCAATGTACCATAGATTTTCCTATCCCTCTGCATAGAATGCTATCCCACATCTTTCTGTTTGTGGTTCCTTTATTCTCCATGTTTTGGTGTTTGAGGCTTGTTCCTTTGTCTGCTGAAACCTGCTCCTGCATTCAGAATCTTCATGACCAAAGTTATTGTAAATAGAACATTCAACTTCATTTTCAAGAGCTGAAAAGTTGTTATAGGTCCTTTTTGTAATCCCGATCATACTTCTTTGTTTTTGAGTTTCTCTAGTTATGATTGTTTTATATGCAACACATTGAGCTGCTTTGTGACCAAAGTTATGGCAAGAGAAACATTGTCCATTGAAGAAATTTCTGCGGTTATCAAATCTACTGGCCAAATGATTGTACTTTATATTGTCATCCATTCTTGAACTAAATTGAGAAGATTTTACCTGTGGCTGGTTGTAGCTTTTGTTCACCCTTAAAACGGATTGCCCTTGATAGTCTCTGTTTGCAATTCGTCCCTGCCTTGCCTGATGGTCTTCATTGTGCTTTTGCTCATTCCTTCTTGCTACATCAAGATAACTTTTTGAAGTGGTTGCTTGAGAAGTTTCTCCATTATAGCCCAGACCTGTCTTGTTTAGTGGAGAACACTGTACATTGATAATCTCATCCAAAGTTTCAGATCCTTTGACAAACTTAAGATTAATAGCTTTTGTTTTCTCAATCTCTTTTCTAAGACCAACAATTTCACCTTCTAATTTTTCAAGATGTTTTTCCTTTTCATCAATTTGAAATTGTAGAGTATCAATGATCATATTCTTTTCTTCTATACATCTCTTGAGTCTAGTAATTTCTTCAAAAAGGCTATCCACATCTATAGCATCCATATAATCATCATCTTCAAATGCCATTAACAGTTTATAGTCATTACCTTGTTCATCTTCATCACTAATCGATAGACCATCACTATCTTCATGAGTGTAGTAACTTTTCTTGTTTGCACTCTGTTTCTTGTTCCATCTAGTAGGTTCCTTTCCTTTATCCTTATAAGGAAATTTTGCAGCATAATGACCTACTCTTCCACAAGCAAAACATTTAAAAGGTAACTTACCTCTGAACCTTCCAGAACCCCTTTGAAGATTTCTTACAAAATTTGATTCTTCTTCTTCTTCTTCTGGCACGTGACTTGCTTTATAGTAATCTCCTTTGCCTGAAGCCTTGAAAGCCGCTTCTCTTCTGTCTGATGGACCTCCCTTTCTCATTTCATAAGCAGTTAGAATTCCATGTAGTTGAGACATGGTGAGAGTTTGTAGATTTGCTTTTTCTTCTATAGTGGACACTTTAGATTCAAACTTGGGGGACAAGGATCTTAGGACTTTTTCAACCACAATAGCCTCTTTTATTTCTTCACCCAAGTTTTTCATGCAGTTAACAATTTCATCTACCCTAAGGAAATAGTTAGCCACACTTTCATCATTATACATTCTGAGATTCTCATACTGAATCCTGAAAGTTTGAAGTTTAGCACGCTTTACCTGTTCGTCTCCTTCATAGCTCGTGACAATTTTGTCCCATATTTCTTTTGCGGATTTATAGTGCATTACCTTCACGAATTCCGATTGGGATAAGCATCCCAATAGAGTATTGACTGCTTTCGCATTTGTTTCATATTTCTTCTTCTCGGCCGAATCTATAGGAGTAGCTGAAGGAAAAGTGTAGCCTGTCTCTATGATATCCCAAACTTCTGTACCAAGAGATTGAAGATAGGCAGTAACTCTTATCTTCCAATAATTGAAGTTCGTCCCATCAAAAATTGGTGGCCTGATTGATGCTTCTCCCTCGTAGTTGCTCATGATGAATGATCTACCTTCAAGCGATCAAGCTTCTCTGAAGGACCTGCTCTGATACCAATTGTTGAAAATAATACTGAGAGGGGGGGGGTGAATCAGTGTTATCAAGTTCTTTTAACAAATCTTCCTTATTTACACTTTGAATTATTTTTGCATATCAGTACCATAAAATAATGAGCATGAACAAGAAAAACAGATAGTCACACCAAAGAACACCAGATACAAGGTGGAAACCCAATGTGGGTGAAAGCCACCTGCTGCAATATGTCTCTATCTTCTTTCAAATTAGAAACTCCTATTACAATGATTTTGTACTGGTGCAGTCATTTACCAGTACGTAGGCTGCAACCTGCAGAGAGCTACAACTCTCTCTCGTTTTCCAGTCTCCTGGAAGGGAGCTACAACCCCCTACTTTTTTTCTTTCAAGGACCACTTTTCATAAATTTTCAAACTGGATCCAACAACAACATTGAAGCTCATAATCAAACAACCTTCTAAATCACCCAATCACCAGATCCACACATATACAATGATATTATGAGAGTTATCAACCAGATCTAGTACATAAAGATAAGTCATTAATCATGCTGTTATCTGAACTCAATACCAGTAACCAAACATCAGTTATGCACCCAAAACCCTGCAGAATAGTCAAAGGTAGTTAAAACAAATTTTAAGCAGGGATCGCAACTTCACTGGTATAGATCTGCGGATATCTGTACTACCTTCGCACCTGCACCTTCTGTGGCACCGCGACCACTGCACCTGCGCCTTCTGTGGCGCCTCCGCACTGCACCTTCTGTGGCGCCTCTGTGGCGTCTCCGCACTGCGCCTTTTGTGGCGCCTCCGCACTGCGCCTTCTGTGGCACCTCCGCACTGCGCCTTCTGTGGTGCCTCTGTGGCGTCTCCGCACTGCGCCTTCTGTGGCGCCTCCGCACTGCGCCTTCTGTGGCGCCTCTATGGCGTCTCCGCACTGTGCCTTCTGTGGCGCCTCCGCACTGCGTCTTCTATGGCGCCTCTATGGCGTCTCTGCACTGCGCCTTCTGTGGCGCCTCCGCACTGCGCCTTCTGTGGCGCCTCCGCACTGCGCCTCTGTGGCATCTCCGCACTGCGCCTTCTGTGGCGCCTCCGCACTGCGCCTTCTGTGGCGCCTCTGTGGCGTCTCCGCACTGCGCCTTCTGTGGCGCCTCTGTGGTGTCTTTGTACTGCGCCTTCTGTGGCGCCTCTGCACTGCGCCTTCTGTGGCGCCTCCGCACTTCCGTAGCTGCAGCGCTCGAGAGATCACCCTTCACAGATTCGCTTTCAACTTCCCTTTCATAGATCAAACTTTTAAAACAATAACCCAATATTTCAGATCTTAAGATATTCGATTTGCAAGAATGAATTAGCCAAGTGATCTCCTTTACTTTATATAGGCAAGCTTCTTCCTAAAATCATGGATCAATACCATAGATAATCAATACAAGGGGCTCAATAATACCAAGGACTAACCACCATGGACCAAAGGTAAGTTCTCCAACATATACACACTTTTGACGAGGTACCATGGTCCAAAACCATAGGTTCAAATACCAAGGACTAACTACCATGGACCAAAGGTAAGTTCTCCAACATGAAAGTGCGTGAACTTTTTCTCTACATGAAATAAACTTTTCTCTGCATAAAAGTGCGTGAACTTTTCTCTACATGAAATAAAATTTTCTCTGCATATAAGTGCGTGAAATTTTCTCTACATAGAATAAGCTTTTCTTTGCATATAAGTGCGTGAACTTTTCTGCACTATAATTTATCATCTAAGATGAGTGGATTGCCATCAAGTACAACATATGTATCATAAAGCCATACCAGAATCATAATGCCAACAATAGCCTTCCGCATAAGGTTGTTAGATCAAATAAAAATTAACATGTATTATTGGGCCACTAATTTGTCATTATTATTATCACTTTTTAATGTCTATTTCATCCATTTCTACCATTCTTTTTCACATCATTTATCATAATTTATCATGTAATTCCATTTTATAATTATTTATGCTCTTATGGATAAACACTATTTTTCTCCTTTATTTTTAATAAATTGATGATTATTATGTATGATTTTACCAATGATGGTTTACTAATGGATTTGTTGTAACATCACTCATGATTTTAGCCTCCAAGATCTTTTCCAGCAAATTTGATCTCTAACTCACAATTAGATATTCCAAATCAAAAATTCACTGGAATAAGAAGTGACAATTTTTCATTGGACATTTCGGACAAATGAAGAGACTCCAGAAAATACAAAACACGGGTTTTGTCCATAACAGATCGAATTAGTTTTGTGATGAGTTGTTTTCCTAAGTAAATTTGATAGATCATCTCATGAAATTTAAAAAAAATGTTTCTATTGGAGATATACCTCTGAATTTACTTTCATTTGTCTTTGGAATCACTCAAATTGGACGAAAAATGAAGAAGTTATGATTAAAACACTGCAGGTTAGCATGATTGGCCACTACTCTCCCGCAGGTAATAAATTAATTTTACTTTGTTATTTTTTCCGTAGATTTGTTTTACAGAGTAACTAGTTATATTTTTTCATAATTCTTGGATTAGGGGAACCTAATCACCTCTCTTTCTCCATGATTTAATGTTTTATTACAGGTAGACACTCATTTTTTTGCAGGTCTTAGGAGAATAAAGAAGGTCAATTTATGAACGAGTGATTCTTGAAAGAAATTTTAATGAAACAATGGCATTTCATCAAATTCATTACCTAACGGATTCATAACAGAAGAAATGGAAAATTGATTTCTATTTAAAGATTCTTGTCACTACTGCCAAAATTTTTTTCCAATAGATCATTTTTTTCCATTAACAAATTTATATTCCCTTAGGAAATAACATCATAGTTGTTGTAACTTTATTTATTTATTTTTCTATTGTTTTCAAATAAAGTGTTTTGTTTTTTTTTGTTGTTGTTTTTGTTTTTTGTTTGTTTTTTGTTTTTTTTTTTGTTTTCTTTGTCTTTTGTTTTTTGTTTTTTTTTTTTCCTGATTTCTCTTATGTTTTTGTGTTTCAAGTGTTTCTTCTTTCAAAGTTGTAGTTTCTTCTCCGCTGGTGATTGAACAACACTTTTGTGTGTTTTATTTTATGTTCAATCAATTGAACAACACTTTTGTGAGTTTTATTTTTGTTGTTCAAATGGTTGAATGATTGTTGTTCAATAAATTGAACAACACTATTGTGTGTTTTATTTTTGCTATTCAAATGATCGAACGATTGTTGTTCAATCGATTAAACAACATTTTTTTGTGCTTTAATTTTTTTGTTCAAACGATTAAACGATTGTTGTTCAATCAATTGAACAACACTTTTGCATGTTTTATTTTTGTTGTTCAAATGATTGAACGATTGTTGTTCAATCAATTGAACAACACTTTTGTGTGTTTTATTTTTCTTGTTCAAATGATTGAACGATTATTGTCCAATCAATTGAACAACATTTTTGTGTGTTTTATTTTTATTGTTCAAATGATGAAACGATTGTTGTTCAATCAATTAAACAAAACTTTTGCGTGTTTTATTTTTGCTGTTCAAATGATTGAACGATTGTTGTTCAATCGATTGAACAACACTTTTGCGTGTTTTATTTTTTTTGTTCAAATGATTGAATGGTCGCTGATCAATCGATTGACCAACACTTTTGTTTGTTTTATTTTTGTTGTTCAAATGATTGAACCATTGTTATTCAATCAATTGAACAACACTTTTGCGTGTTTTATTTTTGTTGTTCAAATGAATGAACGATTGTTGTTCAATCCATTGAACATCACTTTTGTGTATTTTATTTTTGTTGTTCAAATGATTGAACGATTGTTGTTCAATCGATTGGAAAACACCTTTGTGTGTTTTATTTTTGTTGTTCAAACGATTGAGTGATTGTTGTTCAATCGATTGAACAACACTTTTTCATGTTTTATTTTTTTTGTTCAAATGATTGAACGATTGATGTTCAATCAATTGAATAACACTTTTTCATGTTTTATTTTTTCTATTCAAATGATTGAACGATTGTTGTTCAATCAATTGAATAACACTTTTGCATGTTTTATTTTTGTTGTTCAAATGATTGAATGTTTGTTGTTCAATCAATTGAACAACACTTTTACTTGTTTTATTTTTGTTGTTCAAATGAATGGACGATTGTTGTTAAATCGATTGAACAACACTTTCGCGTGTTTTATTATTGTTGTTCAAATGATTGAACGATTGTTGTTCAATCCATTGAACAACACTTTTTCATGTTTTATTGTTGTTGTTCAAATGATTGAGCAACACTTTTGCATGTTTTATGTTTGTTGTTCAAATGATTGAACAATTGTTGTTCAATCGATTGAACGACACTTTTGCGTATTTTATTTTTGTTGTTCAAACGATTGAACAATTGTTGTTCAATTGATTGAACAACACTTTTGCGTGTTTTATTTTTGTTGTTCAAGCAATTGAATGGTTGTTGTTCAATCGATTGAACAACACTTTTGTTCTTTTTGACTTTTGTTTTTCAAACGATTGAACGATTGTTGTTCAATCGATTGAAAAACACCTTTGCATATTTTTCTTTTTGATTTTGCTATTCAAATCAAATGAACAATTACTATTCAATCAATTGAATAAAACTTTTTGTGTTTTTGTAGGAATAACTATGATTTCTCTTTACTATTTCATTGCCAGTCATTTTGTCATTTTTCTTTCTCTTTTATGTTTTGAATAAAAAACCAACTAGTTGGATTTGCACCTAAGACAAAGAAAAACAGTAATATTAATACCATTATGACTTATAAAACCTTTTGATGGTCATCTTTATTCCGAAGATGATATGGTGCACTTATATAATGCTTGGTTGAATATCTTCTCTTTGGATACATCATAAAATGATTTATTATTCTAATACCATGCTAGTTTATCTTTTACACTTTCAAATGGATAAATCCCTTTGATATGATGATATGGGGGGGAAATATAACTTTCTTTGGCATTTTTTTACTTCTTATGCCATCCCTGACTCTTAAGGAGTAAATGAGCCTCCCTCTCTTTGCAATAAAAGCATTCAAATATAGAAATATGAAAATTCTACAAGCATTGTCTTAAAGAGGATAGGGGGTCTCATCACGAGCTAGCCTACCATGATCATAAGGGTGTAACAGGTGACATTCCATTATGGCCACCAGACCAAGGTAATGACCTTCTTGATAGTTAAAACCGTCAGAAGGACAACGGGTCTCATCACGAGCCAACCTAATCACTTTGTTATATCCTAGTGAATGGCACTATGATTATCTGGTTACCTTACCAACATAGTGATATGTTTATAGCAATATAAAATAGAAAACCATATAAATACTAAATGGAGGACTCTGGCTCATTTTTGGGGTTAAAAAGCAACCCTGTCAAGGCTATGAGTGCCTACTGGCAGTAGTGGCTCTGCTTGTAGTATTGAAGTACTATGCTACACTGCCAAATACTCTCTATCCTATTAGCCCTTATGGATTCATTTCTAAAGGAGAATTTACCATTTGAACAACATTTCTAATTCAATTAGCCAACATGCATGGTAAACTATATCTTTATATGCATTATATCATTATTGTTCAATAACTCTACCACCAGTCATTAATATTTATCGCCAGTCATATGCTCATCAGTTTTCCACCTAAGGTAAATATCTATTTACATAATGATATAATATCTGTTTTATTCTTTTTTTGGGCATTTCAAATATTTTGATGTGTAATGCTTTGATTGCCTTTGTTGTATTTTACACTGCTTTTATTTCATTGGTTGTCGTTATTTATAAATCCTCAACGTCCTTTCCCTTTTTCCTATGCTTTATGGTCATGGATTCCCTTTTCTAATTTGAGGGGGGAATATATGCATTATGGGATAGTGTGTGTAATAATTACCGAACTCCACCATAACTTGCTAATTTGACAAAATATTATTATTGCATTTATGCAAAAGTTTTTTCTGATTGAAATTTTTAAATGTGGCTTATTTGTTGTTATTCAAAAATAAAACTATGGATTTAAGAAAAATGCATACAGAGTAGTGAATTGTTTACATGAGAACAACAAGTATGGGGGCCAACTCTATTTGTGGCGAGTCCACACTATTGCAACTAATAGAAGAGGCTCGGGCAACTCGCAGACATGATGTGCTTGCATGGCTTCCACCTTTCGCATCACTTTCAGCAACATCTCAGCCTAAATCAGCTTCAACAAATACCAGTCCATACATGTCACTCCACATTTTTCCGGAGGTAAAACTTGAGGTAAAATTTCATATGTTTCTGATTTATTAAAAGTTTAGGAAAATTTCATGAAAATCCATTGAGCATTATTTATCATCATTCATTCCACATCTTTACCACTTCCCATTTTTCAGAGACAGAAGCTTTCAGTTTAGGGGAGTGTTACTTTCATTCATTTATTTATTATGATCATGCCATCATCCACTAATCTCCTTATTCATTCTCAAAACCTCTCTTATTCCATGTTGTTTTACACCAAGCATAGATTTCAACCACAATTGTAGTAACCACCTCAATTTGCTTTCTAGTATTGCATGAGGGCATGTTAATTCTCCAGTTTGGGGGAGGAATTGCTACACATGATGGATGTTTTCTACTTTTTTTCTCACTTAAGGCATACAATTTCATTTTATACAGTGCATAAATTGATTTGTGCATACCTTTAAAACTATGAACTGAATTATTTTGATTTTTGGATAGAAAAGAGGTATCATTAAAATACACAAACCCATAAAAGTTCAAGTTAAATTAGTTTGTAAAATTTTAGAAATCATGCACTATCACCTACAACCATTTTTCTTATATCTCATGCTCCGTGCATCAAAACGATATGATTTTTGGAGCATTAATCTTGCCAAATTTCAACGAAATCTTGTTTGTAGTTTTTGAGAAAATGGTTAATGAATTTTGCCGTTACTTGTATCATATTTTTCTGCAACTTCATATACATATAGTTGAAATTCAATTGAAAATTGTTACACCTTCATCAACATTGCTAAAATTAAATATTCATTATTTGAAGAAGAACTCATTTGTTCCATCAATTTCATGAGTTGGGATGAACTTTTTTGTATCATAGCTTGGTTAATACAAAGGCTTTGGGTTGCATGAGGACATGCAACATATTGAGTTTGGGGGTATGTTGGGCCACTAATTTTTCATTATTATTATTACCTTTTAATGTCTATTTCATCAATTTTTACCATTCTTTTTTATGTCATTTATCATAATTTATCATATAATTCCATTTTATAATTATTTATTCTCTTACAGATAAATACTATTTTTCTCCTTTATTTTTAATAAATTGATGATTATTATGCATGGTTTTACCAATGATGGTTTACTAATGGATTTTTTGTAACATCACTCATGATTTTAGCCTCCAAGATCTTTTCCAAATTACAAATTTGATCTCCAACTCTAAATATTGCAACTCAGAAATTCGCTGGAATAAGAAGTGACAATTTTTCATTGGACGTTTCAGACAAGTGAAGGAGAATCTAGAAAATATGAAACATGGGTTTTGTCCAGAATGGACCAAATTAGTTTTGTAATCCGTGGGTTATTCGAAGACAATTTTCTCTGATTTGTTGTTGTGGTCGTTTTCCAAATTCGTCCAATTGCAATACCAAATTTGACTTGTTCCTGCTGAATATTGATGGAAAGATCTTTTAGATATGATCTTGCTGATCAGTTTGCTTTGTACAATCCAAATTTGTAATGGAAATCAGTTTGTAATCAACTTTTTTGTAACTTCCCTTTTCTCTCTGCATATTTAAATGAAAACAGAGATCAAAGAGAGAAGGAAGGATGAGGATAATATGAGGAGAATTAGAGGATAATTGGGGGGATAATGGAAGGATAATTAGGAGATAGCAGATGGAAAATTATTATATAGGATGTAGGAAAATAGATAAGAGATGAGAGATGAGAGATGAACAATTGTGGAATTTCAAGCAAAGCTAAGAACTTCATTTTGTTGTAATAGTTTATCAGAGATCTTTTAATGAAGGAATTTATCCATTGAGTTCTACATCTATTATTTGTAATCTGATCTGAGTTACTTCTCAAGGTGGAACTGAGTCTTGGGTAGTTGGGCACACTACCTTGGACGAGGTGATGCCTTGAACATGTAAATTAGTTTACTTATGTGAATGTTTATTTGAATTCCAATTTTCATTCTTTAAAGTAGATTTCATTTCTTTGAACTAATTTGTTTTTTGCTGCATTTTCCATATTTTTTATTTCATTTAATTTGCTTCTCTAGATTAGCACTTGAATTATGTTGAGTGCAACAGATTAAATTTCCAATTCAACAATGTGTGGTTTAATCTAGCAATGATTCAAGTTGTATGATTAACATAATTGTTTTTCCTGTCATTTACTTTCTTGTTTTTAATTTTAGTTTTATTATTCAAGTCTTACATTTTATTTCTTATTGAATGAGCTTGATAGTATAGAATAAAATCATATAGAACCAGTGTTAGTTGTTGGTATTGTTATGCATATATTTTGTCGATTGCCTTGAAATAAAAAGACTCTCCTCGGGTTGATAATTAATGTCTAGGAGATTAGTTGTTTTATTCGTTTATTAAGCAATTAATTTTACCCAACATGTATAATCAACCATCAATATAGATTTATGGGAGAGGGAACATGTAATTTCATTAATCATAAACAAAATGGTACAATTGTACCTTCAACAAGTGAGATCCTCTAAAAAATATCAAAATATCATAGCCACCAACAAATACAATGTGGATCTATTTCACAATATACATGAGTAGGATTGTGGATACATAATAGACAATAACGTGTCCCAAAGTAGTCCTCAAAGTGCATAAATGATACTGAACTCCAACACAGCTTAGGAAGGGTGTCATATAAGAGTGAGATGTCCCTAACCTAGGGTCTTTGACATAACCTGATGGTATGAATCTACAACATGTGAATAGGTGAACTATGTTGAGCATGATAGAAACTATTTGATTATCGGTCAATTAGGTGTATCATTAACAAATGCGAGGTAGCCCACCAATTATGAAAATGGAATGTAAGGTACCTAGTGCTCTCCACTAAGTGTGAATACATGGGTTGGTGTCTAACACTCAATGAATCGATTGATCATGATTCAATGATGTAAACCCATTGTCGATCATGAGGAAACCTGCTATAAAGGTTTGAAAGCTCCAAGGTACTACCAATTCTTAGAACAAACTCCTAGATAATGAGCTAAGGTAAAAAAGAAACGATCCATCGAAAGAGGGCCTTGATGTATACCCCATCAATCGAAATGGAACAAACCAGGATGACGTAGTGGATGGATGAAGTCATGAAGTGATGAAGTGCAACTGAGGAAGGAATAGCCAACTCAAAAAGGTGAATAGGAAACTGCAGATTGCTTACACAAGCTAAGACTTCACTTAAACATATAGCAACATGACACAAAAGGGACTTGGAAGCATGACTAATGAGCACCACATGATATTGTGTAAAAACGTAAGAGTTATTGAAGAATGATCCATATGATTGGAAGAGTAACCATCCATAAGACTAGTGAGACTCATATGTATGCTACAGATCCTAGGAAAGCTAAAACCCAACTATGGGATAATGATGCAGAAAGGTGCCATGTTCAAGGGTGATGTGACTGATGCTGCCATTTAGATGACTAATATATATATATATATATATATATATATATATATATATATATATATATATATATATATATATATATATATATGTTCCATTGAATTTTCTCTTTTTAGTCTCCTTCATGGCTTAGTGAGAATGAAAGAGAAGACAAGTATGCTCAATAGGTTCCTTTTTCATAAATTTATCCCCCCAAGCCCAAAAAATAGATAAAATAATACAAGGGAGAACCTTCTAGCCATAGTAGACTAGAGTATTCCTTTTTCATAACTAGTCTACTTAGTCTTGAAAATGGTTAAAATTATATTGAATAGAATTCTCTTCAGGTACTTTAATGAGCATGAAGGAGAAAATTTCACTCAATAATATTTTCTAAATTAAGGAGTCTGAAAAGAGCTTAAAGGAAACTCCTCCTAGAGGAACAAGTGGTATAAAGAGTAGAAACTAGTTCCAGTAATGGTGAAACTACTCAAAACATATATGAAGAGGTCAAGAGGCTAGCTAATAGGATCACTCATCGCAGCGGTTCCTCCAAGAAAGGGTAAAACACCAAGTGAAAGTGAATAGTAGGTTAAGCAGATGATGACGATGGAATGGATAAATCGAGGCTCGTCATGCAAAAATAGGTTGATAAAAAGTGGAAATCACAAGGGATAAAAGTGTTGGAATTCTCATGCGGGTGTGGCGAGAAAGCGACGAAGAAGAGGACATGAGGTTCATATTTTAGGTCATGGTGGGTCCAAAGGAGGGATTCTGAAAGGAGAATAAAATTGACAACATGGATACCAAGATGAGAAAAGGGCGCTAGACTAGGGAATCCATGAGCAGGTAGGATCTACTGCCAAGCTACAATGTGCATAAAGAGGAGTGGCTAATGTCACAACTCAACAGGGTCAGACCTGAGTATTATGGCACTGATGGTAAAAAATGCAATGAAGATGACAAATGTGACCTACTCCTATATGCTAGTAAGAGTAGCATACCTTAGGCCCATTGTTGGAAATGGGATTTTTGAAAGGGACACTAGTGAAAAGAAAACTCCTCATACTCCTACAAGAAGTGATTAGAAAAATACTATAGGGAAAAACTCACAAGCCCACAAATTTAAAAAGGGAATATTCTATGAGATTCCACAAAGTTTTATAAAAAGAATACCATACCTCCTCTTTTGTTCATCGTGAGTTGGATAATATAGAAGAAGAGAGTTCCAAATAATTGTGTACCAAGGGCAAGGAGGAGCAAGAGTAGAAAAACAAGGGTCATCCAAACAAAGCAAGTCGATTTTTTCCTATTTGTTGTCGATATGCGTGCAAGTTTCTCATGGTCATGGTAGTGTTTTAGGGGAAAAAATCATGTTAGGAAATATTTCAGCCGCATAAAGGGAATGAGGAAATTTTTTCTGGGAGGCTCCAGTCACATGGCTACCATCTTTTCATGTTTGGCTGGAGATGAAAATATCAAATTTAAAATGTGAAGCTGAACAATTTTTTTTTTATGTTTTTTCTTTTGTTTTCCCAAAATAATGTTGTACTATGGTTTCATAATTACAAATATATTTTTTGATTGCAACCATGCTCATGAAGAAGATGTAATTTTTTGGGTGCAAGAGGAACCATTGTTGAATGGAAGGAAAGTGAGAATGGGCCTAATGGCATGCAATTTATTTCTCATTAACCAACCTATGTGCCATTAGAGATCTTGGGTTATTAAATTTCTTTATGATTCCTCACATTACCAATCAATCCTTTATACTTAGACAAATCATCCAGTGGTGGGATATAGATACCCAAAAATTCATAGTAGGGTTGGATCCATTTTGTCTATGGTTGGATGAGATATACTTCCTTGTAGGTTTATCAAGGCAGGGAGTTGTAGTTTTGTTGGCTGGGGCAAGAAGCAGAAGTAGAGAAACAATGAGAGGTTATATACAATAGTGTTATAGAGAAGGAACATGATTGTATGGGGAGAAAATTTGTATTAAGACCATTGAGGACATCAAAATACATACCATAGCATAGACCATTACTCAAGTAGTAGGGAAAAAAGAACCCCATGCAGTGACCAGATCACATTTGGAGTTAGTGATTCAGTGTGATTCAGTGTATGGTGTCCACCTTATTCAACTAGTGTGAGGGTATGTTGGCCAATGTCAAAGGCCAACTAACCAAGATAAAGAGAGGAAGGATAAAAAACTTTGGCTATGGGAGTTTTCTAGTGTCATTTTTCTTGGAGAAGGTCCCGACCATGAGGCCAATGTTAGTAGACTATGAGGTGTATCCACCAATGATAGAGCCTCAGATGATGAAATGGTGTAACCTCATGATGAGGCAAGAGGGTGTGCACAAAGGAGATTCGTTCTCGACACAATAATTCAAATGGTTTAGGGAAACACCATTAGTAGTGGATGACTACCCATATGACGGGATAGATTTCTAGGGGGATTCTAATATGGTCTTGCTCTCGAGAATGCAATGGGATGATATAGCTAAATTATTTTTGTTTTTATATTTTTATTTATAGAATGATTTTTTTTTACGGGTAAAAGGTTACTAATGTGTTCTAAATATGGTATGCAGGTATTGTGCCAACACACCCTGAAGGTTATTATCCACTAAGGAGAGGGATACAACTAGCCCAAGCTTAATGGACATGGGATGTGGTTAGAGAAGTGGACAATAATGAGGAGTTGTGAGAGTTCACTCGTAGTGTCAAGGGTTTGACATTAGGGGTTTCTCCTAGGAGCATCACAGAGATGCCTCGACACATGTAAATACATATGGTAGGAGTAACTTCATCTTGTCATTGAGGTTTCCTCTGACATATTCTGAATGTAGTGTTATGTTACCATGAATGCCATTGAGCAAGGATAATAGTCTTCCTAGGGTTTTGTTTTTGATATCGCTGCATATGTATGGCATGATGGTGAGGGTCTCTAATGCCCAAATTTTGAACTATGTACCCAAACTATATGATGATATAATAAAATGATGGTTTCTATGATGTGTTTGTTTTAAAATGTTGTGGAATTTACATGGTGAATTGTCTTGTCATATGAATGGTTAAAACATTAATGTTACAAATGCCAATCTAACACATAAATAGCTAATGAATAAACCAATGTGTTCTACTCTAGAGGAATATGAACATAAGAAACGTAATAAAATAATTTTTCCAAGAGATGTACCCTTAAATAGTAACATAAAATGGTAGGATTCCTTACAAAATAGAAACGAATGAGCCAAAACACCACAAGTTGGGATTCAAGCTGAACAACTAAGTGGTGTATACCAATGTGATTAGCCTCGGTTAAGATCTTGATAAAAGAATTATATTCTGCTACATTCTTTGTAACTAGGAAAAGAAAAATACCCCCTGAACTCACAATCTCATTAGTGGGTGAGTAGATGATCCAAGCAGTAGAGGCGATGTTCTGAGTGTAACAACTTGCACCATCTGCAAATCCTAGATAATGGAGTGAGGGTGTTGAATTCTATCAAACAAAGATAAGACACACGAATCACACAAAAAAATGAGGGAAAACAAAGAAAAAAATAGAGAAACCAATCACACCCACGCCTATATACAATATGTACAAGTGACAATGTAAAGAAACTAAGCATAGTAGCATTTTAGATAGATCCTACTACGTGGCTAAGACAATGGATTTCAATTACAATCGACTAACTCATAGGCCCCATTCTTGAGAACAAGTTTAACAATGTAGGGACCATGCCATAGGGTTTCAAGCTTATTGGCTCCTAACATATCATGGTTTTGATCATAGACCAAAAGTAGGTCACCTTTGGAAAAGATATGAGGTCGAACAAATTTATCATATTGGGCCTTCATGCATTTCTTATGAGTTTTGTTATTAACCGAGGTGAAAAGGCGTTGTGCATCTAAATGGGAAATTTGTAAGAGAAGTTCCTCCATGGTCAAAGTGTCAAGAAGAAGTTCCACAACTAGTTGAAGTGAAGAGATTTCACACTGAATAGGATGAACAAACTCTACACCATAAACATTTTGGAAAGGAGTAAAGCTTGTAGAAGATTTAGCTAAGGTTTGATGTGCCCATAATGCATAAAAGAGCATAAGGTTCCAATTTGACTTGTGATTCCCTACCATCCATTGTAACATAGTTTTCAAGGTTGTATTGACAACCTAGACTTGACTGTTCGCCTAAGGATAATAGGGGGTTGAGTGTTCATGATGAAAATCCAACTTGGTAGATAGTTCCTACATTATATGATTTTGAAAATGTTTACCATGATTAATCACAATTTTTTTAGGCACACAAAACTTGGAAATGACATGATTGAATACCAATAGGGATACATTAGCATTGCTGTTGGACGGTGTAGGCATAGCCTCAACCCACTTAGTGAAATAGTTAACAACCACAATGATGAAGTGATCACCGTGAGATGAGGGTGGGTTATTGTTGAAGCCTCAAAATTTATTGCAACAACATGGGGTGATGACCACCTGATCCGGACTTTAAAGCAGCTCCTTTTCCATTTGGAATGGTGGTTCCGACTGGTTCAACTAGGTCCAGTTACATTCTCTCAATCTCCAAAATAGCTTACAATATGACTTTCATCCACCAATGGAGAAGAGACATCATATCGAACCTCTTGTTGATCAGGCAAGAAAGTGATCCTTAAGCTGATTTGGGGCTCAACCAAGCCATAACTAAAGTTTTTCTCTTTGGGAAGAGGACTTATAAAAATGTAAAACTAAATCTAAAAGCAAACTTATTCTGTAATGCAAGAAAAAGGAACTAAATCTTAATCGTATCTCAATTAAGCAGATATAGATCTAACACAACTGAGAGAAAGATGTTTAAATGATTGGGATTTAAATATGTTTGGCTTATAATGAATATCAAGCTAACAAAGTAGTTCAATTAACTGAAATTATGTATACCAAAACATATTCTATTGAGAGACCTCTTAACTAAAATAATAAACCAATGAAATTTAGGAAGAATTTCACAAAACGATATTGATTGTTTAATCAGTAATTCGAATAATTAAACAATAATATGAGGAATTAGTTCACACCATATCACTATTTGTTAAACTAGTATTAAAAAGATAGAATTCTAAGTAAATAGTTACTCAGAAATCAAAATTCAACCCATAAGAGCAGAGATAAATAATATCATATGGTTGAGACAAATTACTTATATCGAAAATAGTACACAAATATGAATAAAATGACACATTCCTGCCATCATAAAACGAAACTAGTATTTAAAATAGTAGTATTAGAAATACCAATTTATTGAATCCATTTCTCTGGCTCTAGTCTCCAACAGTCCTTTAGATTGCTTGAACTTCTATTGTTACAACAAGAGCTGCAGAAGTGAAAACTCTTCCCATCATACATAATTCAGAATGTAAAAGAAAAATCCTCAATAATCCCCAGATATGAGATTTTCTCTCCTCCCACCTACAACTCTAAATTCCTATTACAGAAGTTCTTTTAGAATTCCAGAATTGCAAAGGAGAGAAGCCCTTATTACATTCTACAATTTGCTATTTATAATAGTTTCAAAAGAATTCTTAACAAGAAAGTTTGTTGAAGAAGAAATCTGTTTAATCAATTTTCATTGGCTCAAAATTCCATTCTTCTATTGTTGGAGCTTTCTCATTGATTGATATTCTTTTCTCTTCATCTCTTCAACTATTTTCCTGCAAAACAAATCAAAACAAAATTAAAATACAAAAATAAAATCAAAATGTTAAATATGGAATTAAAAGAAATCCAATCAAATTCAATTAAATAAATAATTGAAAAGGAAATATGAGATTTCTATTGATGCCTATGATGATTTAATTAGCCAAGGAGATTATTGATGAATGAGTCTGCACTCAAAAGAAGTCATGGGTAAATGAGAATGCAGAAAATAAAACTTAGAAAATTGATTTTGTTAAAAATTCGGAGCCTAATATTTTGTTGGATTTTAGACCCAATAAATGATCAAATCTAGAAATGAAACCACCTCAGAAATATTCTCCATAATTTTATCTTTCTAATGAGCTGTTGTGGGCTTCATTTGGCCATATAATACTCCATTTATGAGCTTTCAAAGTTGGTGTATTAGAATTGCTTGAATTCTGGAATTTCGGTTGCGTGGGCTAAAAATCAAAATTTTTAACTAACTTAGAATGCTAATATTAATTAATTAATTGTAATTATGTTATTAATTTATCAAAATTTTAATTAAACAAGATTAAACAAAATTTCTTAATTAAAATATTATTATATAATATTTATATTATAATATGAATTATATTATAATTATAATATTATATTATATTTTAATATTATAAACGAACCATTAGAATCAACCCATTTCAAATACAAACCATTTACGTAGCCATAAATGAGGAGGGTGAGTGGAGGAGTTAATGAAGAGAGGATGGAGTGATAAGGAAGGTGAGTGGAATAGTGAGGTGGAGGGTGGGTGAGGTCACGATGATGTGAGGGTAAGTGAGGTGGAGGAGTCGGGAGGTATAAGGAGGTTGACCAAAAGTTTATGAATTTTTTTTTAACCCATCGCATTTTTCTCATCACAATCGTAGGTTTTTTAAAATGAATGACTTATGAAATTTGTTTTATGCAATATGCGTTATGCGATATCACAATCGCAATATCACATCACAAATTTTATTTCAGCGATTTTAAGTTTCAGGATTTTGGAAGGGAGGATTTGATGAGAAGTGGGGCCCACGTGAATTAATGATCCTACAAATTGGACTTCAACCATTTTGCAATTTGGAGGTTTTAATTTTGGAAATTTGTTTTAAAATAACAAATTGGAGTAAGTTACCAAGATCTCAAAATGTGTTTTCATCCATTGTACATTTTAGCTGGGTCATTTTGTAGGATCGTGAGTGAAAAATGAAAGAATTAGTAAAAAATAACGAAGAGTTAATATTCACAATGAATGACTATTTTAATTGCAAAATTTTAAATATCATACATTTATAAACATTTTTTAGTCCAGGCGAGAAAATGATCAAACTTCAAAGGAGTGTTATTTACAAAGCGGTTGACCAAATGAGTCAAAACAAGTATTGATGGAAAGCCTGTGAAAAGTCAGATTCAATGAAACAATCAAAATAAGAATCTAATTAAAATGAAAAATGACAAAATTGTAAGACAATTAACTAAAATGAAAATCATAAAAGATGCTTAGCCAAATATTAATCGAAAGGGTCCCCATTATTTGAGTCAATAAGTCAAAAATCACAGGTGTTGGGTTTTCCATACAATAGTTACATAACATGAAATCAACACCCCACTACACAAAATGGCCAATAAAAACCATAGGGTGTAAAGGGGCGGGATGCACACACATTTTGTGACAGAATATTTGGTATGGATGACACTTTTGGACAACAAATATGAAATTTTTAAAGAGTGAAGATCAAAAGTACCCAGTGTGAAAGATATTATGAGCAATGGTAAGCCCAAAGAGATGACCACCACATGCCCTAGCATGGAAATAATTTAATACTCATTCAACTTCTTTATGAGTAAGGCATCGACATAATACAATGTCAACACCACGATGGTAGAAAGTATAATTGATAACAAGGTAGTTTCGATACTGATGATGTATTCACCAATGATCATCATGAGAGAGTTCAGGCCAAAAATCTTGAGTTTGGAGATATAAAAAAGTGTCTCCATACCAAGGATTAGAAGTTCTAATGAGGAACAAGGATTCATCAGGTACAAAATTTGTGTCCACAACTTCCTCATTAGTCTGAGGCAACTCAGCAAGAAACTCTGCAAAAGCTAGGGATTTCTTAGATTTAGAAATGGAAAACTCTAAATCAAACTCCTGAAGGATAAAAATCCACTTGGAATACTTACCCTAATGATCTGATAGTTAGGATATGTTTCATGGGGTTGGATTCAGAAATAACCATAATAGCCCTAGTGAACATTCCATGTAATAAAAGTTAATAAAGGAAAAATAATAACCACAATTGATGCGACACTTATTCCAAGTTGAATGTTGGGAAAGACATCCTAGTGTGGGTGTTCATTTGTTTATTAATGTCTAAGGAAATTGGCAAAGGAAATGGCTAAGGCTTTGGAAAGGAAAATGGAATTTTTAGCACATTTAGTTAAAAAAATAATGGAAATTAGGAGAAAAGGCGGGGTGAAAGGTCACATGTTACATGTGAGGAAGAAAACGAAGAAAATAGAGGCCTCATTCATAAAAAGGCTTATAAGGATTAGTAGGTAACCTTTTGTCAGTTCAGTTTTGGAGCTCTCTCATTATTATCTCTCTCTCATACTCTTGGATACTTAGAGTTTTCTTGGAGCACTCTAGGAGGGTGTGGCATACTTGGATTTTTGGAGCAAGAAGGAAAAGAAAGAGTAGGAAAGTGCAAAAGGACATCAATATCAACAACTACAATGGATTTTTTACAGGTACCAAGTTTCATGTATGTTTTCCTCACTAGTTTTTTCATGCATGGCATATGTGTGTGGTTTATTGGTCCTCATCTATCACTGTCATGGAGGGTTTCGAGGATTGATAGCGGATTTCCTAGCCTTTCCATTTCATAGATAGCCATGGAGATTCTGGGTTTATTTCCTTGTTTTGTGTTAGTTGGTTCTCATGTTTCCTTAACTTGGGTTGATTTACTAGTTCATAGAGCCTTGGTTGGGAAAACACTCTACAGCCCTGTAACAACTTGGGTTGAGTTACTAGTCCTGTAGCCTTGGTTGGAAAAATGCTCTAGAGCCCTTGGTGGGTTGAGTTACTAGTCCTAGATCCTTGGTTGGATAAAGACTCTGGAGCCCGATGGTAGTTGTGGGTTGAGTTACTAGTTCTGGAGCCTTGATTCGAACAAACACTCTAGAGCCCTGGAAGGATTAGATAGAGACCAATCTGATGATGGTTTTGTGATGTCCGAACATGAGGTGGAATCAATGTTTGATGGGTTGAGGTGGATGGAATTTGGAAGCCCTAGATGGTTTTGGATTAATGTGTTCTATGGCATCCCACATTCATGCTTGGAATATGGCACTGGGGTGAATGGCTAAAGCGAGATTTGGTTCAACCATTCTATGGTTGGGCGGAACGTGGAAGTCCCATCCCGGGTTTGCATTTTTCATCATCAATATGAGGTTATTTCTCATTATATTTCTATGAGTATTATACTGGGTTATATGTGGATCATATGTGGCTATGATTTCATTGGTATTTTTGTTGCTATTATGTTGGTTATTTATATGTTTTATGATAGTAGCTATTTATGGATATCATCATGTTTTTACTTGTAAATGGTTGAACAATGTATCTATGACCTAATGGCTGAAGTGGTAGCTAATGTGTTGAGTCATCAATGTCTCTTAGCAATCCACAGCTAAGTATGAGACCCATATGCTCATATATGTTATTTACACTTGTAGATTACATATTCGCGATATGTTTGATGAAATGCTTATCATGGATAGTAGGGGTCTAGTCAACCTCTTATTCAAGTAATTTTAGTTGTACTGTCATTTCCTTGTTATATTACTGTTATGAAGGTTTCATTTAAGTCTTGTCAATGACCTAGGCTCTAGGCTTGAAAAAGTGGCTCAAAACCTAGGGACACTAGCACAACACTGAGTAAAATAGTCCCTCGACGCTGGTATGCATATAGAATGGGAGTGTCTAGAGCCTCTTGGACACTGGCAAGCCTATCACATGGGAGTGTCAGGGGGTCAGGAGGTCCAAAATGTCAGTGGGACCCAGGGGTTAGTTGGTAGAAAGGTTGGGCTAATTCATGAGGGTCCTAATGTTGATGTTGAATGTCTGTATGGTGTGTTTTAGTTGGTTCCACTTCCTTAATGAAACTTAGGAGGTTGAATCATATCATAGTAGCTCATCGTTGCATGTTTACCCCAACTCGCTGATTTCTTGGGTAGATGTGCGAATAGGGTGTTATAGAGTGGTATCAGAGCATAGTTCACCCCTCTTAATGGATGGGTTGTGTGTTTTGTTCATGCATTCATGTTGGTTGCATGTGTGTCTCTTATGCTTGTATTTCATGTGCTTGTTGCATTTGCATTGTGTTGATCATGGTTGTAGTGATGTTGCCATGTGGAAGCTGATGTTGTTATTCTGGAGTGCATCGTCATGAGTGTCTGACCGGTTACATGTTGTAAAATGTCACTTACATGTATCATTTTGTTTGCTTGGTTTCATTTTTGGATGTGTTTGGACAAGGTCCCCTGTGGTCAATTTTGGTGCAAAAGCCCAAGTTTTGGGGCAAAAAGCCCATGTTTTTGTTATGTAAAGTGTAAAGTCTCTACAATTTGTGGTCATGGAGCATTAGATAGTAAGTGTCATAAAGGGATTTTCCCCTCTTTTATGTAAGTTGTGTCAGCTTGTATAGACCTGCCCATGGTCCGCAGAGCATGAGATTGTATAAAAAGGAGACTCTTAGAGAGTCTAAAGTAGTTCATGAGCGAAGAATGAATGTAATGGGTCATTAAGAAGTAAAGAGTGAAGAGTCTTAGAATAGAAGAGAGGCTCTACAGCTGTGTACATAGAGGCCTAGAGTAGAGTCCGCAGTTGAGTGCATGGATCCCTGCAGCTGAGTGCACAGGGTAGTCTTGCGTCTGTAAGAAAATCTGAAGTATCAATAAAGAGATTATTTTGGAAATATCTATGTTTTGTCCATTTACTTCTGTTATGAATGAATGCATTTATGTTATGATGAATAATGGGGTTATGATTTAATACTGGATTGATGCGTGATTCTGCATTTTTTACATTGTTATAAGAATGCAAGTAATAATATCTATTTACGTGAAGGATATCTTAGTGCATGTTAGAATTATCAAAAATTTAAGATGGTGTGGGTAAATATAGAACTAAGGGTAATTACAGAGGCACTTCACTAGTGGATATGCCTGTTTAGGGTCCACGAAAAGCAGTCATTGACCTTCGCGAAGGTCTAGAGGCTAGTAAGAGGAAGTGATATCGGTAAGCCTTAGAGGTTTATCGAACTACACAAAGGCATATTAGGGGTACAAAATGACATCACGCTCATCTCTGGGTGTGAAAACTTGGTTCATCCATCCCCCCATATTGCTTCAGGTGAGACTTCAGTTCGTGCTCCATGGATTGATGCTGAAAGGGCCAATAGTGTAGGGATTTGTTTGGAAAACTTAACTCTGATCCTGGGTCAGGACCCACTAAGACAAAAAATGGTTTCATTGCTAGGACCGGGATCTACATAAAGAGATGTGTGATGTTGCATCATTGGAATCCAAATAAGAAAGAAATTTAGGAGTGGTTGGATAGAAATATTAACGAATTCACGACACACGAAAACAAAAATCTGTGATTGAAGAAAGAACAGTGGTTGGACAGATATATGTACAGAGAGATACACCAAAATTTCTTTTTTTCCTTCCTGGTAAAATTATATGAGTTGATTGCTAAATTGGTAGATGGACAAGGAAGGTGGAGGCTTGACGATCCAATAGTGTCGACCATGGAGCTAGTGCAGAGATTGGAAGCCTCTAAAGATAAAATCGCATACGTTGTCAATCACTGGTTTGATTGTGTTATCAAAGGATTTGTGACAGACTTCATGTTCGATACCTTGGTCAGTGATAGTGAAGTAAAGAGACACTTCTTAAAGGGACCGTGAGGTAAGTATTTAAGATCTTTGAATACTTGGATTAAAATGATCTTGTGTGAAAAGTGGGTTATGTAATTACCTTGATGTTTGGAGCTACACGAAGTGGAAAGTTATACAGGGATAGAAGAAGAATAGGTCCTGAATATAGGCCACTGATTGAGCCTCGTCTGATTGATGACGAAGGAGCAACACATGCTTCTCTACAAAGCATTGTCTAGTTAATAAGACAAGGGTTCCCTCTAATACCCCATCCGCCCACACCACCTCCATATTCATCTCCACCGCATACACCTTCACCCACACCGTGACCACCTCCACCACCATTCAATATGGTGAATACAGTGAAGTTGCCTATTCTTAAGGGCTTGGGAAATGAGGATTTGGACCAGTTTTGGTTCGTTGCGAAGGCTGTGTGGCAAGCCCAAAACATTACAGATGATCAGATGAAGAAAGAAACATTGGTTACTGCTATACAGGGTCACATGCTAACATGGTACATCAAGTACTACACCGATAACCCAAAAATAGTGTTGGAAGACATTCAAAATGCGCTAAATAAGGAATTTAGTAGACCCAAGTTTGAAGGTCAATCAATCGTAGGATTCAAGGAAATCATGATGAAGCCTGGTGAGACACCCTGGGAGCTAGATCAAAGATTGAAATGCAAGATCTGTGAAGCTAACATGAATCTTACGGATGGGCAGCACCACGAATGGTTTGTGGCTTCGCTCTTGCCTCATTTAAGGGCTGCTTTATCATAGCAAAAGATTGGGACCAGGCGGAAGCCCTGGAGATTGCGATGAGATTGCATGAGACACCAATTCAAGATGCTTCTTTGGGAGTTTAGAAGATTCATGTGGAGTTGTAGAATCTTTGCTTAAAGTTCCAAAGTTTGAAGAAAGATAGAGTAGCTCAGCCTAAGGTGCGCGAAGAAGTTTGGTGTTTGAAATGTAAGAGTCGAGGGCATGATAAAGATCATTTCCTTGTATTTGCGAATTATGTTGCAAGAGGAGGGCCGATGCCTCTAAGGTTGGAAACTTAGGCGGGGCCAAGTACAGGGCCCACGCTGTGGTGTGCTATCTGTCAGTGTTACAGGGAAAAGTGTCTACACAGAACTGCTTATCCCACTAAGGTGTGGTAGCTACCTTAGAAACAAACAAAGTAAAGCTACTTTCGTTTTTCCTTTATGAAATATAGATGAGAGAAGAATAAAGGAGACTAACCTTTGTCTTGCGCTTATCTCCTAGTTCGATGCCTCTCTCTCCTGATAGTCCTTCGCTACTTGCTCCCTTGTACGCCCAGCTTCACATAGTACTTGTAGGATCAAAGTAGCATAACACTATACAAGAACATGGATCTATAATCATAAACAATCTAGGATCAGATGTAAATTGACCATACAAATGCATAAAACATAAATGACACAAGAGTATGGAGGAAAACTTGAATAGCTTTTATTGATAATCAAGAAAGAGCCAAGGGAGTTACAACCAGTTCTTCTAACCCAGCATCATCCTCTCATCAAGTAAGCCCTTCTTCACCTCATACAAAGCTTAGATCACCCAACACTACGATGTTGTCTGAATAAACCAATAGCAATTCCTTACAAGATGCAAAATTCTAGCCTCTGGATCTCTGGGATGAGGGATCCATATACAGATATCTGTAAGGGAGATGAGTTAGCTTGTGATTTGATTAGTGTCTTCCCTCTGATAGTTCTTACTTCCACTTGGAGATTGATGATCTCTTACTCATCCTTGGTCGAATTCAGAGAGGCAAGTGTCACAGGAGAAGTTTCTGGAAGATTCCATGCCTCTCCACCTCGCAGATTGACACTGCCATTTGTCACTTCTCGCCCATCGCACCCCATAGAAGGGCTTTTTGAAATGCAACGCACCCACAGAGTGTACTTAGGTGAGATGCAACACACTTTGCCTATGGAGCAGCTGAAATGATCCTGTTTTGACCAGTTCTGAGCAGTTTTTCATGGAGAACTTCTGGGAGAAGCTGTAATCATTTGACCTTGTTCCTTTAGGGGTTAGAACAACACTTTTAGGGACTTAGGAGCCCTTGGTTTATGGACATTTTATGCTTGGGGTTGCAGTGCCCAAAAATGTCTATAACAGTTGCCCCCTAAAGCATGAGGTCGTTAATCTTTTGATGTCGGGTGAAATGCTTTATTATGAGGATCCGAAGTTCTTTCAAGCTGGGAGGAGACCTATAATAAGATACAATACAATACATTATCTTCATAATATTTTCATGATCTAGCTGAGGCGGGCATTCCCATGCTCAGCTTTATAAATTAATTTTCATGTACATATGTTAGGCCCCTATACTACTAGTGCAACCCCTTATTATTATTAGTACAACCCACTTATTATATTGATGTACCCATGTAGTTCCCATATTGTTACTATTGTGCCACATAGAAGCCCACTATTGTTATTATTGTGCCCTTACATTATTATTGTTATGTCGGCTCTGATTATGTTATGACCCCTTAGACTCCTATATATACAAAGGAGGTATTTTCATTTGTATCATCCAAGAATTGTTCATTTATGTAATGTAAAGGAGGTTTCCCCCCCGAAGAGGCTGAATTTTAAGGCATTGATCTATCTTTTCTATCTTTTCTTGAGCTGGTTTCATAACATTTGGTATCAAAGCTTTGGATTCTAGGGTTTCGCTGCTCCAAACAGGTCATCGTGGAATTTTCGTTATAACTTTTTTTCTATGACGTTTCAGAAGTCGCAAAAAAAACCCATTTGCGAAGAAATTGCGCTGAACCTGGGGTCTAAATTTCAGAGCTTTTTGCGTGATATTTGCGGAGATATGATCTAAGGAAGTTGGTCTTTTTGCAGACTCCTGAATTACATTCAAAACAGGTGACCTGGGGAAAATCGTCATAACTTTCTTTTTGAGCATTGGATTGAAATTTCGCAAGAAGGTACAGAAAGAGGACGGATTGTAGTTTTCTCTTATATATGTTTTAGAGTCAAAGCTTGAAACAGTGACACGTGGCACTTCATACAAGTTCGCTCTGCTGAACTAGTCTACAATCAGGTCACTGCGGGAGATTGTGCATAACTCTTTCTTGGAGAATCCAATTTGGATCAAACTAGTGGCATTAGAAAGAGGACATAGAAGGCTACTATAGGTTGCAATTTTAGAACTTAAAGATCCAAAAGTACAAAGTTACAGTCGTTTCAAGGTCGAGTTCATAAAATCAAGAAAAAGCAAGATGAGGAAGTTTGATGGCAAGGATCCGGTAAATTGGATACTTCAGATGGAGCAATATTTTTATCTACATGGTGTACAACTGTTACAAAAGGTATGTATTGCATCTTCATATTTAGAACCAGATCAATTTTTATGGTACAAAGGGCTTTGTTCTCGTAAACAACTTGTTACGTGGTCAATTTTCACGGAGGAAATGATAGCACATTATGAAGATACAAAGAGCAACACCTTCTTTAGAGCAACACCACAACAATTGGAAAGAGTAAAAGGGCTTTGTGACATAGTGGAAAGTAAAATTATGGAAACCAGGAAGCGTACCCCTCACAACTATAAATATGGAAGTGTTGTTTCTCCTAGCCTTCCACAACCTACAAGGGTTACACCACAACAATTGGAAGAAAAGAGAGAAAAAGGGCTTTGTTACAATTGTGATAGCAAATGCACTAAAGGTCATAAGTGTGCTGAGAGGAAATTATTTTACATAGACTATGAAGAGGAGGAAGAAAAGGATCAAGAAACATCAAAAGAAGAAAATATATGCCAGGACCCCACCCCAAAGAAAGAAGAAATGAATCAGACCATATCTTGTAAGGCATTGGCAGAAATTACCAATCCTCAAACTCTCAAGATAAAAGGACATATCAAGAATAAAAAGGTGCAAGAAGTGAAAGATCACATTGAGAAAGAAGAAATGAACCCAACCATATCTTGTAATTCATTGGTCGAAATTACCACTCCTCAAACTGTCAAGATAGAAGGACATATCAAGAAGAAAATGGTGAAAGAAGTGAAAGATAACATCGAGAAAGAAGAAATGAATCCAGCCATATCTTGTAATTCATTGGTCGAAACTACCACTCCTCAAACTATCAAGATAGAAGGACATATCAAGAAGAAAAATGTTCAAGAAGTGAAAGATCACATCGAGCATCAAGAAATGAATCCGACCATATCTTGTAAAGGATTGGAAGAAATTACCACTCCTCAAAATCTAGAGATAGAAGGATATATCAAGAAGAAAAAGGTTCAAGCAGAGAAAGATCACATCGAGCATCAACAACAAGTTCTCCAACTTTTAAAGGATAACACCACTTCAGTGCAAAATCAAACGAAAAAACAGGTAGATAAACATCGTAGTGAAAAATGCTTTGATGTAGGTGATTGGGTATTTTTACTGCTACATCTCAAGCAAGCTACTTATGAGAAGGAAATGTTGGCAATACTACATGCACTTAAAAGATGGCGACCTTACCAAATGGGAAGACTCTTCAAGGATGAGGATGTGGAAGCATTGTTTTGTGCTATTTCTATTATCCAACCAGATTGGATAGAGGAAGCAAGGGATGAATGGAATAAGGACGAAGAAGTATGGCCATTTATTCAAAAGTTGCAAAAGATCCCAATTCAAACAATATTGCCAGAAATTGAAGAAGAAGGAAAAATCATATTGGAACTTGGAGCAGTCATAGAAACAAGAACCCGACAGCTACAAAATCAATCAATTTCAGAGTATCTCATCAAGTGGAAGAACTTACCCGCTGAAGATTCCACATGGGAGGACAAGAATTTTATACATAAGCATCGAGAACTACTCAAGCATTGAGGACAACGCTTTTTGAAGGAGAGGGGCATGTTAGGCCCCTATACTACTAGTGTAACCCCTTATTATTATTAGTACAACCCACTTATTATATTGATGTACCCATGTAGTGCCCATATTGTTACTATTGTGCCACATAGAAGCCCACTATTGTTATTATTGTGCCCTTACATTATTATTGTTATGTCGGCTCTGATTATGTTATGACCCCTTAGACTCCTATATATAGAAAGGAGGTATTTTCATTTGTATCATCCAAGAATTGTTCATTTATGTAATGTAAAGGAGGTTGCCCCCTTGAAGAGGCTGAATTTTAAGGCGTTGATCTATCTTTTCTATATTTTCTTGAGCTGGTTTCATAACAACATAGGACAGACAATCGTTTGAGTGTAGACTGATGATTCTGGTAGAGTAATCATCCCTTTGATTGGATGATTATCTATGCAGCAATGATGTACATTTGATGTCTTTATTTCCCTGAACATATATCGCAGCCCGGATGGATGAAACTAGATCTGGGGTCTTCAATCTCATTCGATCTTCACTCGAAGTACAAGTCTATCCATGTGAGAGATGTTCTGGAGTCGAACATGGAAAGACATCACCTGATTACCAGCCAATGATGTAAGCTATTAACAGGCGCGAGAGGAATCGCCGATAATGATAATGACCTTCAAGGTATTGCAGTACAATTCACGTGGTGTGAATAAAGGACTTGGCATCGAACACCACACAAAATCTTTCGGTCGAAGGTCATTGATGTAAACCTGTCGCCGGAAGTGAGAAACTTGCCATTGAGGCATGCAAGATTCAAAGTACTGAACGGGGTGTTCCTAGATCGACTTCTTGGATAATGAGCTGATGTCGACAAGAAGCGATCCGTCATAGGAGGGCCTTAATGAATCCCACATCAATGACACGGAATGGAGCAAATGATTTTAATGGAGGTGAAAACGATCTGGTGATATAAGGTTCAGGGTGGCGGTCATGAAAGAATGGAGTGTAAATGTATTGTAGCGGGTGAGACACAGGTGAATTCTCTGAATGACTTCTCTTGAACATATCGGTGAAACTGACGTGATGGATTGGTAGCATTAACCCCAAATGTGGATGGTGTGATGGGACCATGGTGATGTGACCGGTGAATGAAACAACCCAACCCGACTTGGATGCGGAGTGAAAGTGTCATGTTCAAGAGCGACTTGCTACCAACAAAGTTTCTTCAAGTTTTCTTCCCAATTTTTCCCCAGTCATTGCTGACCAGTACCTCTTTATTTTTGTCAAGCTTGAGGAGGATAACATATTCTTGTTCTATAATTTTCCCTTTGGGCAAACCCATCGCTATGTTTTAACGAGCCTAGCGATAGTGAAACTCGTTCTTGTCTGCTATGGACAAGTTTGTCGCTATTAAGTTTTAACGAGTTTAATGACAAAGATAACTCGGTCCTTTTCAATTTTAGAGAGTTTGAAAAGGGACGTAAAGGAAACTCCAAAATTCCTTTTCGGTCATCTAATCCCTTAAGTCCGAAAAGGTATAAAACAATACAGGAGGGATGAATTTTCGATACTTTTAACAAGCCGAACAAAACAAGCGCTCGATCTTTTTGTGTAATAATCCCTTAGGTCCAAAAAGATTAAAATGTAAAGGAGGGATAGAACTTCCGGTCCCTTTAACGAGCTAGTGAGGCCAATGGCTCGGCAATCTTTTCATATTTTACGAGTCAGTTGAAAAGAGCTTAAAGGAGACTCGTCTTTTGAGGAACGAGTGATAAAATTGGGTAGCAGTTGATTCCAGGTAAGGTTTGGAATTTTCCAATCATGGCAGTGTTACAAGGATGGCTAGTGGGATCACTCTTCGCAGCTGTTCCTCAAAAGGGGTAAACAATCAAATGGAGGTGAATGATCGGCCAATACAGAGTGGAGGTGATGATGAGAACACGACCAAGGCTTTAAAGGCTAAAGTACTACATTCACGACGGTTATTTATCGGGAAATAGTTCATTTTTTAATGAGCTTAAACGCGGGGAGAAACATTTGCTCATGACTTATGTTTATTTTTTAACGAGCTTGAACTATGTGCTAAAACTGCTCGATACAACGGTCATTTTTTGATTTTACCATAAATAGCTTTGTTCTTTCAAAGATTGTACTACATTTTCAATTGCTTCATCAAACTAGTTAGAAATGAACAATATATGTTTGAAAAATGAGTTAGAACACTAATATTTTACTCGAACTACGTAAAAAGTAATTTAAAAGTGCTTTTACCTCTCACTTTACCATTTCATTTGAACTTTGGTTTGTTGGAGCTTTGGAGGTGCTTTTCCCCCTTGATTTTCATCAGCTAATTCCGGGAGATTCTGTGGACGATTCTCGGCACCGTCTGGACCAGGTAGGAGCTAAACCTGAGCTCTTTCATTTCATGCTTTCCATTTTGCATTCTGAGCTTGATTCCTGGTTTTTCTGAGCCTCTGGGGTTTGAAAAACTCACCCTGGCTTCAGCGCACCCCTTGTGTATCGAAAGGTGCGTTGGATGTTAGCCTGTCTACTGGCTAACTGACATGCAACGCACCCAGAACACTACTGTAGGTGCGATGGGCGCAAGGAAGGAAGTTTATGCACAGTTTTTGATGGAAATTTTGCCTGTCTCTCACCAAAATCAGGATCTAACTCTTCTCTTGTTTGTTTTCAGATATTTTTGGAGCAAGATGACTATTACATGGCAAGAATGTGAGCATGAAGAAGAGGACATGCTTTCTTTACATGATCCAGTTACAGTAAATGCATTGCGAAACTGTGGCTTGCTGAAGTTTTTCCGCATTTCTAGCATGAGACAACATATCAACTTGCTGCAGTATTTGCTCGATGCTTGGGATCCTACCAGCCAGGTGTTCCAGATTAGAGGAAAATCCATCCCATTGACTGTAGTGGACATCTATTTCTTGACCGGCTTATCGAGGCGGGGTGCCCCCATCACTTTATCAGGTTTGGCCCGAGGAGGTGAATCTGTGAGAGATTGTGTTCACAGATATTGTAGAGAGGGATCTCAGCCGAGTAAAGATGGCAAGATCATCATCTGTGACGTCACTGACAGGTCCCTGAGGACTATTCTGTTTACTTTTGGTAGGATGGCTGGTGGTGCGGCTCTTCATGTAGCCAACCGATCTTATATGCAGTATGCCTTGGAATGTCTCCAACCGAAGGTGTTCAACTGGTGCGATGCAGTACTCCTTGTGCTAAAATAACAGTTGACCAAGGTGAAGAGTGGGAGGTTGAAGAACTTTGGGTATGGTTCTATCTTGACCGCCTTCGCCTTGGAAAAGATACCACTGATGCAGCCGCAGTATATTGCACTCGATTTACCTTCACCGACTGAACGAAGTAAACAGAGATGGGTCGACCATATGTCTAGGCATGCTTGTCAGTCTCAGATTTCCTTTTCTGATACCTTCTTTGGGTGGTTTGATCGTCAGGAGATGGTTTATTCCGAGTATCCATATGCTGGTATGGAATTCCGGGGTGACCCAGATTTAGTACTACCGGCTGGCAAATAGTGGGGTGCCATTGGTAAATTCTTTGACCATATTCCTGTTTATCGTTTTTCTTTTATAATTTCCTTGTGCTTTATTCTATCAAGACTAATCAAACTCATGTGTTCATGCAGATGTCGGTCCCGTTTGACCAGTAGTACACCTGAGAGTGCCAGCTGCTGCCCCAGCAGGAGAGGTTGTTGGAAGGGCTATCCTTCGCGACCTCGATGTGGCCGAGACTCTCATAGCATTATAGTACCAGGTCAAAGGCCTCACTCTCGGTATTCCAGATGTGAGGACTAACGAGCTACCCTTGAGGTTGCAGCAGCATACTACTGGTGTGCTAAGACGATGGACTCGGCTCTTATGCATGATCGCACAGGCTGTGACTTGCTATCATGAGCACCATTAGACTAGGGTGCCCCCTAGCGTTTTGAGTTTTGGGTCATTTGACCAATTTTGTCTTGGTTACAGAACATTATGTGTAAACCATAAACAGTTATATATATTTTTGATTTTCGGAGTTTTATTTTGGTTAAGTTACATGATCCAAATGCAAATATTGATGGGATGCTTCTTTTTATAAATGTTGCTAATGTCTATCTAACACATAATTAAATAGATTGGTACCATATGGGCTTAGTACTCTGAACAAAGCTCTTGCTTACTTAAGCTATACCAGTTCCATTCATTATGTGAAATCAGTGCTATATGTTATCAAGCTGAAATGGTGAACATGATGCTTTCACTATCAGTGCCAATGAGTCAGTTAATGTGTTTAAGCTTCTGGAAATATGTTGATATTGAATAAAATCAAATTGCCTTTCCAAAATCTTAACCCTTAGGAACATGCAATAAATAGCTGGATTTCGGACAGAGTAGATACCAGTGAGTTGTAGTATGACAAGTTGTGAGTCTAGCTTGACAATCAGTCAGCATATACCATGTGTGATGGCATCAGAGAGAAGTTCTATCAACGTGCTATATTCAACGATGTTATTCGTTGATCGACCAATACATACCCCTCTGAAACTTACTAACTCGCCGCTTGGATCAAAAATGGCCCAGGCCGCGGAAGATAGGTTCTGCGAACTACGACTCGCTCTGTCGGTATATCCAACACATGACTCCAATAGGTTTGACATCTGCAATAAATGTAAAAAGTGGATTACTTCACCAAAACAAATACTTTAGTGAAAACAAAAACATAACAAAAGCATATAATTTACTATACTGAATCACACATAGTAACGCTTGAGGTACAACCCGTTACGAGGTTGTGCCAGTGGAATCCCGTCATAATCCATTAACTCGTAGGCTCCTTTTGCTATCACTCGCTTAACAACATAGGGGCCCATAAAGACTTGAATTTACCTGCCCCCAATTTATCGGATTCTTGGTCATAAAGCAAGACCAAGTCACCTTCTGAGAAGACATGGGGTTTGACATTCTTGTCGAACTGCGCCTTGACTCGTTTCTTATGGGCTTCATTAGCCAAAGTGGCATCACGACGGGTTTCATCCAATTGGATTAGTTCCAAGAAACGAGCCTCCTCTTCTGAAGTCCCGAGGAGAAGGTCAATTGCGAGTTTGAGGGATGAGATTTCACATTGGATTGGTAAGACTGCTTCTAGGCCATATACCAGTTGGAAAGGTGTAAACCCGGTTGCATTCCTTACCGCTGTTCGGTAAGCCCACAAGGCTGAGTACAGGATTAGGTGCCAACTTCTTTTGTGAACTCCAATCATCCTTTGCAGCATGCAATTCAGGACTTTGTTGATTGCTTCAACTTGTCCGTTGGCTTGCGGGTAATATGGAGTAGAGCTGTCATGAGACAACCTAATTTGGCAGCTAATTCGACCATCATGTGATTGCGAAAATGCGATCCATGATCTGTGACTATAGCTTGTGGGATGCTGAATCTGGAGACTACATGATTGAAAAAGAAGAGGTCATCTGTTTCACCAGTATTATCTAATGTAGGCATCGCCTCGGCTCATTTGGTAAAATAGTCAACTGCGACTATGATATACCCATGCCCCCCGGTCGAGGTGGGGTTACATGTCATGAAATCGATGCCCCGTTTGGCGAATGGCCCAACAGCAACTATTTGCTGTAGAGGTGCGGGTGGTCTTTTGGTTTTGCTATCAAAAATTTGACAAGCATGGCAACTTCTGACTGTGGTTATGCAATTTTTGAACATTGTTGACCAAAAGTATCCTGCTCATAAAAAATTTTGCGTTGTAGCATAACCGGATTGATGCCCCCCACACGCGCCTGAATGGTAATGATTCAGGACTTTTTCGGCCTCCTCATGGGTGAGGCACCTCCTCAGAATTGTATCGACACCACAACGGTAAAGTGTATCACCGACAATCATGTAGTCTTTTGATTAGTATCGAATACGTTTTTGTTCGGAGCGAGAGGTATTGGGCCTATATTTTGGGGTTTGGAGATAAATGATTATATATCCATACCACAAATTTCTTGAAGATATCAGAAACATATTTTCGTCCACGATTGTTTCTTCAGATGTTTCATCGTTGGACGACGATGGGAGATCGCATAATAATTCTGCAAAAACCAAAGCTTTCTTTGACTTGGATTTTACAAATTCCAGATCAAACTCTTGTAGAATTGCTATCCATTTTGAATATTCCCCCCCCCCCATCAACTGTCGCGACAATATATAAGTCATGGGGTTGCAATCTGACAGAATGGTAGTTTTTTTGAAAGAGGACATAGTGTCGAAATCTCTGTATCGCTTGAACAGCTGCGAGCGCTAGCTTTTCAACATAAGAATATTTTCTTTCTGTATCATTTAAGTTCTTACTTAAATAATATATAGGATGTTCAATTCCGTTGTCTTCTTGAACTAAAACCATTGCGATGGTTGTATCCGCTGCAGCCATATACAGGTTAAAGCCGTTTTGATAATCAGGAGCGTACATTAATGATGCTTTCATTAGGGATTCTTTTAAAGCATCAGAGGAAGCTTGCGCAACTTGATCCCAGACAAAGGGTACTTTCTTTTTCAAAAGACGTGTATAACCTTTAGCAAGTTTGACGTAATTTGGAATGAATCTCCTTAGAAAGTATGCTTTCCCTTGGAGTTTCTGAATCTGAAGCAAATTGGAAGGTGGAGGCAAATTTATGATTGCCTGAACCTTACATGGGTCGAGACGAATCCCATCTTTCGAGACTACAAAGCCAAGTAAACGACCAGAACTAACACAAAATACACATTTGTGTGGATTGAGTCGTATCTTGTAGTGTCGACAACGTAGAAATATTGCTCTTAAATGTTGCATATGATCAGTCTGCTTTCGCGAATGAGCCAGAAGGTCGTCTACATATGGTTGAACGATGTTTTTGATGTCATGGAAGGCATAATTCATTGCCCTCTAAAATGTTGCCCCTGCGTTCTTTAAACCAAAGGGTAATTTTTGATATGCGAATGTGCCCCACGGACAAATAAATGCAGTCTTTGACTGGTCCTATGGGTGGATATTTATTTGATTATACCCGGAGAATCCATCCATAAATGAAAAGATTTCACATCCGGCACATTCATCAATTATCTAGTCGATGAAGGGTGTAGGGTAGTTGTCTTTTGGACAAGCTTGATTTACATCCCTATAATCGACGCACACTCTAATTGTTCCTTGTTTTTTCATAACAGGGACAATATTCGATACCCAATCGGTTAGAGGAATGGGGTAAATGAAACCAGCATGGAGAAGTTTTTCAACTTCTGCCTTGATGGCAGCGGCTTTCTTGGGGTGCACCTGCCATAGCTGTTGTCGTACTGGTTTGACATCTGGATACATCTTGATTTCATGTTCAATGATACTCGAGTCAATGCCTGGCATTTCATTATATGACCAAGCAAAGACATCTCTGGATTCACGAAAAAGAGCATTATATATTTCCAGTTCTGAAGGAGAACAACATTTGCCAACGTAAATATTCTCTACAACATCTGTTTTGTTTGAGATATTTATGGTGATAGTCTCTTCAATGTTGGACAAGTTTCACTCGGAATCCATTGTGTTTACAGTATTTGATAGAAAATCAAAAACTGAAGGATGAAAAAGGTCATCAGGAGTATTTTCTTCACAATCCAGAAGAAGGGAACTATGGTGGTAATCTTCCCATGGTGCCCCTTCAATTACCATTGATTGAACAATCCCCTCGTCAGTGACATGCACTCGTGACCAAGGATCTGAAGGGGTGCCATATTCCTTAGACCTATCTATCCAAACGCTTGATGAGAGTTGATTTGGGTTTGCCTCCCATGCTAGGAACATTGATTACTACAATATTTCTGTTGGGCTTGGAGGCAACTGCGCATGATCGATGTTGATATCATTTCCTGAGATCTTTTTAATTGAAGATATCATATTGTAGGTTCCTACCGACGCTACTTCCCCCAAATTGATTGGAGGTGGAAGGGCAAAATTTCCCATTAATATAGGGTCTTTTAGTAGGCCTACTCCGATATTTTGAAGCGAATGGGAGCTTCCATGGATCATTGGAATGCTTCTCGTAACTTGAGAACCATTGGGGAGGAAGTTCTGTTGATCGACGATTGCAATCCCTCCTTGAAAGGGAAATGCAATCTTCCTAAAATAGGTCGACACAACAGCAGCCATTGCATATATCCATGGTCTTCCCAGTAGGATGTTGTAATCGAGATTTTCGTCGATTACTTCAACATCTATTTCTACTGTTTTCCCTCCTAGTTCCACCTTCAAGTTAATTAGAATACCATATGGGGTATATGTTCCTCCGTCAAATGCTTTTAATGTCGTCGAAGATCATGACAAGGTTGGAGATCCTAAATTTTTCCAACAACTCATCGACATAATACATGTAGATGCCCCCTCATCAATAATCATTCGATGAACATTTTTGTTGAGGGATTTCACTTGAACGAGGAAAGCTAGTTGAGCTGGTAACTGAGGATCGTATCCTTTATGATCAAAGGATACAAGATTGGAATCCTTTGGGTCTATCCCATTGATGGCTGATAATAAAGCCTGCTTTTGGGATGGGCAATTTTGCAGTACCTCAAGCGTCGACATAGCGGATGGCGATTGGGCCAAATATTCCACTATATTATAATGTTGTGCTGCTCTAGCACGAGGATTAAACGTCGACTTGTGTACTACTCCCTTTGGCGGTTTTATTGTCAACTCAGGAATGGTGGGCGGCGCAACTTCTGTCGAAGTTGTTGTCGAACTACTAGGTTGATCTTTATCCTTGTTGTTCGATAGCTGTGGATTCCCATAATCTTTGTTCCTTGTCGATATCAAAGCATCATTTTGCTGTTTGGAAACTGACAACATCAACACTTGAGATGTGGAAGCATTTTCACTGTCAACTAGATTTGTTCTTGGATTCGGAAACAGATCAGTTAATACTGCTGAGGTCTTTGTATTCTTGAAGAATTTTTTAAGCTCAGCTTTATACGAACAATCTGATGTCCAATGATCCTCATCGCATATAAAGCATGGATGATTTGGTTTCATATTTCCAGAAGGGTTTGCAAAAGATTTTTCAGGTGATGATTCTTCCTGTTTCTTCTTTTTCCCTTTGCCTTTCTTCTTGCCCCCTGGTTGCTTGGTTTCTTTGCCTTTATCTGTCGATACGACATTTACTTCCGAGGCAAGAAGTTCCTCTTTTGCATTTTTACTGAAAATCTTACGGGCCTTTTTAGATGTAGCCTTTTTCGATTTCGTCTCTGTTGCGCCAATCATGCCATCGTCGGCATGAGAGTCATTGTTTGATTTAGGAGGAGGAGGGACTGAGAATTCTAGTCTAGGAGCGTCAAGTATTTTATCGTAGAGCATGCCAGACTGAGTGTAAATCAAGTCCAAATATTGTGCACGAGCAATAACCTTCTCTTCGGTGACGACTCCCCCTTTTGCCACATCTTCCATGATGGAAGGTAATAATGACTTAATAAACCATTCAGCTAAAAGCTGATCAGGAACATACGTTTTTACCATTCTACGATGACGTTGCCACTCATGTATATGATCAGATATGTGATTGGCCATTGTTTGTTTGAAATTAGTAAGAAGTTCTGTTCCTGTTTCGTACCTTATCAGTAACTGAAAATGGGTTAAAAAGGTTGTGGCTAGGGTAATGAAGTTGTCAAATGAAGCTCTGGGCAATTCAATATACCATTTTGTTGCTGGACTAGTTAACGTCCTCTGAAAAAGGCGAAGCCTAATCAAATCATCGTTTAGGGTGTTTGATGAACACCACAGATGAAAGGTCATCACATGATTCGACGGATCTTCACCCGGATTTCCATTAAATTTAGGAATATCTGGTGGAAGTTTATGCGGAATCGCTGGCCACCAAGGGGTGTAAGCGATTGGATCGTTTGTTAACCGATTTAAATTAGGTAACTCTAAAGTCACCACGAAGGGTAACTGTTGATTTAGGTTAGGTGAAGCATACCCAGGATAAGATGGGATTGCCTGAGTAGTTGGTCTTTGCATACCAGCATAATGCATTTGATGCTGGTAACTTTGGTAAGGTTGGTGGGCATGACCATTGTAGAATGGTTGATTTTGACCATTTTGAATATACGACTGCCCACTATTTGCAAAGATTTGTTGCTCAGAACCTTGGTATACTTGTTGGAACTGCGGTTGTTGGTATTGCACTAGCCATGGTTGTGAAGCCATGTGCTGTTGCCAGATACTAACTGTTTGACCAAGATGAGGGGTAATTGTACCCATTTGAACCTGTGTCATTCCACCAGTCAACAATTGTGGTTGAGTTGTAGGGTCAAGAGGCTGTTGCATTACAACCTGAGAAACCTGAGGTTGGCATACAACAGGTAGCGCTCGAACTTACGACACCATCACAATAGCTGGCGTAGTTGGTATACTTGACATAGGTAAACATTGTTGCATCGAATATACAACTCTTGGTTATTGAGGTAGTATCGGTACCCAACCGCTTGACGTAATTCCAACATAACTCGAATTTTGTTGTGAACTCGCGTATGGCTGTCCTCCCATAGGGGACAATGAAAGGGTATACTGCCCCCCATACGGCGGTAATCCGGTACTTAAGGGGATGGTTTGCCCTTGAGGACCGGACTGCCCAAATTGACCTCCAAATGGATCAATTTTTTGAGACTCAACATAAGAGTTTCCAGATATTATTCCGGATGAACAAACAGAAACAGACCATACCGTCGAAATAGCCCCTGAGTGGGCTCCTTCTAGTGATTGAGAGCTAGTTGGGACATATGGTATACCGGTGAACATTGTTGGAGTGATAGCAGGAAGTTCTACCGTCGTTGTGTCAGACGACACAGTCCTAGATGTTGACAGTTGTTCAGACATTTCTAGTCTATCCAAAAGATTACCTAGCGATTCTACAGGAGCTTCCGCTGGTGGTAGACTAATTTCTGATGAAGAAGGATACTGAGTGATCCCGACTCCAAATTGCGATGGAGTGCTAGATGGAGGATCCTCCACAATCTCTTCTATAGAAATTAGACCAGGTGGAAGGGGTAGACTGTTAGGTCCGTAGAATATTTCTGGTGCCGAAGAAGGTATAGAATCTGCAGCGACAGATGTTTGGGGAATAACACTCTCCGAACTGGTTGTAGATGGAACTGGTTCAGTGATACAAGTGTTTACCCTCATACTAGGATCAGTACTACTGTCCTTCGGTGGCTGTTGAACTTCTTCTGTAAAGGCAGGGATACTAGAAATGTTTGGAGTAACCGGAGTCTCTCATGTTGTTGGAACACTTGTTCTAACTTTACCAGGAGATTTGGAACCGGTTAAACGAGTTCGCTTTGTCCGTAATAGCTTCGATTCCGGAGACAAAGACGGTTGACTCGTAAGCCTCCGCGAACGACAGGGTTTCAATTGACTTTCTTCCATGACTGTGGATTACTTGATCAACTAAAAATCAAGGGGAAGTATGTTTCCAAATTAGATGAATTTTAGACGCTTTGACACAGCTTGTTTTTTCGATTTTTAAGAGTCGAGAAAAAACCAAAGATGACTTTAGTCGCCTTCGATTTTTAATGAGCCTGAAGTGACAAGAGCTCAGATGGACCTTTTCCGTTAAGGAGTCTGAAAAGGAACGAAAGGGACTGCTCTGGAAATCTAGGCAGAGGGATTACCAAACCAATCGCAAAACTGCAGAATACATTTTATGGTACGGCAGTCAATCTTCCCGAATGTTGTGTTCAGTGCATTGCGATCGATAGGGCGGTAGACACAGCTTCCTATGGATAAAGGATTAAGCCTATTATGGTCTCTCGAAATATACTCGACAGTATGTGGGAGCACAAGTCCGTACTGGCACTTATTGTCTCAAAG
Organism: Pinus tabuliformis; assembly: GCA_031772625.1. Classification (NCBI taxonomy): domain Eukaryota; kingdom Viridiplantae; phylum Streptophyta; class Pinopsida; order Pinales; family Pinaceae; genus Pinus; species Pinus tabuliformis. Next base: position 647,809,026 of record CM062817.1, read on the forward strand.
TGGAGGAATCACCCAACCATCAGTGAGAATAACAGTTACCAGGCTTTACAATGCTGGAATACGTCTCTAGCCTAGACTTATAGATGTTGTGCATTAGGTTCCAAAGCGTTGTTAGATTCATTATATTTATTTTATAGTTGATCTTGCTTAAGAAATTTGCCTTTCAGGTTCACCGCGAGATGTAGATGTACAATTCCTAAAATGCAATCTAAGATGATAAACAGTCTTTTATCTTCTTTGTGCAATGAAAATCCTAGCTACTAAGGAAAGAGAGATAGTATTCTTTCACAAAGAGCAAAGAGCACACACTAAATGCACTGTCCTAAATCAAACCAATCAAACAGTCTAAATGCAAATGCACATGCATGTATTTGTTTTTGGCTTTCTTAGTATGTGAATGATAAAAATAAAGCTAATGCGCAAATCTGAATTACTTTTCAAGCGACAGTTACTAACAAGTTTCTTTTCAAAATAAAAAATGAAGACAATCACAACACTTTACGATTCAGAAATGAATACTTGCTTTCGACGCTAGAAAAACTACAAATTCAGACCAAATACAATAGTAACAGGGTAATCGACTATCAAGGGCAACCAAACTCTCTCCTATGACTGAAAATGACACTTGCGACACTTTCAAATCAAGAAACGACAATACAATTACGTTACTTTTTGCAAAGGAGAACTGAAAATGACTCAACAAATACACAAAAACATTTACAGTTCTTTTGCACAATGGAGGCAGAATATCAACAAGGAAAGGGGTTTGAAATAGAGATATACTGATTACAAATAGCAAAACTCATGAATAGAACTGAAAAGAATGAACACAGAAACCAAAACTGAGGAACAATGCCTAGTCTGATCAGCGCACCTGTAACACAGTGAACTTGAAATGCAACGCACCTACTACACTCGGGAAGTGTGCTGAATTTCAGATTCACAGAACAGAGCCTGCGCTGGGCCAGAGATGAGATGTTTCTCGGGTTCCAGGTCACAGTTTGTAGTTCATTTCAGGGGTTTTGGCTGAGAAAATGGTAATCAGTAAACAAACAATTAGGGGTAGATCTAAGGAGGTTACTAGAGCTACCACTAGGGCAATCAAAGAGTTTGTAAATTAGTTGTTTAATTCATAAACAAATCTCGGAGATTGACTGAAGCGGCATTTATCTACTTTGCATTTGCATAGAAAATGCAGTTCGAAAGCTACCTGGCTCGACTTCAGGCTCCGTCTGTAAGTTTATAAAATAAACAACAAGGAAGATAAACAAACAACCTAGTCGGTCCCCAGTGGAGTCGCCATTTTGTTACAGGGAAAAGTGTCTACACAGAACTGCTTATCCCACTAAGGTGTGGTAGCTACCTTAGAAACAAACAAAGTAAAGCTACTTTCATTTTTCCTTCATGAAATATAGATGAGAGAAGAACAAAGGAGACCAACCTCTGTCTTGCACTTATCTCCTAGTTCGATGCCTCTCTCTCCTGATAGTCCTTCGCTACTTGCTCCCTTGTACGCCCAGCTTCATAGAGTACCTGTAGGATCAAAGTAGCATAACACTATACAAGAACATAAATCTATAATCATAAACAATCTAGGATCAGATGTAAATTGACCATACAAATGCATAAAACATAAATGACACAAGAGTATGGAGGAAAACTTCAATAGCTTTTATTGATAATCAAGAAAGAGCCAAGGGAGTTACAACTAGTTGTTCTGACCCAGCATCATCGTCTCAGCAACTAAGCCCTTCTTCACCTCATACAAAGCTTAGATCATCCAACAGTATGATGTTATCTGAAGAAACCAACAACAATTCCTTACAAGATGCAAAATTCCAGCCTCTGGATCTCTGGGATGAGGGATCCATATATAGATATCTATAAGGGAGATGAGTCAGCTTGTGATTTGATTAGTGTCTTCCCTCTGATAGTTCTTGCTTCCACTTGGATATTGATGATCTCTTACTCATCCTTGGTCGAATTCAAAGAGGCAAGTGTCACAGGAGAAGTTTCTGGAAGATTCCATGCCTCTCCACCTCGCGGATTGACATTGCCATTTGTCACTTCTCGCCCATAGAACCCCATAGAAGGGATTTTTGAAATGCAACGCACCCACAGAGTGTACTTAGGTGAGATGCAATGCACTTTGCCTATGGAGCAACTGAAATGATCCTGTTTTGACCAGTTCTGAGCAGTTTTTCATGGAGAACTTCTTGGAGAAGTTGTAATCATTTGACCTTGTTCCTTTAGGGGTTAGAACAACACTTTTAGGGACTTAGGAGTCCTTGGTTTATGGACATTTTATGCTTGGGGTTGCAGTGCCCAGAAATGTCTATAATAGTCAGGTAGCTGGAAACATGTGACAGACAATTGTCACTTGCTGCAGAAATTTGTACAGACACCGCAACAACTCTTCTGCAACTTCTGCAAATCAGTAGGTCACGATGAGCACAATTGTCGTAGTTATGGGTTAATGATGGAAAGAACACCCATGTATCGATGCAGATATAAACTCAACCTCCGGATCAAGGCACTGGCAGAGTGTGAGGAGTATATTAGGGGCACAGATGAGGTCGAGGAGAAGGAGGGCCTGCGAGAGGTTGGGGACAAGTAATTTGCTATACTTGTGGAAGACCAGGACACTACACAAGAGAATGTACGAACCTGACACACCTGTCGTGCCAATACTGTACTCAGTTTTACCATGCGATAGAAGATTGACCTGTACTAATAGCTAAAATGCAGGAAAAGGGGACGCATCCTCAGCAGCCTAAACAAAACCTGCAGATGATGAGAGCTGAACCCCACAAAGAGGATCCTAATGTGAATATCATGCTGTGAAGTGGAATGACGATTGGCAAAGATAAGGGAAAGCAACCTGAAGAAAGTGAATGTGTTTGGAAAGCTCTAGAGAAGGAGGTGGGCTTTGATCTAGAGCAGGCAAAAGAAACCTTCATGGAATAGAAGAAAAGTTTCGCTGAGTCTTCTACCTCAGGAAGTCAAGTTAAGCAGTTTGAAGAAATGAACCCATCCATGATTACTACCGTTTTGGAGACCTATATGAAGCTGCTACACAATAGCAAGGCCATGAAAGGTTTGTAGAAGTTGATCAATAAATGCGATGGTAAAGAAAATGCTCCGTAGGGACCGCGCGTGGTTAGGAAAATTGGTAAGCATAAGGCAAGAATAGGGCATGAGATGAGGCTCACCTCACAAATAGGGGAGTATGAATGATCCAGGAGGATCTATCAATCCATTGTGTATCTAGAGAATTCAGGTCGTCTTCAGCTTTGTCAACTTCACCAATGTTCTTTAGTTCTTCTAAGGTTGGTTTCATCGTTAGATATCATGGTGGAAATGTCACAATGCGACAATTTGTTTGATATGGTTCATTAAAGAGGAACATAAGCTATTGTATTTAACCGTGCTTCAAAACCTATGATGGAAAAGTTAAAACTAAATATAAAGACCTAAACCTATGTTCCAAACCTATCGCATTCAAACTATGTAATAAAATCCTAATCCTAAGTTCTAACCCTAGCCTAAACAAACTATCGACATATGTTTTAACATTGCAAAACATTACAATAGACAAATACACATACCTCTAACCGCGCGGGTAGCCTAACCGTGTCTGCAAAAGGTTGGACATGTGAACAGGCATGTGTAAACAACCAAGGTATTTGTAACCACAGTCCAAATCACAAAGGGGTAGCAGACCGTAGCGGAATTTACAGGCACGTGTGAGCAGTTAAGTGATAGTTACCAAAGTGTTCACCATAGCATTCAACAGTCATCGGGAAACTGTTAACATGTGACAGGTTGGAGTTCATCGCTAGCGAAACCATTGTCGGAACCGCTGGGGGAGATCGTAGAGGTGGCATCTGGTGGTTACGCCACCAACAGTCACATGCAATGGTTCCAACCTTTGTCCAGCTAACCTAACTGAAAACCATTTCAGGCTTATCCTATGGTATTTTTCGGTGTTTTTTTGGATGTTTTGTTAAAACTAACTAATTCGGGGACCATGCGACCTAGCCTAGGTGTCATTAAACAACTAGACCGAGGCTCAAACCCATCCAGAAGCAACAAAATTCACCTGGAACTTAGCAAAGGTGGTTTTGATGTACCTGTAGTCCTTTAAAAGGAAATTTTTCCCCATTGATAAGAGGAGAGTGGTTTTGGTTTTTGTTTTCAGATTCTAGAGGTCATAGGGAGTTTTGTTTTCAGTGTAACAGGAGCATCCGGAGTCAGAATTTGGAACCGTGATAGGCATTGGAAAGATGGTTTAGAGAGCTTCCATTTGATAGTGATCAAAAGTGCCTACATGCATATTCAGTTTGATCAAGTCTCTGTGTAATCAAACTCCTTGTTTTCAATCATAATAAAGCAGTTGCCCATCTTGAAAGCCAAGGATAATTTTAGGGGCGAATGTTCGCCCTTTGGCGAAATTAAGGGGTTTTAAATTTTTAGTGGGCGAATATTTTGTATCATAGTACATTTTTACAAATCACCTCAAATAGCCCACCTTATTTTAAGGGAGAGGGTAAAAAAGGTAAATTTAGCCCTTGAAATTAGGACTTACAACCTTCCATTCGCCCATTTTCAAGAACAGGTTTTATTTAAGTGAATCCATTCGCCCATTTTCATGAATAGGTTTTATTTAAGTGAATCCTATGGGCCAAATACCATATTTATAAAAGAGGTATGGTAAATAAATAAAACATTTTTTATATTTACTCCATAAGTCACCTTATATACATGTAAGAGTGTAAACAAATAAAAATATAAGGAAAGTGGAGGTATGGTAAATAAATAAGACATCTTTTTATACTTACTCAAAACGTATGGTAAATAAATAAAAATATAAATACTCGAAAGGTATGGTAAATAAATAAAAATATAAATAAACTAGACGTATCGTAAATAAATAAAACCTCTTTTTATATTTAGTCCATAACCCTCGTTCTATTTATGAAGGCTCAAGAAAGAGGTTTTGTTTAAGTGAATCCTATGGGCCAAATACCATATTTGTAAAAGAGGTATGGTAAATTAATAAAAATATAAATAAAGAGGTATGGTAAACAAATAAAACATTTTTTTATAGTTACTCCATAAGTCACCTTATATTTACGAACACTCAAAAAAAGGGTTATATTTAGGTGAAACGTATGGCCAAAATACTATGGGACAAATACCATGGACTAGATTGTTATTAATACCATGCAAAAAACCATTATTAACCCTAATATTAGAATTAATAAAAATAAAAATGGCACATGGTATTGACCCATGGTATTCACCAAAATGGCACATGGTATTGACCCATGGTATTCATCTGGAATGTAGCCTATTTAAATGGGGGAATTAAATCAGCATGTATCCTATGCTAAGATTCACTAGGACTTTACAAAGTTTTATTATTTAGTGAAAGACTCACCAAGATCTTACAAGATTTTATAATTGAGTAAAATATTCGCCATGCCTGGTGAGAGATTCGCCAAAAAATTATATATGCATATTGTATTATTGATAAAATCGCCTTCCATTTTTCCTATATACCATGGAGATTCACCCATTTATTATATTTATAAATTTAGGGGGGGTTCTTAAAATTTTCCTTGTTGAAAGCGGACCCGGAGATGTAGTCCATCAGGGATGAACTCCTTAATCAACTTTGTTGTCTGGTATCACTATGTTTTTACTATTTTCACTTCTATTATGCATCTTTATTGTGTTTAATTATCTATCATAAAGTATTCTCCTTAAGCAATTTTCCTCGATTTCTGCACTTTCAGCTAACATTCAATTCATTAATGGCTAATCAATTCTACATCAGTTTTAATAAATGATCATTTCAGATCATATAATTTGGTATCATATCAGGTTGTGTTTTTAGAATTTTCCATTGAATGTTAACTAGGTCAAAGTCACAACGAGGAGAAGGAATCCTTGAGCAGATTGATCTAGAGATTGGAAAGAAACGAGTTGTTCATAAGTCGACCATGTCAAGATTTGATGTAGGTGAAAAAACTGAAACTAAGATGAGTGATGAACAATTTCAGCAAGCGTTCTTGACTATGCAGTAGATGTTGGGAGAACTGTATGAAGACAAGAAGGCGAGAGATGCAGCTTCTTCTTCAAAGACATCAAAGAAGGGAAAAGGTAAAGGCAAGGCTGATAAACCACCTTCACCTCCATCATCTCCATCATCATCATCTTCTTCTTCTTCTTCCAGTGAAAAATCTAAAATAGAAAAGAAACCTAAGAAAACATCTCTTTTGAAACTTGATGTGAAATTTGGGTTTCCTATTTATGATGGCGAAATAAATCCTAAAAAGCTAGATAACTGGATTAAGAAGTTAGAAGTGTATTGTCGTATTTAGAACATTTCTAATGATAAAACTAAAATTCAGTTAGCTACACTTAGAATAGGGGGAACAACTTTAATTTGGTGGGAAAGTAAAACTTAGATAGATGTAAAGCAAAAAGGAAAAGTCATCTCTTCATGGTCTAAGTTTTTAAAAGCTCTTAGGAAACAATTCTATCCTTTAGGATACATGTAGGAAGTTGTTATTGATTGGAAACATCTAAGGCAAGGTAAAGGGTAGAGTGTTCAAGAATTTTCTCAGGAGTTCAGAAAGAAAGCATTGGCGCTTGGTATTTCATTGGATACACGTGAAACTTTGTTAAAATACATCAGCATTTTACATTCATATTTGCAGCATACATTATTGATGTTTAATCCTGTTGATTTTGATGAAGTGTGTGTTTAGGCCATACATATTAAATCAGGTGGCAGACCATTCAATTTTTCACTACAGACATTCAAAGAATTTGAAATCAAATATTTCAGTCATAGTAAGGGGAAGAACATTTCAAAGAGAAAGAAATCAGTAATAGCTCAAAAGGAAATACCTACTTGTTCTCATTGCCAGAGAATCGATCATGATGAATCAAAGTGTCGGAAACTTCATCCTAGTCTTAAGCTGAAAAATTTCCTTAAGAAGAAGGATGAAAAGAAGGCAATTACAGTAGTCCAACAAGATCTAGGTTCAAATTCAAGTGATGAAAGGAGGATAACTGCCATGGTTACGATAGGTAAAACTTCTAACACTGGTTCAAGTTCAAAAACTATTGCATCTTCATCAAACCTAAATCCTTCAAATGAGGATGAAAGAGTTGAATTGTTTAACATAAGGATAACTTCTAAGCATACAAAGATAGATACAATTTTTTATAGTGGATCACTGGCGAATTTAATCTCTAAATATTTAGTTAAACTTTTGGGTTTGGAAATACGAAATCATTCAAGACCTTACCCATTAGGATGGCTAAATAAATCAACTCAAATAAAAGTCACCAAATAGTGTCGATTAAGATTTTCTATTACAACTAATTACATTGATGAAGTGGAATTATATGTGGTTCCAGTAGACATATGTGGATTTGTCTTAGGAAGTCCTATCTTTATGATTGTGATGCAGTATTTTACAGGAGAGAACATAAATATCACCTTAAGAAAGATGGGGTTGAATTTATTGTCAGGACACATCAAAACAAAAATCATTTGAATTTAGTTAATGTTAATAAGATGAAGCGATTAATAAGTTCAAATAAAATATTGGTAATCATGTGTGCAAAGGAGCAACGTAACAATCAACATGATGCTTGTTCAAGTTATGAGACTCAGCTTAAAGATAGTTTATTTAAAGAGATAGAAACTATTCTAGTTCTATGTAAAATCAAACATATTACTCATAAGTAGGGAATACAACATGAATTACAGTTTGTGCCTAAAGCTCCTCTTCCTAATTTCAGAATGAATCAATTCAATCCAAGTTTGAAACGTAACAGTTACAGGGATACAGGTCAGTACTGGGGAAAGTCAATGTTTAATTTCTCCTATATTGTGTCACCAGTTCATGTTTCAAACAGTTTGGAAACCTCTTTTAAAGTGGAGAGGAAACCTATTTGTTTTCATATCAAAGCCTTTTCTAAAGCAGTGTCAAAGTGTCTATGGGAAACTTACACATCAGGGGAAAGTTCTAATCAATGGAAACATCATTTAATGAATGAATAAAAAGTGATTCAAACAAATCAACAGCTAATTCAATACTTTCAAAGACAAACTAAGTTGCAATGATTTTCACCTTACATTCTAATGGGTTCATTGCAGCAAGTTCACTTCGTAATCAGGAAGTAGGAAAGTATGTTTAATCAAGTAGTTGGTTTGATGTCAAGAATATCTTTGATTATCTCTGTCATTCCACAAAATAGATTGTTAATACATGTTGATGGTATTGAACAATATCCAGTAGAGACTGTTTTCAAATATGATTATGAATCACTAACTCATGGTTCTTCATGAAAGAAACCAATTGCCATGTTCATAACAAGTTTTTTTCCCATCGTCGTAAGTTGTTCATACTGCAGATGGATGGAATAGGTCACCAAATCAAAATGTGCCATGGTCAGCATCATCAGGGTCATCACTTGCTGGTGGTTGATCGAATGTATTGGTACATCATCAGGTCAAGGTGGAAAGAGAGGGAGTTCTACCCTCATCGACTATTTGTTTAGCCAAACGTTTGTGGTCCAAAAGATTTCAAGTGGAGAGGATTTATCTAGGAGGATCTGTCAGTCCAGTGTATCCAAAGAATTCAAGTCGTCTTCAGCTTCGTCAACTTTTCCAGTGCTCTTAAGTTCTTCCGAGGTTGGTTTCATCGTTAGATCTCATGGTGGAAATGTCACAATGTGACAATTTGTTTGATATGGTTCATTAAAGAGGAACATAAGCTATTTTATTTAACCATGCTTCAAAACCTATGATGGAAAAGCTAAAACTAAATCTAAAGAGCTAAACCTATGTTCCAAACCTATCACATTCAAACAATGTAATAAAACCCTAAGCCTAAGTTCTAACCCTAGCCTAAACAAAATCTCGTCATATGTTTTAACATTGAAAAACATTACAATAAACAAATACACAGACCTCTGACCACACGGGTAGCGTAACCACATTGGATAAAGGTCGGACATGTGAAAAAGCATGTGTAAAGAGTCGAGGTCTTTGTAACCGCAATCCAAACAACAGAGGGTTAGCAAACCATAGCAAAATTCATAAGCACATGTGAATAGTTAAGTGATAGTCAGTGGAGAGTTCACCGCAACATTCAATAGTGATCGGGAAATTTTTAACATGTGACAGGTTGGAGTTCACCATCAACGAAACTGTTGTTGGAACCGGTAGGGAAGACTGCGGAGGTGGCATCTGGTGGTTAGGCCGCCAATAGTCACATGCAATGGTTCCAACCTGTTATCACTGAAAAGATTTCAAAGGAAAAGGGTAAGGTAAGGAAGAATTGGTCTTGGTCATTCTCATGCTCCTTTCATGCGTAAGAAGCACTTGGAAAATTCAGGGTCAGCATACATCAGAGTTCTTTGAAGGCTCAAGCAAGGCAAGTAAGGTAATCCTAAATTTTGATATAGACTACCTTTTGAAGTTTACCTTAAAGAATGGTGTCAAGTTATTTAGTTTTGAACAGCCTCATGTCATATGGAAGAGTCATTACAAGATAAAGAAGCTCAAGACAGTCAAATTTTGGCATTAGAAACTGTGTTTTGTGATTACACAGCAGTTTTGTAGCGCGCTACGAAACTGCTGAAGATGATGCCTAATACACAGCAGTTTCGTAGCGCGCTACGAAACTGCTGTAGCTGCATATTTTGAGGAAGATTGACCAATTTTGAGGGACAAAAGGGAAACCTTTTTGAAAAGGAGTTTCTAAAGAAAGATCATTTACACAATACAAGCAATCCAGCAAGGGCAAACGAGCAAAGGAAAAAAATACATGAATCATAAACCATTTGTTATAAAAGTGATCACAACTAGTATTGTTCATTATCCTTCAGGCAGCATTAAAGAGGTTTTATATTCACACGGGTGCATGGACAAGGTCTACAGCACATGAAGAACATGGAATTTCAATACATTTTTGTGTAATCAAAGAAGATCCTTGTCGAGACCAAAAGCAAAAAGGAGGAACTTTCTCTCCTTGTTTTTACCAGTCAATTTCTAGAATTGTTTCTGAGCAGTTAAAAACTCATCTCTGAAAAGTGAAAGAGGTTTTCATTCTTAGGATAATGAAGTACAAAAACCTCTTCCACTTTCTTCAAATCCATTATTATTTGAGAGAAATGAAAGATCAAACTTGCACTACGAAATTGCTGTAGGTGCAATTTTTCACAAGCATATTTTTGCACCTGTTTTTCAAAGACTCATTCTGGGCGGTAGGAAAGATGTTTCAAAAAACAAAGAGACATTTTTGTTCAGAATGGATTGTTTCACAAAATCCTCCTTCCGTTTTTCTAAATACATTTTTTATGAGAAGTTATGAGCTCTGTCCCAAGACCTATTTTTCAGCCAGAACAGAGCAAGGGATAGTCTCCTAGTTTCTAGGAACAGCAAAAGGATGAGCCATGAAGGGCCAGCTGGAAGGTTATGAGCACCATCAAATTCGACTTCATGGAGTTATAGGTGTCAAAGAATGCTTTAAATGTTTAGATAAGGTTGTTGTAATCATAATAAGGAGTTACACTCCTAGTTGTATTAGATCTCTAGGACTCCTAGTTAGCTGTCTTTTGTATTAAATAGTTAGTATTAAGTGTCAATAGGTGTCAAATTAGGAGGAATTCGAATTCCCCTCATGTTGGAGGAAGGAATATACATGAAATCTATATATGGCAGAAGAACTAATGTAAGAAGGGTTGGAAAATTATTAAGAAAAACTCTCATATTGTGCTTTGTGAAAAGGCTCTGTTTTAGTAATACAATACTTGGCTTTGCTTCTCAAGAATCAGAAGGAATTCAATGTTTTGAATGTCTTGTATTGTCTTCTTCCTATTATCTACAATGGTATGAATGTTTGATTACTTAGAAATCACTAATAATGCTCTAATTTCCTTCATGCATTTGTGAACTGTATTGGTCCTATGTGTATCTGGTGTTTTCTACATATGTTGAATTCTTATGCCCTGACTTCTATGTAAAGCTAACATTACTGTCAATACTAAAGCATATTTGACTCCATAAGCCCAATGGATATTTTCTAGTTGTGTTTCAACCTCTTGCAATTGTTCATTTGTTTCATAGAGTTAGCCATCTTATTCATTATCCAACTCTTTAATCTTGTGAGAGAGCCCTCTCAGGTTGGGAAGGCTAAGCCTCAACCAAAAGTTGGTTTGAAAGAGTTACACAAGGTCTACCTGATCAGCAGATTGTCAGGGTTGGATTTTTGTGATAACATTTTGGTGCATCTGCCGAGAGCCTGAAGTCTATTCATTCCCGAAATTAAGAGGCTGAACTTCTGAAGGTAGCAGGAGCTCAGACATCTTTTTGAGGCTACAAAACTACCTTGGCGACTCCACACATCGAATAAGAAATTGGAAGGTGACTCCACTGCTAGAAGATCAGTAGCTTGATGAAGTTTCAAGATGAGTTCCACTGCAAGAATGAATGCCAAGTATGCTCCTATGAATCGGTCTCATATCCCTGGTTTTCCAAATCCTATGCCAAAGGTTGATTGGTTAGAGGATCTTCCAATATTCAAAGATGAAAAGAAGGACAATGCTGATCTTCATTTGGATAGGTTTCATATGCATGTACGCAATCTTAAGGTTCAGTTTCCTGAAGATTGTCTCATGAGGATGTTTATGACCACTTTAGAAGGAAAAGCATGGTCTTGGTATAAAATTTTGGAAAATGGTTCAATATATTCGCTTGCTAATTTTCAGGATGAATTCTATGAGATGTATAAAGAATGTCATCCTTCCTTATTGTTGCTCAAATATTGCTGTAAACATTCTTTAAGTCTTATTCAGTATTTGGAGGATTGTTATGATGATGATGAATTTATGGATGAAGAAATTTTAGAGGCTCTTCATAACAATGCATCTCAACACCAAGAAGAAAGTATAACATCTCATGAAATGTAGCATGAAGATCAACAGGGATTTACTTATGAAAATCATATTACATCCTCTGAGATTGATGTAGAGATGCAACAGACTTGTCAGGCTTCAGATCATTATGAGTATGAAATTGATTTCAAACACCAAGGAAAAGTTCTGGAAGATAGCTTTTATAACCCTTAGGGAGAGGAAAAGGTTGTTCATTTATGTAATTCCTTGCAGCAGATTGCATTAAAGAATGATCTTTATAATGAAGAAAATTACATTGTCTATGGGAATCATGCAGTAAGGCAGTTGGATAGCACATCAAAGGAATTTTGTGTGGCTGAGGATCAGTTGTCTGAAGAGATAGAATGTTATGATGATTATCAAAATAATCGTGTTTTCTTTGACCCTATAAATGAATACATGGCAAAGTTTTGCACATCAGTATTTCATTTTCATTTGCATTATGAAGATCATATACATTATAAGTTGATTTGGTCATCTCACTATCATGGTTATTTTGAGGTTGAATGCAGTCAAGAGCCTCCAATATCAGAAAGGGCAATTGATTGGCTTTATTGGAAATATCATGTTTCTTGACCTAAAGTGGAAATTGCAGCTAGTAGGTAGGTAGGAAAATGCAAATAAGCTCAAGGTTGACTGAGCATCTATTTCAGTAGGTGCAGTTTGAATTCTTCATTCATAAATCATTAAAGGCTTGACGAGCAAATTGGGCAGAGGTTCATAGTTTTATTCTAGAGGATGGATAGTGGCACTGGAGCTACAAGTTCTTAGTATACCACAAGGGCACACTATCCCTAGTGGAGCCACTGTTATCACCCTAAAATCTTTGTCTCTAAGCTTTGGAGAGTTGCCTTGTTTCTAGTCATAGTCTTATAAGTTTTGAGTCATTTCATCACAATTAGTGTCATTCTCATTTACAAACCCTTCTTCTAGTCATGGTGTTAAAGGGTCTCTAGGTCATTTCATGCTTTAAGGGCTAGGTCATAAGGTTAGAAGTCTTTCAAGGTCATATCTCTTTTCCAAATAAAGTTTGACAGCCTCATTCCATGTCCTAGAAGCCTCACCACGAGTTTATAAGTCATATCTCACATAATTTTGGAGAAATTTTCAAACTAGCTATGAATTCACGTTTTCGTAGCATAGACAGTGTAAAAATCCTATTTTGCACTACGAAATCAGTGTTTTCGTAGCGCGCTACGAAACCCCTGAAGTAGCCTGTTTTAGTAGAAAAACTGTTTTTACTAGTTAACTTCCAGAAGCTTTCCTGAGCAGCTGCGAACTCAATTTTGAACACTAAAAGAGGCATTTCTTCCTAACATTCTGAACTACAAAAACCTCTTTCAGTTTCTTCAAATCCATTCTGAGGTGGGAGGAATTTATGTTTAAACTTGTGCTATGAAACTGCTGAAAGTCAAGCTTGGTCTTTTGGTTTTAGCAGTCTTTTTCAAGATCAGTTTCTGGTCACATGCAAAGGTATCTTGGAATTTGGAAGGAGGTTTATCTTCATCAACTCTCCAGCTACAATAAACTATCTCACTTTCCTCATAATTTTTTTCAGTTGGAAGATAATAAGCTTTAATTGAGACCCTAATTTCAGAAAATGGATTTTTCCTGTTTGACACGTGTTTTTCAAGGACAGATTTTGGACTGCTGGAGGAATGTTTTAAAAGACCAGGAGAGTTTTTTGTTCTAGACAAAATTGGATACAAAAACCCCCTTCTGTTTCATAAAATGTGTCATGGATGAGGAGATAAAGGCTCTTTAACACGTGCCATTTTCAGGGATCCTAAACCTAAAACAGGGAAACATGTTCCCTAATTTCTAGGGTTTTCAGCAGTCAGATGACCACGTGGGAGGCTTCATCAAATTCGAATTCTTGAGGTTGCAAGTTGTCAAATAATGCTTTAAATGCTTAGATAAGGTTGTTGTAATCATGATAAGTAGTTACACTCCTAGTTGTATTAGGTCACTAACACTCCTAGTTAACAGCTAGTTCTAATTAGTGGTTTGTTTTATGGTTAGAATAGGTGTCACTGATGGAAAATTCAAATTCTCTTGATGAGGGATGATGGAATCCTAATTGTAAATGCTTTATATGGAGCAAGAGGTCGAATTAGCAAATGGTTGGAGACTTTTTGGCTCAGCTGCTGCTCTATGTGCAGACTGTGTATATTTTTAACCTAATGCAGATTTCTACTTAGACAACTCAAGATTCATGAAGAGTTCTTGTATGTTCTTGTTATGATGGCATCTTCCAATACTTACATTGTAGTGGTTTTTAGTTATGATACTCAGAACTCATCAATGATGCTCTGACTTCCTTCATAGATAAACTAACTATGTTTCACTGTTTTGTATTTTCATTTCTGCACTTGAACTCTATAATGCCTTGACTTCCATGCTAGGTAGAATGCTTTGGCTTCACTATTCAGGATTCAAAGAGAGTTTTTAATGTCATATTGTCTCATGGCTTTCCTCTTTCACTTACTTTCAATGGTATGAATACATGTTACTTAGAACTGATCAATCATGCTCTAACTTCCTTCATGTATTTATAAACTGTGTTTCCTTGCATTGTATCTTTGTTTTGTAGATGCATAAAAAATCTCTATGCCTTGACTTCATGTTAAGCTGATCTTGATGTGGTACTAAAACATACTTTGACTGCATAGCCCAATGGTAGCTAGCCTTCATATTTCAACCTATAAACATATACAATTACAAACCATAGAGTTAGCCATCTATTCATATATTTAATCTAAATCATTAACCCTTTAAGAGAGCCCTCTCAGGCTGAGGAGGCTAAACCTTAGCTAAAAGATTGGTTTGAAATAGTTACACCGAGATAGTGTGATCAGCAGCCTATCAGGGTCCTATTTTGGTGATAACACAACCTCTGCCCAGTTAACCTGACCGCAAATGGTTTCAGGTTTATATTATGGTATTTTTGGGTGTTTTGTTGAAGTTTTGTTAAAAAAAACTAATTCGAGGACCATGCAACCTAGCCTAGGTGTCATTAAACAACTAGACTAGGGCTCAAACCCATCCAAAAGCAACCTAATTCACCTTGAACTTAGCCAAGGTGGTTTTGATGTACTTGTAGGCCTTTAAAAGGAAGCTTTTCTCCATTGATCAGAGAAGAGTGGTTTTGGTTTTTGTTTTCATATTCTGGAGGTCATAGGCAGTTTTGTTTTCAGTGTAACAGGAGCATCCAGAGTCGAAATTGGGAACTGTGATAGGTGTTGGAAAGCTGGTTCAGAGAGATTCCCTTTGACAGTGATCAAAAGTGTCTACATGCACATTCAGTATGATCAAATCTCTATGTAATCGAACTCCTTGGTTTCAATCCTAATAAAGTGGTTGCCCATCTTGAAAGCAAACCCGAAGACGTAGTCCATTAGGGACAAACTCTGTAATCAACTTTGTTGTTTGGTATCGCTGTGTTTTCACTATTTTCACTTCTATTATGCATATTTCTTATGTTTAATCAGCTATCGTAAAGTCTTCTTCTCAAGTAGATTTCCTCAATGAAGTGGATCAAGTTATTCTGGATCTTGGGTCAGATGCGAATGTTTTTCCTAAAAAGCATGGGAGAGAATGGGGAGACTTGCACTGTAGTGGTCTCCGATTCAATTGAGGATGGCGAATCAGCGAAATATTATCCCCATGGGAAGATTGAGGGAGTGACAATAGATATTCAAGGCGTGAGCGTGTTGGCTGATTTTGAAGTGATAGAGAGTATTGAGGAGATCAATCCCTACCCCACACTCCTTGGGAGTGGCTAGGCTATTGATATGAATGGGGTGATAAATTTGAAGAAGTGAACAATGTCCTTTGAGACGAAATTGCTTCGCGTAGTAGTATCTCTGGACCCTGTAGAAGAACTACGCTATACTAAACTGGTCCATGATTATGAATGATTTGGACCATATTTATAAGATAACAACATGAGATCAAGATTGGGTGAATCCAACAGCTGATGGATGTATTTCATGCGACAATGAAAGCTCCTGCACATCAAATTCAGATGAGGAGTTGGAACACTAGCAGAATCTATTTCACGAAGTGTCTACGCTACGTTGTAATATGATGACTAAGTTGTTGTGCTGTGTATCATCGAAGGTAAGAAGTTTTCCTTATTATGATGTTTTAACTGAAATTGTTAAATTTTTCGATGCAATTGAAAGGGAAGTGCCAAAGAATCATCGCTTCCAAGCCTTGGACATGGCGTTGCGCGCTATGCCTGCAAGATGGTGGGGTATGCATAAAGACAATTTTGATGGATGGCGCGAATATAAAAGAATGATGAGGGTGCAGTTTGGTCACCCAAAGGTGTGATTGACAGAGAAATACGATGGGAGGAGTGATCAGCGTGATCACTTAGCAAAATGGACTAATTCTTGTGGAATAGCACCACAACCGGAGTGGGTGCATCTATTATGTCACACTTTGGATGTAATACCAATGAATTGGTACCTAGAACAAAGTTGTGCCACAACATAGATGAATGGGATATTTTGAAGAAGGGGTTCCTAATGGAATTCATCTTTGAGGATGGATTTGAGTGCATCGATGAAGTGTTGCATGAGGTCAAAGCAGTGATCTTCAGAATACCATAGGACCCCTTGGATTTGATTCAACCAGATTGGACCATCTAGCTCTGCCATGCACTGGAGTGTTACAATGTGACTACTGAAGAAGAAGAGGAGGATCCAAGGAACATTAATATCCCAGAGATAGAAGCTCACCGTGAAGTTGAGGGGTTGCAGATAGAGAATCTAGATTTCATCGTGTCATTGGAAACTAGACAAGTGAACATTAGAACAGAGGTGGAGCCAAAGTTTGCTAAGATAGGGGACTACTGGGATGATGTTATAGTGGATAAGGTCACTAAGTTGCTCGACAAATACTAGGATTTGTTCCCTACAAAGTTTTCAGACTTGAAGGGGATAATAGGTGATTTAGGAGTGATGAGGATAACATTGAAACTAGATGCGAAGCCTGTGAAACAGAGGCCATATCACCTTAATCCTAAGTACAAGGAAAAGGTCCTCTTGGAGTTGGACAAGATGTTGGCAGTGGGTATTATTGAACTAGTGGAGGAGCCTGATTGGGTAAGTCCCATGGTAGTTCAGGAAAAGAAGCAGAAGGATGAGATAAGGATTTGCGTAGATCTCAGGTTACTGAATGATGCTTACGTTCATGATCCCTTTCCAACTCCATTTAAGGATGAGGTATTGGATGATGTTGGCAAACATGAAGGGTATTTGTTTATTGATGGGTTCTCTAGATACTATCAGATAAAGATTGCGCCAGAAGACAAGAGTAAGAATGCCTTCACAACTGAGTGGAGATGCTTTCAGTATATGGTAATGAATTTTGGACTTAAGAATGTGCTAGAAATCTTTTCGTGCATAATCATTCCAGCATTCAAAGAGTTCATTCACAAGTTTTTGGAGGTATTATTTGATGATTGGACAATGTTTAACCTTGTAAAGCACCATGTAGCTAGTCTACGCTTGATGTTGGATACGTGCCAGAGGTATCAGATCGCACTAAAGTTGAAGAAGTGTCTATTTTGCCTCCCTTTCGAAATCTTGCTAGGTCATGTAGTGTGCAAATAGGTATTAATGGTGGACCCAGCTAAGATTGTGGTTATAATCAATTTGGAGGCACCAAGAAGTGTTAAATAGTTGCGCACAACACTAGGTCATATTGGTTATTACCGAAAGTTCATTAAGAGTTATGCTTAGATTACCACACCAATGGAAAAATTGTTGAAGAAGGATGCTACATTATGTTGGAATGAGGAATGTCAGCGGAGCCTGGATGTGTTGAAAGAAAATATGGTCAGCGTGTCGATCCTAATCTTCCTAGATTGGAAGAAGGAATTTCATGTGCATGTGGATTCATCATGTATTGCGTTGGGAGCAGTACTTACACAAGTTGGTGAAGGAGAACTAGATCACCTGATAGAATTTGCAAGCAGGAAGTTGTCTAAGGCTAAAAAGAACTATTCGATGACAGAGCGTGAAGGGTTGGCTATGGTGTACGTGCTCTAGAAGTTTAGGCATTACTTGCTAGGCGGAAACTTTAAGATGTACACAGACCATTCTACATTAAAGTACCTGGTCAACAAGATTGTGTTGGGGGGGGGGGGGGAATATGCAGATGGCTGTTGTTATTTCAAGAGTATGATTTTGAAGTAGTTGTGAAGCCAGGGAGATTGAATGCAGAACTAGATCATCTGTCATGCACTGAAATCGGAGAGGAGCCTACTAGTTTGGAGGAAGGACTTCTTGATGTGTAGCTCTTTGTAGTGTACATGGTAGACAATCATTTTGTAGACATCATCCACTTCTTAACTACGGGAACGGCTCCAGAAGGATAAACAAGTCAATAAAAGAAGCAATTGGTTGTGTGAGTCACAGATTTTACTATTATTGCAGGTCACTTGTATAAAATGGGATTGGATGAAATACTGCGATGTTATGTGCCTGATTTTGAATGAAGAAGTATCCAAACTGAAGCTCATGGAGGAGCTGTGAGAGGCCACTTTACAGGAAAAGCGACAACGTAGAATATTTTACATGCTAGGTTGTGGTGGCCAACCTTGCATAAGGATTCCAAAGCATATTGTAGGGTGTACGATGCATTCCATATGATGGGCAGGCCATCGTGGAGGGATGAGCTGCCCATGAATCCACAAGTGTCATTGCAACCATTTGAAAAGTGGGAAATTGATTTTATAGGACCAATTCAGCCTCCAAGAAAGAAGATGGGTGCGCGGTATATCATCACCGCAATTGAATATTTGACCAGATGGGCAGAGGCATAGCCCGTGAAGGATTGTATAGGGGCAACAACAACGAAGTTCCTATTTCAATATGTGTTGACCAAGTTTTGTTGCCCAAATATTTTGATGAGTGATCTTGGTACGCACTTCCTCAATGAAACGATCAGCACGCCGATGGAAGAGTTCCAAGTTTATCATCAAAAGAGCACACCATATCATCCTCATGCCAATGGAATGGTGGAAGCATTTAATAAGATATTAGAGAACGTGACGAAAAAGGTTTGCAATGCATAGAGGAATGATTGGGACGTACACGTAATAGCAGTGCTATGGGCTTATAAAACTACTTGTAAGAAGCTGACTGGACAGACACCTTTCAGATTGGTCTATGGCGTAGAAGCTATGATGCCGATGGAATACATTGTTCCTAGTCTATGCATAGCGGTGTTCATAGGAATGGCAGACCACGGAGCCTTAGAAGAGCATCTCAAGCAGCTGACAGAGCTGGAGGAAGATACATTCTTGGCTAGATTCCATCAACAAGTTCAAAAGAAGAGCGGAAAGGCATGGCACAATCGACACATCAAACTGCACACCTTCAAGGTAAACGATTTAGTTTTATTATATGACAACAAGTTTGATAAGTTTCCAGGAAAATTTTAGATGCATTGGCTGGGGCCATATGTTATCAAGGAGATTACTGATGGTGGAGCAGTTCAACTTGTGAAATTAAATGGAGATCCATTTCCGGGAAAGGTAAATGGCAACTGATTGAAGCCATACACTGGGGATTCGGTCAGATGACTATATGATAGTAGCACAGTCTTAGAGCTCTAGGCAGCTGTAAGGAGGCACGGGACTATAAAATACACTTCCCGGGTTGTAGATCTACGTGACGATGGGTCTGTGCAGAACGAGAGGATGTCACAGTACCAACAAAAGTACGAAAGGAGTTGCACTATAGGGGTGGAGACCACATAGCATAGTCAGAAAGTAATTGTTACTGTCATTGTTCATGATTTGACTACCAGAAGATGGTTAAGAGGAGTGGGCAGCCAACATTTAAGGCATTTAAGGCTGAAATCAAGTGTGAAATCTTTGGAAATCTGCTGCCAATCTCACATTTATGGATAGATTTTGTGGGGAATGGTCAAATTTGAATTCGAAATTTCCTATAAATTATATATGGTCATCCAGTTGGAAACACTTTGCATTCTAAGAATTTCTAAGTTGTGTTGTCTATTGCGTGAGCTCTTTGAGAATTTGCTTGCAAGCCTTATTTTGAGCCCGATTAGAACCTCATTAACAGCTTCATGTCTACACCATCTAAGACCACTAGTACTGGGGGCATTGTCACCTTTGAGGGAGTTGCCCCTGAGGTCATGAGAATGGAGGTTCCCACAGTAGTGCCTAAGGTGCCAAGGCTACCTAGGCCGAAGCCTATGCCACTGAGAGAGGCTCCCAAGCCAAAGAAGGATAAACAGAAGAAGACGATGCCGATGCGTGAATCACCAATGAAGAATGGAGCCACACAGACTATTTGGCCTCCAAAATGTCTTCAAAATGACATCCACTTTCACCTTTATCGCCACAATTTCACTCACATGCCACAACTCCATAACCATATAACCTTTCGTTAGCCACCATTTTCATAAATATATGGGTTAGGATCCTTATTTACCAATGCTTTTCATTTTATGTGTTTAAAGTGAATTTATGATTAAAAACTAGGAAATTAACATGGTTTCATGTATCTATATATGTGGCTTGAATTTCATGACATGTGTAGGTTATTTGGAAGCTTCCAAAGTACCCTTATGTGGCCTCCAATACTCAAATTCGAATTCCCTTCAAAGGAGATTTGGATAAAGGTCAAAGAAGGATATGTGCCCTATTTGGATTGTAACTCTATGAGGTGTCTCATCATTTCTTATTTGGATTAGAACTCTATCATACTCCTAGGGGATATGTGTCTCATTATGAGCTATTTGGTTGTAACTATATGAGATTTTAGTGGATCCTCATTAAATAGGGTAGCTTCTTATGTTTTTGTATATATAGGAGAGCCTTTTCCTTTGAAGGCATGTGTAAAGTTGGAGGAATGCTCATGTTCTTAATAGAGAATTTGGAGCTTATACTTAGAGATTTGAAGATTTAGTTTTGCTTGCATATGGAGCTTCTTCACTTTCCATCCTCATACACCATTGGAATGGCCATCTAATGATTGTGAGATTTAATTGCTTTTATAGATTAAATTTCATTTTCTTTCTTAGTATTAGTTTTAGAATGACTGTGTAATCTTTGCTTTTCTAAAAACATTTCAATAGGGAAGATTTACATATTTTCTAATTGGATTAAGTTTGAGCCAAGGGCTCATAGTTATTTAGTTTCCTTTCATGTTTTGTTATTTACTTTCTTAGATCAAGCTATCAATTCATTGTATAATTGAATAAAGGATCAAGCCAAGAAGGTGACTTCAAATTGAGTGATTGAATGTTCAACCTATGCAATCATTTATCTTTACTTTTTCATGCTTTTATATTTTCTTTTAAGATCCTCATTTAATTTCATTAACTGATATTCCTAAAGATCATTTTAAGAAATTGATTTAATCATATTTCAAGATTGAATGGTTGAATATTTAAT
This sequence comes from Pinus tabuliformis, assembly GCA_031772625.1. Lineage (NCBI taxonomy): Eukaryota > Viridiplantae > Streptophyta > Pinopsida > Pinales > Pinaceae > Pinus > Pinus tabuliformis. The sequence continues at coordinate 647,830,453 of CM062817.1, forward strand.
ACATGCAATTACTGAGTTATTTTCTGCACACTTTACTTGCTTTTCTAGGACATTAGAAGTTGAAGTATAAATAGTTGTTTACACATCATTTTAGGAAGGTAACATTTCATAATTGAATGATGGAGTAACTAAGTATACGTTAGTTATTTTTAATTTCACAGGTTAGTTGAATTTCATTTTCATTATTTGATTTCATATATTAGATGAATTGATTTTCATTATTTTGTAGTTAGATTGATCTAAACTGAAAGACAATTTCCATCACATATAGTGCACACATGCTTCACAAGTTTACGAAACCCCCGGGTTGACAAATTAAATGGCAGGCAATCACTTTGCCCCAACTTTTTGGCGTCGTTGTCAGGGAAGTGTGCATAGGAACTAGATTTCACTTTAGAGTGTATTTTATTCGTTTTTGTTTTTACTAACCATTTATGTACAAAGGATCTAGAATGCATCCCAAAGAATACATTGAGGAATGGTATCAAGAAGCAATTATGCCAAAATATTCATCAATTCTTCAAGAAATCCGTGCGGAAAATCTAAAGGTTAAAATGATTTTTCATGTCCTCATACACAATCAGGTACATTTTGCAAAATTGGATATGAACATTTTAGAAATTTTAATCCGTAAATGGCTCCATTGGAAACATTCATATACTTAAAAATTAAAAAAAAAATTCAAGTAGGATAAACTAGGAAATAAAATCAAGCTTGATTGCATTTTTTTAGAGTTCTTGATTGCATTTTTTTAAAGTTTTTAGACTTTAAAATATTCTAGAATTTTATTTATTTTCTTGCATTTCTTCATTAGCCTCACAAAAATATTTTCAATAAAAAAAGATCATATTTTGATTCTAAAAATAAAAAAAAATCAAGTTAGATTTTCAATAAAAAAAAATAACAAAAAAAAAATTCATGTTTTTGAATAAGGGAAATGTAGAATTTTAAATAAAAATGATCAATTGATAACTGGCTCTAATGCGACATGCAAAGAAAAAAAATTGTTAGCTTGGAATCCAAAGTTCAAAAATCCATCATAATAAAAAAATAATGCTCAAAGAGGCTACGGTTTGTGCAACATAGCTCAAAAACAGTTCTAAATTCTAATATTCTTTGCATGTGCTCTAAATTGTATCATACGAGCCAGCTGGTCTGGTCATTCACACCAAATAGGAGTCGAATTAGATTGGTAGGGTGGTTCTGTTCTAATCCAACTGCTTTGGTAGGTTCAACCAGCCAGATTGACTGGTTATAGTTTGTAGTGATCTTCAAAACGTTGTGTCATGTTTATGTTTTTGCTATTTAAATAAGTTTTTTCAAATTAGCTATGAAACATAGCCTATTCTGCAGCTAACTATGTGTTCCGTAGCTACTTCCATGGTTTAGCAGGTTGCAGGTGTCAAACGAAGAAACCAGCTACATAGGCATCTCTAGAATCGTCTTGATATGGACTCTGTCCTAGTCACCCAACCCATATTGATAAAAAAACCAGCTCAAGACCACAATCAAAGCCCTATTTTTAGAAATAAGAATCAAAGCTACCATATTTTTTTTGAAGAATAATAGTCGAACCAAACGCTGGGGAGAAGCTGATCAAGATCTTCATAGTGGATCTACTAGACAGTGGTTTCATGGCTTCCATTCATGGCTTTGATGAAGTTTTTCATGTAGCCAGTCCTATCGACTTCGTCCCTAAAGATCCTAAGGTAAGTAACTTGGCCACTTCAATTTTCCCAAACAAGATTCCATTCATATATATGCATCTAAGTATTAATACTTAGTAACTTGAAATGATGTCATGTAACAGGAAGTTGACAGAACGCTAAATGTTCTGAAGGCTTGCATAGAGGCATCTGTTTCCACGCTTATGGAAGAAGAAGAATCAGTGCATTGAGAAATCCATTAGATGTGTATCTCCTTACTGGACAAATGCATAACTAGCCTTGAGAGCCACCACACAGCAAATCAAACCCATAATGCCCGAGTGCAATACTTGCAGAGGAAATGCGTAACAACTGAAAAATGTCAATTCTTAAACACAATTTCCGGCCAAATGAAAACGAATTTAGGAAAACCGAGACATGGGTTTTTTCAGGAACAGGGTGAATTAGATAAATTAGAAATGGTTTCCTCAATTTCGTAACCGTTTGAGAGAAATCTGAGATTCTTCGGGACCCTATTTTGCTGACTGCGTGAGGAAAAACAGTTTTAATTAATGCACAGTTGCGACCATATTCCGATTTCTCTGAGAAATATCTGCCTAGATCCGATTTCCCTGGCTAAATTCCAGCTTGCGATAGTTGGAGAAAATGATTTGAGTTTGGGTGCCCCAATCGCTTGTGCCAAGTCATCCACTGTGCGTTGGCATTGTTAATTTCCTCCATTGAAGGAGCCATCGTGAAATAGAATGAGAAGGGATTTCAAGAGATCGAATAACGGTTCAGTGATATTCACTATTTGATACCTCATGCAGTTAAAGAATGAAGGAATTAATTGATAAGAAGGCTGATTCTATTTCATTATAGCCTCAATACACATTTGAACATAAGAAAGAATAGGGATTCTCTAAAGCAGCAATAACGCCTTCCTGTTCTAATTATCCAAGTATCTTGGTTTCATTACCTTGACATTCTATTTTGAAGGGGATGGTATGTGAGAGGAACCAGATATCTCGTATCAAGTACTATGGAAGCTTTGATGTATCCCTTGGAAGGTTCTTGTGGGATAAATTATCTAACCAAATTTCCAGCCAGTAGATGCACATAGCCTTTGCCTTTGCTAGCAGTTTTGTAACCCTTACTTATGTTGATTGAGTTTGATTGGGTTAATATCTTTCTGCTAAACATGTTTTTATACAAGAATGATCACATTTCTTTGAGTCTTGTAGGTACAAAAGATGAAGGCATTACAAATGAAAAATCTTATGCCATGGCACAACCAAAGAAGATTGACAAGATTTTAGCTACAGAAACTGTGCACATTCTGTAGGTGAACAATGATTCTGCAGCTAATCGACAATTTTGTAGCTATGCATTTAACTCAATGATTTATTTTTCAAACAATGTATTTTAACCAGAAATTCATGATCAACATGCCATTTCATCTGCTTACATCATCTTTTACTATAGAATCATGTTCCCATGCCACATTTTACATGACAATTTTCACTGTTTCATAAAAATTTCAAAACAGTCTAACTTTGTCATACAACATTGGAATTCGATGATTGAAGTGTCATTGGAAAGATCTCGATGAGATCTACAAAATGAGGAAGCTATTATCAGATTTTGAAATAGTAAAGAATGAAGAAATTACTGAAAAGAAATAACAGGTAACTTGAGGCAATACTTTTGACACAGGTATAAACTCTTTTGGTTTTCTTTCATGAACTTGTTTAATAGTACCAATTAATTTTTCTTTCTTTTTAATGTAAATGTCATTAACAGAGAAATTGATCACCTCTCTATTTTGATAAGTTTACAATCCATTGGAAAAGAAGTACTAGTTTTTTGCAGGTCCCAGGAGGAAGAACATATGACCATAAGAAAATAGTGTCTCTCAAAGGCCACATTTATTTCACAAGAAAATGATCAGAGCAGCAACAGAGATGAAACATCAATGCATGAGCACATGCTAATCATATCAGATCTAGTAGTTGCAAGCCTTTGAGATGTCAGTGTTTCTATTACATCCATACTCCTTTAGTCAATAAAACCTTCATCTCATTTCCTTTGCAGTCGCATTGCATTTCACTTAGTCAATCAATAAAAATTCTCATCTCATTTTCACTCACTGCTCATTTTTTTTCATAGAAACTATATTTTCTTGCCTTTCTTTCACTAACTCATAACCCATTTTCATAAAGACATTCAACTCACTTACATGCTGATTTGTCCTTTTAATTTCCATTCACTTGTCATTTTCCTTTCATTAAATAAACCTTGATCCATTGCAAAATTTTCCATTCATAGTCCTTCCAAATCATTGTTTCATGCTCGCATTAGATGATGGAGGATTCCTTAAGGCCTTCCTTCTAACAAGCCTTGTCCTATCGACATCGACACATTATCTAGGTCCAAGGCTAGAGTCCTCATTAGTACCTTGAGGCTTGTATGCCTTAATGACAGGCTCTCTCGCCAACAATCATGGGAATACAGCAATGTCCCTTGATCATTGGATCTTGCAAGTGGCTTGACATCGGCTCATTTATTCGCCCTTCGCAAGATGTTCTTAGGTACCTTCACAATCGTTGACATTAATGGCGAGTTTGCCTTGCATTGGTTAACGAAATTCATCCATGGTCGGTAATCCAATGACCTCTCTTCATGCTCGACACCGGCACATTTATTCGCATGACTAGAGTTGTACGATCAGTTTTATAGTGATTGAAGACTATTTCATTTCAACATTTTGCAGCAGATACAATAGATATAGTAGCAGAAATAAAGAATCCACTTCACAACCTCATCCACCATTTATGCAACTAAGAAGCAGATGAATTCTACATTTCATTCCATGATCTAGAAGCAACCACACTCTTCAATTTCCATAACTCATGCACATTGAAGGTAAGTGAAGGTATGTGGTTTTCTAATTTTTAGTCATGCAATTACTTAAAATACTAAAATTGTAACTTTGGGAAATTCCTCACTTCCTCTTTCACATTATCGTATCTTTAGTTGGGGGGAAGGGACATCATTTCAAATTCATATATCATACACCATCACACATTTTCATTTCATCCTAACATACCATCACACATTTTCATTTCATCCTAACATACTTGTCCCAATCAATTATGATTGCATTATGGTTCAAAAATTTATATGATTTGCAAATAATGCCTAAATTAAGAGCACACTATATGGCTGATTTTAAAGATGCATTCTTAAATATGTTCAATGAATCTTGCTGCAACAAAAAGAAACAAGGTATTGAAACACAAGAACAAATACCAATTAGAATTTGGTTGAAACACAAGAACCAACCAAACATGTTGCAATTCAATGTATGACAAGTAATACTTTGTAAAAATAAATAAAATTATCAAATGCAAAGTTTAAGAACATACGATATAAGCCAAGCTCATTCAAAAGCAAAGACATTATGAGAAAATCAAAGGAATTAATGCAATATTTGCATGAGGACATGCAATTACTCTAGTTGGGGGGTATGTTTGGCCTCCAAAATGTCTTCAAAATGACATCCACTTTCACCTTTATCACCACCATTTCACTCACATGTCGCAACTCCACAAACATATAACCTTTCATTAGCCATCATTTTCATAAATATATGGGTTAGGATCCTTGTTTACCAAAGCTATTTATTTTATGTGTTTAAAGTGAATTTATGATTAAAAACTAGGAAATTAACATGGCTTCATGTATCTATATATGTGGCTCGAGTTTCATGACATGTGTAGGTTATTTGGAAGCTTCCAAAGCACCCTTATGTGGCCTCCAATGGTCAAATTCGAATTCCCTTCGAAGGAGATTTGGATAAAGGTCAATGAAGGATATGTGTCCTATTTGGATTGTAACTCTATGAGGTGTCTCATCATTTCTTATTTGGATTAGAACTCTATGAGACACCTAGGGGATATGTGTCTCATTATGAGCTATTTGGTTGTAACTATATGAGATTTTAGTGAATCCTCATTAAATAGGGTAGCTTCTTATGTTCTTGTATAAATAGGAAAGCCTTTTCCTCTAAAGGCATGTGTAAAGTTCGTGAAATGCTCATGTTTTTAATACAGAATTTGGAGCTAATACTTGGAGATTTGAAGATTTAGTTTTGCTTGCATATGGAGCTTTTTCACTCGCCATCCTCATACACCATTGGAATGGCCATCTAATGATTGTGAGATTTAATTGCTTTTATAGATTAAAGTTCATTTTCTTTCTTAGCATTAGTTTTAGAATGACTGTGTAACCTTTGCTTTTCTAAAAACATTTCAATAGGGAAGATTTATATATTTTCTAATCGGATTAAGTTTGAGGCAAGGGCTCATAGCTATTTAGTTTACTTTCATGTTCTGTTATTTACTTTCTTAGATCAAGCTATCAATTAATTGTATAATTGAATAAAGGATTAGGCCAAGAAGGTGACTTCAAATTGGGTGATTGAATGTTCAACCTATGCAATAATTGAGATTTACTTTTTCATGCTTTTATATTTTCTTTTAAGATCCTCATTTAATTGCATTATCTGATATTACTAAAGATAATTTTAAGAAATTGATTTAATCATATTTCAAGATTGAATGGTTGAATATTTAATACATGCAATTAATGAGTTATTTTCGGCACACTTTACTTACTTTTTTAGGACATTAGAAGTTAAAGTATAAATAGTTTCTTACACATCATCTCAAGAAGGTAACACTTCATAATTGAATGCTGGAGTAACTAAATATACGTTAGCTATTTTTGATTTCACATGTTAGTTGAATTTCACTTTCATTATTTGATTTCATAAATTAGATGAATTTGTTTTTGTTATTTGTAGTTAGACTGATCTAAACTGAAAGACAATTTCTAGCACATACAGTGCACGCATGCTTCACAAGTTTACGAAACCCCAGGTTGAAAAATTAAATGACAGGCAACCATTTTTCCCCAACACAGACTCAGAGAAAATAAAAGCCAACCACATAGGAGAAAGTCAAAGTGGTAGACCTGGAGGCCGACGAGGGCGTAGAGGATATTGATATTGAGGGTGTGGACCCTATTTCAAAATTGTTGGAGTATATCGCTTCATGCCAGGGCAAGGTGAAGGTCCTGAAGGACCTAGAGGAGGGATATTTCCTCCTGAACACACCCCTACTCCTAGAAAACATAACGTTTGAAGGTCTGCACTTGGCACACATCCCACATTTGAAGCTTGAAGATTGGGATTTGGGGGACAACGAGCGATTCCCCCACCTAGTTACCAATGCCTTCATGAGGCGAGCGTTCTACAAGGATTATGGTGTCACCATGCTGGAACCAGTGGAATGGATTTGCAGGGTAAACAAGGCAGGGTTGTTGAACTAGCTATGGATGCCTCGCTACCACCACACCCCTATAAACTTGACAGTCATTAAGCAGTTGTTGTGCCTTGTGCATGACGGGTGCTTGTGGTTGAGTGAGCTGATATCAATCGCTGATATGGTGATCCATCGGATCACACTATTACCTCACTTTGGAATGAATCTGGAAAAGGAATTTGGTGGAAAGATGAGTGAGCGCGACCTCACCAAGAAGATGAAGGACAAGTTCAAACTTGTCAAGAAAGTGTGCGGTATTCCATTTCCATTGTTACTGACCCTGTGGTGAAGGTGGCCACCCAAATTTTGGCTGGAAAGGTAATGTGAAAGTGTCGCACGGATGAGGGGGTAGCACCAGTGGTTTCATTAGTGGCTCAGTGAGCGGAAGGCGTACAGTTCAACTGGGTGTGCTACCTGTGCAACGAGTTCCTTGCGAACTACAGAGAGGCACAGGACCAAAACAAGACTTTCCATTATTCATGGTTGTTATTATCAATTGTGTTGGATGCGTGGGAGTTATAAGAGGATAGCCAGTTTCCTCCAGTCAAAACAGATTTACCAAAAGAAACCAAGTTTGCTTCACTCTGAGCCACAAAGGATGTTGTGCGGGTTCGAGAAATCGAAATTTTTTGGGTGCTAATGGAGGCAAGCATCCGCGCAGACATCAACCGAAAGTTGTGGTTGTCACCAACCATATTTTAGCAGTTATCTGGCTACGTGGAGTTCAAAGTGGATTTCCATCATGTTTACATCTGAGCACTGAAGGATCTAGATCAGAAGTGGTACGATCTTCCCTACTTGGCTACGGATGATGCCATTAAAGAAGTCCTCAAGCGATGGCCAATAGATTGGCATACACCATTGGATTTGGCCACTGAGACTAGCAAGTCTACAGAGAAGCAGAAAAAGGAAGTGGGAAAACTGTAGGTTTGGTAGTTGGCAAAAAGAGAAAGAAGGAGACTGAGGAGAAGGCTTGCGCAGAAGCAGAGTGTGCTACAAAGGAGCAAGCAAAGCAGGAAGAGTGCAGCTCTGACATAAGTTATAAATATCCTTCACCCCAAACGGAGGAAGACAAACAATTAGAACAAGGTGGCGGAGATCTAGAGAGCACTCCTTTTCGCTTAAAGTGACACAGGGAATAGGAAAAGGAGGGACAATGAAAGAAGACCAAAGCCTTCAAATTGTCGCTTGATCCAATCACCTTGACGAAGGGTGACTTGAACGATATTGGAGACAAGGTAAGGGACACGACAGTGAAACTGTTGCAACATTTTGAGCAACAAAAGAAGCAAGAACTGGTTGCTAGATAGACAAGTCTGCATGAGCTGCAGAATCAAACAACTAGATTACAAAAAAGTACAGGGTAGAGTGGTGTGGCATCAACTAGTTTGGCACTGAGGAGCACCCAAGCAGTAGAGTTTGTCTGATCGTTGGATCCCTAGGCTATTGCGTCACCTGATGGAGCTCTAAGCATGGAGGTGGACACTAACAAGGCTATTGTTAGCACTTTAAAGAATATTGCCTAAACTTGGCCGCTCTCCCCAGCGAAATCCTTCACACGCTACAAGTAGGTGTGATTGCAGAGCCTAGGGCCCGAGAGTAGTGCACGCTAAGCATGATCAGCAAGTAGAAAGTCAATAATGAACATATGTTCATTGAGAAGACAACAACTCTAGAAGAATGGAAGAAGGTTCAGGAGAAGAATGATCGAGCCACAACCATGGTAGCTGAAGCATGCAAAACTATTTCAGAACTGCATATACCCGAATAAGCGTCGTTGGAGGCCAAAATTAAGAAGTTGGTTGTAGGTGTGCACGATGAAAAGACAGAGATGGCCAAGGTTCAGTTTGAACTGAACCTTAAATCACAGAGCTTGAGTTGAAGTTACAGCCTTCAACTCCACTAGAGATTAGAGAATAGTGCGAGGCAGCTGTAAAGGATGCAATTGTAACAGTAGATGCCATGGTGGCAGATTGCACCGCACTCTTTGAGCAGGCTATGGAGGTCATTTATGACTCTGCAGGAGGATCCTAACCTACATAGTTTGAACATAGAAGCCCATGAATTGCAGCAGAAATATGATGAAGCAAGCGCGATGGTGCGTATTGTCGCTATATCACAACACTTGGCTAAGCTGCATGAGGCAAAGAAGTTGTTCGAACAAGTGAAGGCAGTGCAAAGGAAAGAGGCAGTCCTCAAGGCGAGATTGGGACCTTATATGGATGATGCCTATGTTATCTCTGTTGGCATTATGGATAAAGTGTTGTCCTTGATGGCAACCCATTCAGGTGATAGATCACAGTACTTCGAGTCAGCAGCAGAGATTGATGATCAGCTATCAAATATTGAAGAAAATAAGGGGTACACAGGTACACCTTGCATAAGGTGCGTACACGCAGGTCAGTGTTACATAAAGTGCGTACATACCCGCAGTTATCCCGTTCAGGAGGTGCGTACCCCCAGTGCACACATTTCAAGGCAAAGAAATTCACATGTGGGGTTTTCTTATGTTTTACTCTTGGTATTTAGCCGACGGTATTGTGTTATTATGGTGTCGGCTCGTGGTATTGATCCATGATTTAAGGAAGAGCCTTCCTATATAAAGCAAAGGAGATCATTTGGCTTGAGCATGTTTTGGGTCGAATATCTTATGAGGGCTAGATCTGGTCTAGATCTAAACAAGGCGAATCTACTGATGGACCAAGATCTCTTCGGCGCATGTTCAGATCTGTAGATCTGACTGTCTGGGTTACTTCTGAAGTCTTGAAATCATCTATGCCCGGAGGTACGCAGGTGCAGTAAGAGAAAAGTGTGTACGTACGTAGGAACGAAGCGTTTCAGGTGCACCGGTACGCAGGCACAGAAGGGTTCAGCTGCGCCCGTACGTAGGCAGTTCAATGGACTCAGAGCGAGGTACGCAGGCTAGCAGTTGAGCAGGATGCGTACTGTACGCAGGCTAGCAGTTGTGCAGGGTGCGTACTGTAAGCAGGCCAGCAGTTGAGCAGGGTGAGTACTGTAAGCAAGGCCAGCAGTTGAGCAGGGTGCTTACGTAAGCAGGTGAGCAGTTGAGCAGGGTGCTTACTTCTCTTAAAATCTTTGTTTATCATTGCTGTGTTATGGGTTTGGTCCTATTATTGTTGATCTAGTTACTACAGTTGACTGGGTGATTCTCTTATACTTGATGATCATTTGATGCTTATGGATCCAGTTTGAAAATTTATGAAAAGTGGTCCTTGTAAGAAAAGAAGTAGGGGGTTGTAGCTCCCTTCCAGGAGAGACTGGAAAACGAGAGAGAGTTGTAGCTCTCTGCAGGTTGCAGCCTGCGTACTGGTAAAGGACTGAACCAGTACAAAACCATTATAAAAGGAGTTTCTAATTTGAAAGAAGATAGAGACATATTGCAGCAGGTGGTTTTCACCCACATTGGGTTTCCACCTTACATCTTGTGTTCTTTGGTGTGACTATCTATTTTCTTTTGTTCATGCTCATTATTTTATGGTACTGACATGCAAAAATAATTCAAAGAACAAATAAAGAAGATTTATTAAAAGAATTGTATAATACTGATTCACCCCCCCTCTCAGTATTATTTCCAACAATTGGTATCAGAGCAGGTCCTTCAGAGAAGCTTGATCGCTTGAAGGTAGATCGTTCATCATGAGCAACTACGAGAGAGAAGCATCAATCAGGCCACCGGTTTTTGATGGGACAAACTTCAATTATTGGAAGGTAAGAGTTACTGCCTATCTTCAATCTCTTGGTACAGAAGTTTGGGACATCGTAGAGACAGGCTACGCTTTTCCTTCAGCTACTCCTACAGATGCGGCCGAGAAAAAGAAGTATGAAACAAATGTGAAAGCAGTCAGTACTCTATTAGGATGTATATCTCAATCAAAATTCATGAAGGTAATGCACTATAAATCCGCAAAAGAGATATGGGACAAAATTTTCACGAGCTATGAAGGAGATGAACAGGTAAAGCGTGCTAAACTTCAAACTCTCAGAATTCAGTATGAGACTCTCAAAATGTATAATGATGAAAGTGTGGCTAACTATTTTCTTCGGGTAGATGAGGTTGTTAACTGTATGAAAAATTTGGGTGAAGAAATAAAAGAGGTTATTGTGGTTGAAAAGGTTCTAAGATCATTGTCCCCCAAGTTTGAATCTAAAGTATCTGCAATAGAAGAAAAGGAAAATCTACGAATTCTTACTATGTCTCAGCTACATGGAATTCTAACTGCTTATGAAATGAGAAAGGGAGGTCCATCAGATAGAAGAGAAGCTGCTTTCAAGGCATCAGGCAAAGGAGATTATTATGAAGCGAGCCACGTCCCAGAAGAAGAGGAAGAAGAATCAAATTTTGTCAGAAATCTTCAAAGGGGTTCTGGAAGGTTCAGAGGTAAGTTACCTTTTAAATGCTTTGCTTGTGGAAGAGTAGGTCATTATGCTGCAAAATGTCCTTATAAGGATAAAGGAAAGGAACCTGCTAGATGGAACAAGAAACAGAATGCAAATAAGAAAAGCTACTACACTCATGAAGATAGTGATGGTCTATCAAACAGTGATGAAGATGAACAAGGTAATGAATATAAGTTGTTAATGGCATTTGAAGATGATGATTATATGGATGCTATAGATGTGGATAACCTTTATGATGAAATTACTAGACTCAAGAGATGTATAGAAGAAAAGAACATGATCATTGATACTCTACAATTTCAAATTGATGAAAAGGAAAAACATCTTGAAAAATTAGAAGGTGAAATTGTTGGTCTTAGAAAAGAGATTGAGAAAACAAAAGCTATTAATCTCAAGTTTGTCAAAGGATCTGAAACTTTGGATGAGATTATCAATGTGCAGCGGTCTCCTCTAAACAAGACAGGTCTGGGCTATAATGGAGAAAATTCTCAAGCATCCACCTCAAAAAGTTATCTTGATGCAGCAAGAAGAAATGAGCAAAAGCACAATGAAGATCATCAGGTAAAGCAGGGACAAATTACAAACAGAAACTATCAGGGGCAATCCATCTTAAGGGTGAACAAAAGCTACAACCAGCCACAGGTAAAATCTTCTCAATTTGGTTCAAGAATAGATGACAATAGAAATTACAATCAATTGGCTGGTAGATTCGATAACTGCAGAAGTTTCTTCAATGGACAATGCTTTTCTTGCCATAACTTTGGTCACAAAGCAGCTCAATGTGTTGCATATAAAACGATCATGACTAGGGAAGCTCAAAAACAAAGAAGTATGACGGGGATTACAAAAAGGACCTATAACAACTTTTCGGTTCTTGAAAATGAAGTTGAATGTTCTATTTGCAATAACTTTGGTCATGAAGACTCTGAATGCAGGAGCAGGTTTCAGCAAAAAAAGGAACAAGCCTCAAGCACCAAAACATGGAGAATAAAGGAACCTCAAACAGAAAGATGTGGGATAGCATTTTATGCAAGGGACAGGAAAATCTATGGTACATTGACAGTGGATGTTCGAAGCATATGACAGGTGATAAAGAAAAACTTGAGTCTTATTCTACTCTAGAAAAGGGAAAGAAAGTCTCTTTTGGAAATGATACTCCTGCAACTATAAAAGGAAAAGGCATTGCTCAGTTAAAAGAAAAGGTCAAGGCTGGAAATGTTTTGTATGTTGATGGATTGAAGCATAATCTTCTAAGTGTCAGCCAGATGTGTGATCAAAGAACCGAGGTTATATTCAGATCAAATGGATGTCTTGTTCGTGATCTTGATACAGGTAAAACAGTGATCAAAGGCAAAAGAACTCCAAATAATCTGTACATATTTGAAGAAGGACAACAACAATGCTATCTGAGCAAGGATGATGAGCACTGGTTATGGCATCGGAGGTTGGGACATCTAAGCTTTTCACAAATAAGGAAAGCATGCAAATATCAGGCAGTTCGCGATCTTCCAGATATCAAAATTCCTGACAACACCATATGCAAATCATGTCAGTTTGGAAAACAAACCAGAACTAACTTTCCAGAGAAAGAAGGATCAGCTAGCATGCCTCTTGAGCTAGTACATACAGATACATGCGGTCCTTTCAGGAAAAGAACACCTCAAGGAGAAGAATACTTGATATTATTCATTGACGATTTCTCCAGGTTTGTCTGGTTAGGACTTATGAAGCACAAAGATGAAGCATTCAAAAAATTCAAATCCTTCAAAGCCTTGGTTGAAAATGAATCAGGTCACAAAATTAAGTGCCTCAGATCCGACAGAGGTGGGGAATTTACTTCAAATGAATTTTTCGATTTCTGTGAAGAACATGGGATAAGAAGAGAATTCTCTACAGCAAGAACTCCTCAGCAAAATGGAGTTGTGGAAAGAATGAACAGAACAGTCCAACAAATGGCTCGTGCTATGCTTGATGAGTCAGGAACTCCCGCAACTTTCTGGGGTGAAGCTGCACATGCTGCGGTTGTTATTCTCAACAAAACAAATGTCTGGGTGAACAACACTCAAACTCCTCATGAGCTCTGGAGTGGTAGGACTCCTTCGGTAAAGCACTTCAAAATCTTTGGGAGCAAATGCTATATCAAGAATACTGATGAGCAGCTTGGCAAACTTGAACCTAGAGCAGATGAAGGCATTCTTCTTGGTTACTCTCCACATAGCAAAGCATACAAATGCTACAATAAAAGACTTGGCAGAATTGTTGACAGCATTGATGTAGTGGTTGATGAGAAGGGATACATTCCTAGGCAAGTACATCATGAAGACATCGAAGAAGATGAAGGCTACCCCCAACGACAGAATGATGAAGAAGAAGAACCTCAAGAAGAACATCAAGAAGAACCAGAGGAGCAAACAAGAATAGAAGAAAAGACTCCATCCAGATATGTTCAGAAGAATCATCCAGAATCTCAGATTATGGGGCAGAAAGAAGCAGGTGTACAAACAAGAAGAACAGTTGCAGAAGCTTCAAGCTATTTGGCATTACTCTCCTCTACTGAACCACAAAATGTGAAAGAGGCATGCAAAGATGAATGTTGGGTGAAAGCAATGGATGAAGAACTTGAGCAGATCGAAAAGAACAACACTTGGAAGCTGGTTCCTAGACCAAAAGATAAGAATGTTATCGGACAAAATGGGTCTTCAAAAACAAATTGAATGAAAATGGAGAAGTAATTAGAAACAAAGCCAGACTTGTTTGTAAAGGGTATGCGCAGCAAGAAGGAATAGACTTTGAAGAAACCTTTGCTCCTGTTGCAAGACTTGAGGCCATCCGAATGTTCCTTGCTCTCTCAAGTTTTCAAAACTTCAAAGTATTTCAAATGGACGTGAAATCAGCCTTTCTGAATGGAGACTTGGAAGAAGAAGTGTACATTGAACAGCCAGATGGGTTCATTCTTGGAAATGATCCAAATCTTGTATGCAGATTGAAAAAGGCTCTCTATGGTCTCAAACAAGCTCCAAGGGCTTGGTACTACCGTTTGGACAAATATCTTCATCAACAAGGCTTTTCAAAAGGATCGGCAGATAGCAATCTTTATATAAAAGTTGAAAATGACAAATTGCTAATACTTGTTGTGTATGTAGATGACATTATTTTTGGGAGCAATGAAGAAGCTATGAGTCAAAGCTTTGCCTCGGTCATGCAGAAAGAATTTGAAATGTCCTTGCTAGGAGAACTGACATATTTCCTTGGTTTGCAAATCCAACAAAAAGAAGGAGGAATCTTTTTATCTCAAACCAAGTATCTCAAACAGATTTTGAAGAAATATGGTATGGAAGATGCAAAACCAGTATGTACACCCATGGTCACAGGATGTAGCCTCAGTGCAAATGATGAATCTGCAGCAGTACATCAACCAACCTACAGATCTATGATTGGAAGTTTACTTTATTTGACAGGTACCCGACCAGACATCATGCATGCAGTTGGAATAGTTGGAAGATTTCAGGCAAATCCGAAGGAGACTCATCTTCAGGCAGTGAAGAGAATTTTCAAATATCTTCAAGGGACTCAAAATTATGGCTTATGGTATCCTAGAGATACAGATCTTACACTTCATGCTTATACAGATGCAGATTGGGCCGGAAGCGTGGATGACAGGAAAAGCACAAGTGGTGGTGCGTTCTTTATGGGTTCCAGACTGGTATCTTGGTTCAGCAAGAAACAGAGTTCGATTGCCTTGTCTACAGCTGAAGCGGAATATGTTGCTGCTGCATCTTGTTGCACCCAACTCCTTTGGATGATGCAGACTTTGCAGGATTTTCAAATCACTTGTACACCACCAATCCCCATCTTATGTGATAACACAAGTGCAATCAGCATCTCAAAGAATCCTGTTATGCATTCAAAAACCAAGCACATACCAATCAAGTATCATTTTCTCCGGGAACAAGTGCTTGAACAGAAGGTCAAGTTGGAGTATGTTCCTTCTAAGGAACAAGTTGCTGATATTCTCACCAAACCATTGCCCAGGGACACTTTTGAATACCTCAGGCAAAAGCTGGGGTTGTTGATGCATCATCTTATTGCTGAACCTCTTCTGATTGATGGTACAGGTTCAGGGGGAGCATATAATGCATTGTTGGCATTATGGAGGATGTGCAGAAGGAGATCTTGGAAGTAGCTGCAATATGTCTCTATCTCTTTCATGGTGGATTATGGTTCTTCGTTGCAAATCTGGTTCATATTCAGGGGGAGCATGTTCTTAGGGGGAGCATAACCCTTTGCCCTTGATGTCAAAGGGGGAGAATGAAGCTGAAGCTTTGAGGTTGCCATCAAGTCCAAAGGGGGAGATTGTTGGCATTATGGCTAAAGTGTTGTCCTTGATGGCAACCCATTCAGGTGATAGATCACAGTACTTCAAGTCAGCAGCAGAGATTGATGATCAGCTATCAAATATTGAAGAAAATAAGGGGTACGCAGGTACACCTTGCATAAGGTGCGTACACGCAGGTCAGTGTTACATAAAGTGCGTACATACCCGCAGTTATCCAGTTCAGGAGGTGCGTACCCCCAGTGCACACATTTCAAGGCAAAGAAATTCACATGTGGGGCTTTCTTATGTTTTACTCTTGGTATTTAGCCGACGGTATTGTGTTATTATGGTGTCGGCTCGTGGTATTGATCCATGATTTAAGGAAGAGCTTTCCTATATAAAGCAAAGGAGATCATTTGGCTTGAGCATGTTTTGGGTTGAATATCTTATGAGGGCTAGATCTGGTCTAGATCTAAACAAGGCGAATCTACTAATGGACCGAGATCTCTTCGGCGCATGTTCAGATCTGTAGATCTGACTGTCTGGGTTACTTCTGAAGTCTTGAAATCATCTATGCCCGGAGGTACGCAGGTGCAGTAAGAGAAAAGTGCGTACGTACGCAGGAACGAAGCGTTTCAAGTGCGCCGGTACGCAGGCACAGAAGGGTTCAGGTGCGCCGGTATGCAGGCAGTTCAATGGACTCAGAGCGAGGTACGCAGGCTAGCAGTTGAGCAGGATGCGTACTGTACGCAGGCTAGCAGTTGTGCAGGGTGCATACTGTAAGCAGGCCAGCAGTTGAGCAGGGTGAGTACTGTAAGCAGGCCAGCAGTTGAGCAGGGTGCTTACGTAAGCAGGCGAGCAGTTGAACAGGGTGCTTACTTCTCTTAAAATCTTTGTTTATCATTGCTGTGTTCTGGGTTTGGTCCTATTATTGTTGATCTAGTTACTACAGTTGACTGGGTGATTCTCTTATACTTGATGATCATTTGATGCTTATGGATCCAGTTTGAAAATTTATGAAAAGTGGTCCTTGTAAGAAAAGAAGTAGGGGGTTGTAGCTCCCTTCCAGGAGAGACTGGAAAATGAGAGAGAGTTGTAGCTCTCTGCAGGTTGCAGCCTGCGTACTGGTAAAGGACTGCACCAGTACAAAACCATTGTAAAAGGAGTTTCTAATTTGAAAGAAGATAGAGACATATTGCAGCAGGTGGTTTTCACCCACATTGGGTTTCCACCTTACATCTTGTGTTCTTTGGTGTGACTATCTGTTTTCTTTTGTTCATGCTCATTATTTTATGGTACTGACATGCAAAAATAATTCAAAGAACAAATAAAGAAGATTTATTAAAAGAATTGATAATACTGATTCACCCCCCCTCTCAGTATTATTTCCAACAATTGGTATCAGAGCAGGTCCTTCAGAGAAGCTTGATCGCTTGAAGGTAGATCGTTCATCATGAGCAACTACGAGAGAGAAGCATCAATCAGGCCACCGGTTTTTGATGGGACAAACTTCAATTATTGGAAGGTAAGAGTTACTGCCTATCTTCAATCTCTTGGTACAGAAGTTTGGGACATCGTAGAGACAGGCTACGCTTTTCCTTCAGCTACTCCTACAGATGCAGCCGAGAAAACGAAGTATGAAACAAATGCGAAAAGTCAGTACTCTATTAGGATGTATATCTCAATCAGAATTCATGAAGGTAATGCACTATAAATCCGCAAAAGAGATATGGGACAAAATTGTCACGAGCTATGAAGGAGATGAACAGGTAAAGCGTGCTAAACTTCAAACTCTCAGAATTCAGTATGAGACTCTCAAAATGTATAATGATGAAAGTGTGGCTAACTATTTTCTTTGGGTAGATGAGGTTGTTAATTGTATGAAAAATTTGGGTGAAGAAATAAAAGAGGCTATTGTGGTTGAAAAGGTTCTAAGATCATTGTCCCCCAAGTTTGAATCTAAAGTATCTGCAATAGAAGAAAAGGAAAATCTACGAATTCTTACTATGTCTCAGCTACATGGAATTCTAACTGCTTATGAAATGAGAAAGGGAGGTCCATCAGACAGAAGAGAAGCTGCTTTCAAGGCATCAGGCAAAGGAGATTATTATGAAGCAAGCCACGTCCCAGAAGAAGAGGAAGAAGAATCAAATTTTGTCAGAAATCTTCAAAGGGGTTCTGGAAGGTTCAGAGGTAAGTTACCTTTTAAATGCTTTGCTTGTGGAAGAGTAGGTCATTATGCTGCAAAATGTCCTTATAAGGATAAAGGAAAGGAACCTGCTAGATGGAACAAGAAACAGAATGCAAATAAGAAAAGCTACTACACTCATGAAGATAGTGATGGTCTATCAAACAGTGATGAAGATGAACAAGGTAATGAATATAAGTTGTTAATGGCATTTGAAGATGATGATTATATGGATGCTATAGATGTGGATAACCTTTATGATGAAATTACTAGACTCAAGAGATGTATAGAAGAAAAGAACATGATCATTGATACTCTACAATTTCAAATTGATGAAAAGGAAAAACATCTTGAAAAATTAGAAGGTGAAATTGTTGGTCTTAGAAAAGAGATTGAGAAAACAAAAGCTATTAATCTCAAGTTTGTCAAAGGATCTGAAACTTTGGATGAGATTATCAATGTGCAGCGGTCTCCTCTAAACAAGACAGGTCTGGGCTATAATGGAGAAACTTCTCAAGCATCCACCTCAAAAAGTTATCTTGATGCAGCAAGAAGAAATGAGCAAAAGCACAATGAAGATCATCAGGTAAAGCAGGGACAAATTACAAACAGAAACTATCAGGGGCAATCCATCTTAAGGGTGAACAAAAGCTACAACCAGCCACAGGTAAAATCTTCTCAATTTGGTTCAAGAATAGATGACAATAGAAATTACAATCAATTGGCTGGTAGATTCGATAACCGCAGAAGTTTCTTCAATGGACAATGCTTTTCTTGCCATAACTTTGGTCACAAAGCAGCTCAATGTGTTGCATATAAAACGATCATGACTAGGGAAGCTCAAAAACAAAGAAGTATGACGGGGATTACAAAAAGGACCTATAACAACTTTTCGGTTCTTGAAAATGAAGTTGAATGTTCTATTTGCAATAACTTTGGTCATGAAGACTCTGAATGCAGGAGCAGGTTTCAGCAGAAAAAGGAACAAGCCTCAAGCACCAAAACATGGAGAATAAAGGAACCTCAAACAGAAAGATGTGGGATAGCATTTTATGCAGAGGGACAGGAAAATCTATGGTACATTGACAGTGGATGTTCGAAGCATATGACAGGTGATAAAGAAAAACTTGAGTCTTATTCTACTCTAGAAAAGGGAAAGAAAGTCTCTTTTGGAAATGATACTCCTGCAACTATAAAAGGAAAAGGCATTGCTCAGTTAAAAGAAAAGGTCAAGGCTGGAAATGTTTTGTATGTTGATGGATTGAAGCATAATCTTCTAAGTGTCAGCCAGATGTGTGATCAAAGAACCGAGGTTATATTCAGATCAAATGGATGTCTTGTTCGTGATCTTGATACAGGTAAAACAGTGATCAAAGGCAAAAGAACTCCAAATAATCTGTACATATTTGAAGAAGGACAACAACAATGCTATCTGAGCAAGGATGATGAGCACTGGTTATGGCATCGGAGGTTGGGACATCTAAGCTTTTCACAAATAAGGAAAGCATGCAAATATCAGGCAGTTCGCGATCTTCCAGATATCAAAATTCCTGACAACACCATATGCAAATCATGTCAGTTTGGAAAACAAACCAGAACTAACTTTCCAGAGAAAGAAGGATCAGCTAGCATGCCTCTTGAGCTAGTACATACAGATACATGCGGTCCTTTCAGGAAAAGAACACCTCGAGGAGAAGAATACTTGATATTATTCATTGACGATTTCTCCAGGTTTGTCTGGTTAGGACTTATGAAGCACAAAGATGAAGCATTCGAAAAATTCAAATCCTTCAAAGCCTTGGTTGAAAATGAATCAGGTCACAAAATTAAGTGCCTCAGATCCGACAGAGGTGGGGAATTTACTTCAAATGAATTTTTCGATTTCTGTGAAGAACATGGGATAAGAAGAGAATTCTCTACAGCAAGAACTCCTCAGCAAAATGGAGTTGTGGAAAGAATGAACAGAACAGTCCAACAAATGGCTCGTGCTATGCTTGATGAGTCAGGAACTCCCGCAACTTTCTGGGGTGAAGCTGCACATGCTGCGGTTGTTATTCTCAACAAAACAAATGTCCGGGTGAACAGCACTCAAACTCCTCATGAGCTCTGGAGTGGTAGGACTCCTTCGGTAAAGCACTTCAAAATCTTTGGGAGCAAATGCTATATCAAGAATACTGATGAGCAGCTTGGCAAACTTGAACCTAGAGCAGATGAAGGCATTCTTCTTGGTTACTCTCCACATAGCAAAGCATACAAATGCTACAATAAAAGACTTGGCAGAATTGTTGACAGCATTGATGTAGTGGTTGATGAGAAGGGATACATTCCTAGGCAAGTACATCATGAAGACATCGAAGAAGATGAAGGCTACCCCCAACGACAGAATGATGAAGAAGAAGAACCTCAAGAAGAACCAGAGGAGCAAACAAGAATAGAAGAAAAGACTCCATCCAGATATGTTCAGAAGAATCATCCAGAATCTCAGATTATGGGGCAGAAAGAAGCAGGTGTACAAACAAGAAGAACAGTTGCAGAAGCTTCAAGCTATTTGGCATTACTCTCCTCTACTGAACCACAAAATGTGAAAGAGGCATGCAAAGATGAATGTTGGGTGAAAGCAATGGATGAAGAACTTGAGCAGATCGAAAAGAACAACACTTGGGAGCTGGTTCCTAGACCAAAAGATAAGAATGTTATCGGGACAAAATGGGTCTTCAAAAACAAATTGAATGAAAATGGAGAAGTAATTAGAAACAAAGCCAGACTTGTTTGTAAAGGGTATGCGCAGCAAGAAGGAATAGACTTTGAAGAAACCTTTGCTCCTGTTGCAAGACTTGAGGCCATCCGAATGTTCCTTGCTCTCTCAAGTTTTCAAAACTTCAAAGTATTTCAAATGGACGTGAAATCAGCCTTTCTGAATGGAGACTTGGAAGAAGAAGTGTACATTGAACAGCCAGATGGGTTCATTCTTGGAAATGATCCAAATCTTGTATGCAGATTGAAAAAGGCTCTCTATGGTCTCAAACAAGCTCCAAGGGCTTGGTACTACCGTTTGGACAAATATCTTCATCAACAAGGCTTTTCAAAAGGATCAGCAGATAGCAATCTTTATATAAAAGTTGAAAATGACAAATTGCTAATACTTGTTGTGTATGTAGATGACATTATTTTTGGGAGCAATGAAGAAGCTATGAGTCAAAGCTTTGCCTCGGTCATGCAGAAAGAATTTGAAATGTCCTTGCTAGGAGAACTGACATATTTCCTTGGTTTGCAAATCCAACAAAAAGAAGGAGGAATCTTTTTATCTCAAACCAAGTATCTCAAACAGATTTTGAAGAAATATGGTATGGAAGATGCAAAACCAGTATGTACACCCATGGTCACAGGATGTAGCCTCAGTGCAAATGATGAATCTGCAGCAGTACATCAACCAACCTACAGATCTATGATTGGAAGTTTACTTTATTTGACAGGTACCCGACCAGACATCATGCATGCAGTTGGAATAGTTGGAAGATTTCAGGCAAATCCGAAGGAGACTCATCTTCAGGCAGTGAAGAGAATTTTCAAATATCTTCAAGGGACTCAAAATTATGGCTTATGGTATCCTAGAGATACAGATCTTACACTTCATGCTTATACAGATGCAGATTGGGCCGGAAGCGTGGATGACAGGAAAAGCACAAGTGGTGGTGCGTTCTTTATGGGTTCCAGACTGGTATCTTGGTTCAGCAAGAAACAGAGTTCGATTGCCTTGTCTACAGCTGAAGCGGAATATGTTGCTGCTGCATCTTGTTGCACCCAACTCCTTTGGATGATGCAGACTTTGCAGGATTTTCAAATCACTTGTACACCACCAATCCCCATCTTATGTGATAACACAAGTGCAATCAGCATCTCAAAGAATCCTGTTATGCATTCAAAAACCAAGCACATACCAATCAAGTATCATTTTCTCCGGGAACAAGTGCTTGAACAGAAGGTCAAGTTGGAGTATGTTCCTTCTAAGGAACAAGTTGCTGATATTCTCACCAAACCATTGCCCAGGGACACTTTTGAATACCTCAGGCAAAAGCTGGGGGTTGTTGATGCATCATCTTATTGCTGAACCTCTTCTGATTGATGGTACAGGTTCAGGGGGAGCATATAATGCATTGTTGGCATTATGGAGGATGTGCAGAAGGAGATCTTGGAAGTAGCTGCAATATGTCTCTATCTCTTTCATGGTGGATTATGGTTCTTCGTTGCAAATCTGGTTCATATTCAGGGGGAGCATGTTCTTAGGGGGAGCATAACCCTTTGCCCTTGATGTCAAAGGGGGAGAATGAAGCTGAAGCTTTGAGGTTTCCATCAAGTCCAAAGGGGGAGATTGTTGGCATTATGGCTAAAGTGTTGTCCTTGATGGCAACCCATTCAGGTGATAGATCACAGTACTTCAAGTCAGCAGCAGAGATTGATGATCAGCTATCAAATATTGAAGAAAATAAGGGGTACGTAGGTACACCTTGCATAAGGTGCGTACACGCAGGTCAGTGTTACATAAAGTGCGTACATACCCGCAGTTATCCCGTTTAGGAGGTGCGTACCCCCAGTGCACACATTTCAAGGCAAAGAAATTCACATGTGGGGTTTTCTTATGTTTTACTCTTGGTATTTAGCCGACGGTATTGTGTTATTATGGTGTCGGCTCGTGGTATTGATCCATGATTTAAGGAAGAGCCTTCCTATATAAAGCAAAGGAGATCATTTGGCTTGAGCATGTTTTGGGTTAAATATCTTATGAGGGCTAGATCTGGTCTAGATCTAAACAAGGCGAATCTACTAATGGACCGAGATCTCTTCGGCGCATGTTCAGATCTGTAGATCTGACTGTCTGGGTTACTTCTGAAGTCTTGAAATCATCTATGCCCGGAGGTACGCAGGTGCAGTAAGAGAAAAGTGCGTACGTACGCAGGAACGAAGCGTTTCAGGTGCGCCGGTACGCAGGCACAGAAGGGTTCAGGTGCGCCGGTATGCAGGCAGTTCAATGGACTCAGAGCGAGGTACGCAGGCTAGCAGTTGAGCAGGATGCGTACTGTACGCAGGCTAGCAGTTGTGCAGGGTGCATACTGTAAGCAGGCCAGCAGTTGAGCAGGGTGAGTACTGTAAGCAGGCCAGCAGTTGAACAGGGTGCTTACGTAAGCAGGCGAGCAGTTGAACAGGGTGCTTACTTCTCTTAAAATCTTTGTTTATCATTGCTGTGTTCTGGGTTTGGTCCTATTATTGTTGATCTAGTTACTACAGTTGACTGGGTGATTCTCTTATACTTGATGATCATTTGATGCTTATGGATCTAGTTTGAAAATTTATGAAAAGTGGTCCTTGTAAGAAAAGAAGTAGGGGGTTGTAGCTCCCTTCCAGGAGAGATTGGAAAACAAGAGAGAGTTGTAGCTCTCTGCAGGTTGCAGCCTACGTACTGGTAAAGGACTGCACCAGTACAAAACCATTGTAAAAGGAGTTTCTAATTTGAAAGAAGATAGAGACATATTGCAGCAGGTGGTTTTCTCCCACATTGGGTTTCCACCTTACATCTTGTGTTCTTTGGTGTGACTATCTATTTTCTTTTGTTCATGCTCATTATTTTATGGTACTGACATGTAAAAATAATTCAAAGAACAAATAAAGAAGATTTATTAAAAGAATTGTATAATACTAATTCACCCCCCCTCTCAGTATTATTTCCAACAATCTCTGCCGTCATTGGGGAGAAGTTGGCGAGCCTACAGAGGACACAACAAAAGGTAAAGAAAGATAGTTCAGGACCAGCAACCGAGCAGTTGGTGGAGCAGATCAAGCAGGAAGCCATGTAGAGCACAACTGAGGTAGTAGTGGCACAGGTCGATATGGGAGGTCTCTGTGGTAAGATATCCATGCCAAAAGAGTGACTCAGGGGTGAGTCAGGATGTTTGTGTTGGGGGCCTGTTGGGACAAGGTCCCCTGTAGTCACTTTTGGGGCAAAAACCCAAGTTTTGGGAAAGAAAGCCCAAGTTTTTGTTATGTAAAGTGTAAAGTCTCTACAAGTTGTGGTCGCAGAGCATGTAGATAGTAAGTGTCATAAAGCGATTTTTCCTTCTTTTATGAAAGTTGTCTCAGTTTGTATAGACCTACCCATGGTCGACGGACCATGGGATTGCATAAAAAGGAGATTCTTAGAGAGTCTAAGGTAGTTCATGAGTAAAGAATGAATGTAATGGGTCATTAAGAAGTAAAGAGCAAAGAGTCTTAGAATAGAAGAGAGGTTCTGCAGCTATGTGCATAGAGGCCTAGAGTAGAGTCTACAGCTGAGTGCGTAGGGTAGTCTTCAGTCTGTAAGAAAATATGAAGTATCAGTAAAGAGATTATTCTGGAAATATCTGTGCTTTTTCCATTTACTTCTATCATGAATGAATGCGTTTATGTTATGATGAATAATGGGGTTATGATTTAATACTATATTGATGCATAATTCTACATGTTTTTCATTGTTATAAGAACACAAGTAATAATATCTATTTACGCGAAGGATATCTTAGTGCATGTTAGAATTATCAGACACTTAAGCCGGTTTGGGTAAATACAGAACTAAGGGTAATTACCTAGGCACGTAGGTAGTGGATCTGCCTATGTAGGGTCCGCGAAAGGTAGTCATAGACCTTCACAAAGATCTAGAGGCTGGTGAGAGGAAGTGATATTGGTAAGCCTTAGAGGCTTATCGATTTGTGTGAAGGCAGATTAGGGGTACAAAATGACATCATGCTCATCTCTAGGTGTGAAAACTTGGTTCTAGCATCCTCCCATACTGCTTTAGGTGAGACTTCAGTCTGCACTCAACGAATTGATGCCAAAATGGCCAGTAGTGTAGGGATTTGTTTGACAAACTTAACTCTGAACTTGGGTGAGGACCTACTAAGCCAATAGTATGCTTGGTTAAATGTATTATTCTTGTAAGCTTGGTTCAAGTATTGTTCATTTAAGCTTGATTATATGTGTTTATGCATGAGTGTGGTTGATTACACATTTCTTATGCATCTTAAGGGTTGCACGTGGTCAAGTGTATAGTGATGTAATGGTTGTTGTCATGCATGAGATCATGGTATGCGTTGTTGATAAGGTCATGCATTGATGAGGACCCTAGCTAGAATGGTGATTATATGGTTATATCCTTATGTGTTATGTTTCTGTATGTTGTCATGATCATGTTATACATGTATCATGTTAACTTGTTGACTTTGCATATAAGGTATCCGCCCTGAGCTATATTAAGGTACGCTGGTTTATTGTGATTTGGTTTAGCTAACATGATATACCTTGTAGGAAGAAATATCAAATGGCTAGCAAGATGGTAGACTATAAAGACTCTCCCTTTGAATCAAATGACAAATATGGTGTTGGGAATTATTATGATTTGGAAGATACATTGAGGAGCTTAAAGGAAGAAATAAGGAGTTGTAAGGCAGATAATGACAAAATCATGCAGGCATAACATAAACATGTAGAGGCAAATGTAGTGATACTTCATAGTTTGTCATATTTACAGTGATAGGGACCAAATCAGATCATCTATGAGTAGGATGAAAAAAGTAATGGATCATATGGTAGTAGGTCGCATGGTGGACACAGGTCAGATAAAGATGACATTGTTAGATATGGTAGATTGTTGGACACTCCAGATAGGAGAGGGGATAGAAACATGTATTATTCTAGTTTTGACTTAGATAGGCACTATGATCGTCATCATTATCATCCTTACAAGAGGAGTGATAGGGGATACTTCCTGTATGAGTTTAAGAAAGAAAAGACACCTAATTTTGATGGAGATATGAAGAAGCCATAGGATGCATAGGCATGGTTTCTTGGCATGACGAAGTTCTTTAGGTTGCATGGCTATTCAAAGAACATGAAAGCAAGAGTGGCTACATTCAGTGTCAAAGGTAAAGTAGACATTTCGTGGGAAAATGTGAAGAATGTCAAATGTATCCATGAGGAAGACTTGACTTGGAGTGACTTTGAGTAGCTATTCAAGAAGAAGTATTTGTCGGAGAGATAACTTGATGACAGCAAAAAATCATTCTATGAGCTAAAGATGGGATCGATGAAAGAATTGAGGTATGTGCCTAATCTCATGGATGAGAAGGCCAAGATTCAAAGGTTCATTAGTGGATTACCGGTTGCATTCAAATACAAGATTAAGTTCAACGAGCCTAAATCATTGGAGTATACTATTTGAAAGCTAATGAATTTCTTTGAGAAATTGAAGCGCAAATCTGAGCCTAAGCCATACTAGAAAGGTAATGCAAGGAACAAAGGAAAATGATACAAGAAGCAAGCAAGACCTTAGGGTACAGGCAATAAATAAAATGTAGTGCCATCTAAGAAGTTCAATGCATCAGATAGAGGACAAGGACATTGATCTGAGGAACAGAATAAGGAGCCCATGTGGTGTTGAACTTGTGGAGGGGGTCATCGCATCAGAGATTTCCCACAATATCAGTGTGGTAGGCCTAAGATATATAGTACACAAGACACATAGACTATTGGGGATGTTGGTCTGAGTATTGCTCATATTTATGCAACATTGGATAAAAATATGCAGAACATCAGACATCTATCATTGATATGGATGGTAAGATTTGTGATCAAGTTATTTCTATCTTGATTGACCCTGGATCTAATTATAGCTATGTTAGTCCTGAATTTATGGATAATTGTGGTTTGAGTAAGGAATTGCATGTGGAATTTTGGTTAGTGTAGTTGGTTATAGGTACAAAGAAGCAAGTTCATCATCGAGTAAGAGCTTGTGCATTTGATTTGAATGGTATTCCTACTATAGCACATTTGAATGTATTACCATTAGGATCACATGCTATGTTGTTGGGCATGGATTGGTTGTACGTCCATAGAACCAACATGGATTGTTATGACAAATCCATTGAGTGTGTGGATGACGATGGGGAACCAAGAGTCTTATAGGGAAAGAAGAAATCCACATTAGTTAGGATGGTAACGGCTATACAGGCCAAGCGTAGCACAGGAAATGGTGTGTGTTATTTGCAGTACACATTTCTAGTGACAAATGTAAGGAAGTTGAGGATGTGGATATTTTTGGAAAGTACCCAGTTCTACAACAGTTTCAAGATGTATATCTTGAGGACATTATAGAGTTTCCAATTTTTTTTGTGAAGAAGAAATATGGTTCTCTCAAATTATGCATTGACTATAGGAAGTTGAACAAAGTGAACATAGAGAACAGGTATATGTTACTAAGGATTGATGACTTCGTTCAATCAGTTGAAGGGAGTATCAGTGTTCTCAAAGATTAAGTACGCATCAAAAAGGAGGGCATTTACAAGACAACTTTCCTGACCAAGTATGGGTATTATGAGTTTGTTGTAGTTCCATTTGGTTTGACTAATGCTATAGATACATTTATGTTCTTGATGAATAGTTTGTTGCGTCTGTATTTAGATAAGTTTGTTATTGTGTTCATTGATGGCATATTGGTATATTCTAAAAATGAGGAAGAGCACGATGAGCATTTAGAGATAGTGTTGAGGTTGTTGAGAGAGCATCATTTGTATGCTAAACTCAACAAGTGTAGTTTCTTTTAGAGTGAGGTACACTATTTGGGACATGTTGTCTCCAAGGAGGGCATTGTAGGAGATCTAGAAAATATAAGGGCCATCATGGAGTGGGTAGCTCCCAAGAATGTAGATGTTGTGAGGTCCTTCATGGGATTGGTAGGTTATTATAGGAGGCTCATCAGGAACTTATCACTCATCTCTTAGCCTATTACATCATTATAGAGAAAGGGTAACAAGTTTAATGGAAAAAGGAGTGTGAAGCTAGTTTTGAGTAGATTAAGAAGTTGTTGACACATGCACCAATGTTAACAATTGTAGATCCAGACAAAAAGTTTGTAGTATGCATAGATGCTTGAAATAAGGGACTTGGTGGAGTCCTTATGTAGGATGGAAAAGTGGTATGCTATGAGTCACCAACACTGAATGAGCATGAGTAGAACTACCCCACACATGACCTTGAGTTGGTAGCAATCATACACACATTGAATATGTGGAGACACTATATTCTGGGAAGGAGGTTTATATTAATCAGTGATCATAGTGGTTTGTGGTATCTATTGGCCAACTGAATCTAAATTGTAGGAAGTCTTGGTGGTTGGCCACAATCAGTGAGTTCGATTTTGAGATCAGGTATATCAAAGGTAAAGAGAACAAAGTGGTATATTCTCTTGGAAGGTGGATATAGGTAAATCACTTAGTAGCTATGAGCTCCTATGGGATAGACTTACATGACAGGATTTTGCATGCAACTCAGCACAATTTTAGCTATATGGAGGTTGTGCATAGGATGCAACAAAGTTCAGATAGTAGTACAGTTAGAGGTATAGGTGGTAGTGCAACTACAGGTATAAGTGCATGTGGTGGTATAGGTACAGGTACATGTACAGGTAGTAGTATAGATACAGGTACAAGTGCAAGTGCATAGGATGTGGACTATTGCCTTATCGTAGATGGATTGGTTAGATTCAGAGACGAGATATATGTACCAGATACCAGTGAGCTTAATAAGGTGATCTCGAGAGAGTTTCATACGAAACCATATTTGGGCCACTCAGGCTAGTAGAATACATTGACCGCACTGAAGAAATTTTACTATTGGTCGAATCTGAAGAGGGATGTCGTAGAGTTTGTGGCTTGGTGTTTTGATTGCCAGCATGTAAAGTTAGAGTGTAAGAATTCAAGTGGACTGCTACAGCCAATTTCAATTCCAGAATGGAAATGGGAGGTTATTTCCATGGACTTCATCACAAGTTTTCCAAGGACAGTGAGACAGAATGATTTGATCATGGCTGTCATGGATAGTTTGACAAAGGTTGCGCACTTCATTCCAGTGAAGTCTACATTCTCAGCTAGTGATGTGGCACAACCATTCATCAGAGACATGGTGAATTACATGGTGTTCCAAACAATATTGTGTCAGATAGGGAGAAAATTTTACTTCTAAGTTTTGGAAGGAATTGTTTGTAGGTTAGGGCAGAGATTTGGACTTCAATACAACTTATCATCCATAGACAAATGACCAAACAGAGAGGGTCACTAGGATATTGGAGGACATGTTGAGGATGTATGTGATGAATCAGAAATGAAAGTGGGAAGAGTATCTTCACCTGGTAAAGTTCATCTACAACAATGGGTATTAGGAATATTTGAAGATGAGTCCATTTGAGGCATTGTATGGGAAAAGCTGCAATACTCCCATTAGTTGGAGTGATCTAGTTAATAGGGTGTTGATTGGACTAAACATGATGACAGACATGGAACAAGAAATTTAGGTAATCAAGAAAAATCTAAAGGTAACATAAGATAGGTAGAAGAGCTGTGCAGATCGAAATAGGTTTTTCAAGGAGTTTGAGGTTGGGGAGTAGGTGTACTTGTGCACCAAACCAAAGAAGAGCTCCTTATCGATTAGATCATGTGCCAAGTTGGCACCATGGTATTGTGGACCCTCCAATATCATTGTGAGGATTGGGCCATTAGCCTATAGATTTTCACTACCTTATACAGTGAAAGTCCATGATGTTTTCCATGTGTCATTGCTTAAGAAGTATGTTACATTAGTTGACCATGTGATTGACTAGTCTGTATTGCAGGTGGAACCAGATGGAGAATTCTAGCTAGAGCCCCTGTGTATATTGCAGAAATAGGTGTTCATGCTCTGGAACCAAGCAATCGAGCAAGTTAAGGTGCAATGGAAGCACTTTGAGCCTGATGAAGCTACATGGGAGATGGTGGATCAGATGCGGGCTATGTATCCTTCCTTGTTTTCCGGTTGAGGCAAAGTAATTTTGGTATGGTGTTTTGGTATATGTATTTCTATATGTTTTGGTACATGTTTTGGTTATGTTTTGTATATGTACATATGTATATGGATGTAAATACTTCCATGAGGTATGTTATAAATATCCAATAAGCAGTATGAGTATCATGTCCTTATGATGTTCTATTTTCATGTTGATTTGCTTCTCAGCAGGTTGATCATTGTAAATACTAGAACGAGCTAAGTTATAAAGCTCCATCAGCAGTATGTGCAACAATGGTATTATCATTATAGGTGTTTTTGAACACTAAGGACAGTGTTCCCCCAAGGGGGAGGGCTCTGTAACAACCCTGGTGAAAACTCCATGTAATAAAAGTTAATAAAAGAAAAATAATCAGCACAGTTGATGGGACACATATTCTAAGCTGAATGTTGGGCAAGATAACCTAGTGTGGGTTTTCATTTGGTTATTAATGGATAAGGAAATTGGAAAAGGCAATGGCTAAGGATTTGGAAAGGAAAATGGAATATTTTGGCACGTTTATTTATGAAAATAATGGAAATAAGGAAGAAAGGGATCTGAAAGGTCATAGGCTGCATGTGAGGAGGAAAATGAAGGAAAATAATGGAAAATTAAGAAAATAGAGGCCACATTCATAAAAAGGCTTATGAGGATCAATGGGTAATCTTTTGTCAGTTCAGTTTTGAGCTCTCTCATTATTCTCTCTCTCACATACTCTTGGATACTTATAGTTTTCTTGGAGCACTCTTGGAGGGTGTGGCATACTTGGATTTTTGGAGCAAGAAAACAATAGACAAGCAAGAAATCAAAAGAGGACATCAGGATCAACAACTATAACATATTTTTCTGTAGGTACCAAGTTGCATGTATGTTTTCCTCACTAGTTTTTGTGTTATGAAACCAGCTCACAAAAAGATAGAAAAGATAGATCAATGCCTTAGAATTCAGCCTCTTCGAGGGGGCAACCTCCTTTACATTACATAAATGAAAAATTCTTGGATGATTCAAATGAAAAACCTCCTTTCTATATATAGGAGTCTAAGGAGTCACAATATAACCCAGCCGACCTAATAATAATAATATAAAGGCACAAAAATAACAATAGAGGGATTCTATGGGGCACAGTAATAACAATATGGGGACAATAGGGGCACAACAATATTAATAAGGGATACAACTACAATAGTAATGGGGTAATCACTAGTATTATAGGGACCTAACATGCCCCTCTCCTTCAAAAAAGTGTTGTCCTCAACGCTTGAGTAGTTCTGGATGTTTTTGTATAAAATTCTCATCCTCCCATGTGGAATCTTTAGCGGATAAGTTCTTCCACTTGATGGGATACTCCAAAATTGATCGATTTCATAGCTGTTGAGTTCTTGTTTCTGTGACTGCTTCGGGTTCCAATATAATTTTTCCTTCCTCGTCAAGTTCTGACAATATTGTTTGAACTGGGACCTTTTCACCTATAACCTTCTTTAAACATGAAACATGGAAAACTGGGTGCACTCGAGAAGCTGCAGGAAGCTCCAATTTGTATGCCATAGTACCAATCTTTTGCAACACCTTGTATGGACCATAATACTTTGGTGATAATTTATTATCCTTCTTAGCTTTCTTGAGGGACATTTGTTTATATGGTTGTAGCCATAGGAATACCCAATCACCTACATCAAAACTTCTTTCACTGTGATGTTGATCTGCCTGTTGTTTCATTCTATTCTGTGCCAACACGAGGTTATCCTTTAAGAGTTGGAGGACTTGTTGTTGATGCTCGATGTGATGTTCCACTGCTTGAACCTTAGAATTTTCTTTTAAATATGATGTGATGGATGGTGGCTGATATCCATAAAATGCCATAAATGGGGTCATTTTTGTTGTTGTATGGAAGGAAGTGTTATACCACCATTCAGCCAGAGGCAACCATTTGACCCATTGTGTCTGTTTATCAGATACAAAGCAACGAAGATATCCTTCCAAACATTTGTTTACTATCTCAGTTTGCCCATTAGATTGAGGATGATAAGATGAGCTATGAGCTAACTGAGTACCGAGACAAGAAAATAATTTTGTCCAAAAATTTCCAGTGAAAATGGGATCTCTGTCACTTACAATAATCTTTGGGTTTCAATGTAGCTTTTGATGGATGTCTACCACCATGATGACACTCTTTCCTTCAGACTTGGGTACACTTGTGATAAAATCCATTGAAACCTCCTCCCAACGTTGGCTTGGAATGGATAAAGGTTGTAATAGACCTGGGGTCTTAATTGTTTCAACTTTATTTTGTTGGCAAACCAAACATTCTGCCACAAACTTTTGAATATCCGATTTAAGGCCATCCCAAAAAAATTCCTTCTTAACCCTGTGGTAAGTTTTTAAAAATCCTGAGTGCCCTCCTAAGGGAGAAGTGTGCAATTCCATAAGAATCTTTTGTTTGAGTTGGGAATTCTTACAGAGGTATAAGCGATCTTTGTACCATAACGAATCATTTTGCCAGCTAAATGTATCAGATGTACTGGAATCTTGTTGTAACTTTCGAATAAGTGCCCACACTTCTTCATCATTCTTCCATTCCTCCCTTGCTTAATTTATCCAATCTGGTTGGATAATAGAAATGGCGCACAACAATGCTTCCACATCCTCATCCTTTCTTGAGAGTGCATCTGCCACCACATTTTGCTTCCCTTTTTTGTAGATGATTTCAAAGTCATAACCCAACATCTTTGTGACCCACTTTTGTTGCTCTTCAGAGGATAATCTTTGTTCTAAAAAGTATTAAGGCTATCATGATCTGTTTTTACCTTGAAGTGTCTTCCCATTAGGTAGGGTCGCCATTTCTTAAGTGCATGTAGTATTGCCAACATTTCCTTCTCATAAATAGCTTTGTGTAAAAACTTTCCCTTGATTGGACGACTTTCAAAAGCAATGGGTCTTTCATCTTGCATTAAAACAGCACCAATTCCATTTCCTGAAGCATCACATTCCACAATAAAGGTTTTTGTGAAGTCTAGTGTAGCTAAGACCGGTGCTTGGCACATTGCCTCTTTAAGATGTTTGAAGGCCTTTGTTGCTTCTGGAGTCCATGAAAATGCATCTTTCTTCAATAATGTTGTTAGAGGTGCTGCTATTCTCCCATAATTCTTAACAAACTTGTGATAATACCCTGTCAACCTGAGAAATCCTCATAGATGCTTTATGGATGTGGGGATTTTCCATTCCTTAATGGCTTTAATTTTGCTAGGGTCTACCTTAACTCCTTCATGAGATACAATATGACCCAGATATTCCACCTCTTATACTGCAAAGAAACATTTGGATCTTTTTGCATATAATTGTTTCTTCTCCAATAGTTGTAGCACCCTTTCAACATGTTCAACATGATCCTTCCAAGACTTGTTGTAGATTAGTATATCATCAAAAAATACTAACACAAATTTTCTAAGGAATGGTTTGAAAACGAAATTCATCAAACCTTGAAATGTAGAAGGTGCATTGGTAAGGCCAAAAGGCATGACCAAAAATTCATAATGACCCTCATGAGTTCTAAATGTTATTTTCGAAATGTCTTCAGTCTTCATTCTAATTTGATGATATCCTGAACGAAGATCCAACTTGGTGAAGTAAATTGATCCATGCAATTCATCCAGTAATTCATCAATGACAGGAATGGGAAACTTATCTTTAATAGTGAGCTTGTTGAGCTCCCTATAATCTAGACACATGTGCCATGATCCATCCTTCTTGTGCACCAATACTACTGGAGTAGAGAAAAACTTTTACTAGGTTGAATTATACCAGCCTCTAGCATTTCTGCAACCATACATTCAATTTCACTCTTTTGGGCATAGGGATATCTGTACGGCCTGATGTTTGGAGGAACACTTCCTGGAATCAGATGAATAGCATGATCATGATCATGAATAGGTGGGAGACCTTTTGGAGTCTCAAATAACTTGGAATGATTGTCCAAAACGTTTTGGAGATTTGGAGAAATAGATGAATTTGATGTGGAAACATCTAGCGAACATAACTGTGCAATTACACCTCTTTGTTCCATTTTTAGAAGCTTTTTCATATTGTTAGAGCTGATTATCTTTCCTGGTTTCCCTGCAATACCCCCTAATTCAACTTCCTTTCCTTCCATAGAAAATTTCATGAAAATTTCTTGAAAATTAAAAGCTATTGTACCCAAGGATTGTAGCCATTGGACTCCTAGTACAACATCAGCACCTCCCATTAGAATGGAAAGTATTGAGCTAGTCAATACATATTATCCCATGGATAGCTTGATATTATGGCACTTTCTAGAGAAATTTATTGTTCCTCCATTTGCAACCATCACTTGACACTCTAATGCTGGATATAGGAAGCAATTCAATTCTTTTGCTACCTTACAATGAATAAAATTTTGTGTACTTCCTGAATCAATCAACACTATTACTTTTTTCTTCTTGATTTGTCCTTCTATCTTGATGGTTTAAGGAGTGGTAATTTCAGCCAATGCATTACAAGATATGGTCGGATTCATTTATTCTTTATCCAGGCTTTGTTCCTAGAGTATATCCTCTTCTTTTGACCTTTCTTGCTCCTTTTCATCTTCCTCTTCACAATCTATGTAGAATAATTTCTTCTCAACACACTTATGACCTTTAGTGTATTTGCTATCACAACTGTAACAAAGCCCTTTTACTCTTTTTCCTTCCAATTGTTGTGGTTTCAACCTTATAGGTTGTGGAAGACTAGGGGCAACAACACTTCCATCTTTATAGTTGTGAGTGGTATGCTTCCTAGTTGCCATAATTTTTCTTTCCATTTTCTTGCTAACCTGAATGCCTTCTCTAATGAATTAGGTTCCCAAAGATGAACATCATGTTGGATATTATCCTTTAAAGTCCCTATGAACACATCAATCCTATGTTCCTCTGGAATATTTTTTACCCTTATGTTCCATTTTTGGAACTCCTCAATGTGCTCCATTATTCAACCCTTTTGTTTGAGACTTATCAATTGGCTAAAAAAAGTGTTTGTTTTTGTATCCTCATAATGTGCTGTCAATTCTTCCGTAAAAATTGCCCAAGTGATAATTTTTTTACGAGAGAAAATCCATTGATACCATACAAACTGATTTTGTTCCAAATATAAAGTTGCAATGTGTACCTTTTGTGTGTTTTTCACATTATTGAGATCGAAAAATTGCTCCATCTGTAGTATCCATGTTGCCAGATCCTTGCCATCAAACTTCCTCATATCGATTTTTGGAATATGGTGGGTCTTCAATCCAACATTAGAGTCTATGAAATCATGATTAACATTTCTTTTGTTCGCATCATGAGTTTCCTTTACTACCCTTTCACCATCAGTAAGTATTTCTTGTAGAAAATTTGTCAAATATGTCTTCAAATCTACCATGCCTGTCTTCAAATTTGTGTTCAAATCTATCTTCAAATTGTCCATCTAGCTTCCATGCCATTCATCTTAGCTTCCACACCATTTATCTTAACTTCTGTTAGCTTTTGTGAGAGTGACATTTGTTGCACTTGGTCTTGTAATTTTGATATATCATGTAGCATTTCTTCCTCTTCTTCATGAGTCATGGTAGAACTTTCAGGTTGCTTACTAGGTGTTTGCGTTTTCTTTCCTCGGGGCATTAGTTACCGATAATAATGCTCTACTATGCCCTTTGAATTCCTTCAAAATAATTTTTCAAACCAAGCTTAAGCAAGAATTTAAAAAAATCTACACACCTTTTTTCACTTTGTAGGAGCTCGATATTGCCTCTGATGTATCTCTGTAATTTTGGATCATACAGTTTTGAAATTGCGACCTACAGTAGCCCTTTGTGTCCTCTTTCCACTGCAACCAGTTTGATCCAAATTGGATTCTCCAAGGAAGAGTTATGCCAAATCTCCCACAGTGACCTGATTATAAACTAGTTCATTAGAGAGAAATTGTACAACGTGCCACGTGTCCCTGTTTCGACCTTTGGCTCTGAAAAATATACACAAGAAACTACAGTGCGTCCTCTTCCTATACCTTCTTATGAAATTTCAATCCGATTCTTAGAGAGAAAGTTATGACAATTTTCCCCAGGTCACCTGTTTTGAATGTAATTCAGGAGTCTACAAAAATACCAACTTCCTCATATCATATCTCCACAAACATAGCACAAAAATCTCTGAAATTCAGACCCAAGGTTCAGTGTGATTATGTCTCAAATGGGTTTTTTTTTTTAGCTTCTGAAACGTCGCTGAAAAAAGCTATAGTGAAAATACCATGATGACCTATTTGGAGCAGTGAAACCCTAGAATCCAAAGCTCTGATACCAAATGTTATAAAACCAGCTCACAAAAAGATAGAAAAGATATATCAATGCCTTATAATTCAACCTCTTCGAGGGGGCAACCTCCTTTATATTGCATAAATGAATAGTTCTTGGATGATTCAAATGACAAAACCTCCTTTCTATATATAGGAGTCTAAGGAGTCACAATATAACCCAGCTAACCTAACAATAATAATATAAAGGCACAAAAATAACAATAGAGGGATTCTATGGGGCACAGTAATAACAATATGGGGACAATAGGGGCACAACAATATTAATAAAAGATACAAATACAATAGTAATGGGGTAATCACTAGTATTATAGGGACCTAACATTTTGCATGAATGGCATATGCATGTGGTTTATTAGTCATGACCTGTCACTGACATGGAGGGTCTCCTATATTGACAGTGGATTTCCTAGCCTTTCCATTTCCTAGATAGCCATGGAGATTATGGGTCTATTTCCTTGTTTTGTGTTGGTTGGTTCTCATGTTTCCTTAGCTTGGGTTGAGTTACTAGTTCCTAGAGCCATGGTTGGAAAAATGATCTAGAGCCCTGTAACAACTTGGGTTGAGTTACTAGTCTTGTAGCCTTGGTTGGAAAAACACTCTGGAGCCCTTGGTGGGTTGAGTTACTAGTCCTAGAGCCTTAGCTGGACAAACACTCAGGAGCCCAATGAAAATTGTGGGTTGAGTTACGAGTCCTGGAGCCTTGGTTGGAACGAATGCTCTAGAGACCTGGAAGGCTTGGATAGAGACCAATCAGATGATGGTTTTGTGATGTCCAATCGTGACGTGGAATCACTGTTTGATGGGTTGAGGTGGATGGCCTCTGAAAGCTCTGGATGGTTTTTTATTGACGTGTTATATGAGATCCCACATTCATACTTGGAATATGGGATGGGGGTGATGGTTGAAGAGAGTTTTGGCTTAGCCATTCTATGGTTGGGTGTAAAGTGGAAGTCCCATCTTGGGTTTGGATTTTACATCATCAATATGAGGTTATTTCATGTAGTATTTACATGAGTATTATATTGGTTTATATGTGGATCATATGGCTGTGATTTCATTGATATTTTTGTTGTTATTATGCTGGTTATGTATAAGTTTTGCGAAAGTAGCTATGTATGGCTCTCATCATGTTTTCATTAGTAAATGAATGAACATTGTATATAAGACCTAATGGATGAAATGGTAGGTAATGTGTTGAGGCATCAATGTCCCGTAGCGATTCTTAGCTAAGTGTGAGACCCCTATGTTTAGATCTGTTATTTACACCTATAGATTACATATTCGTGATATGATTCACAAAATGCCTGTCATGGAAAGTAGGGGTCCAGTCAAGGTCTTATTCAAGTAATTGCATCTGTACTATCATTTCCTTTTTATCTTAGTACTCTGAAGGTGTCATTCAATTCTGGGCAGTGACATAGGCTCTGGGTCTGAAAAAGTTGCTCAAATCCTGGGAACACTTGGACAACACCGAGAAAAATAGTCCTTGGATGTTGGAATGCCTACAATATGGGAGTAGCTAGAGCCTCCTAAATGTTGGGAGACCTATAGCATGGGAGCATCCAGGGGTCAAGAAGTCCAAAATGTCAGTGGGACCCACACGCTGGTTGGCAGAAAGGTTGGGTTGGTTCCTGAGGGTCCTAATGTCGATGTTGAATGTTTGTATGGCGTGTTTCCATTGGTTCCACTTCCTTAACATAACTTAGTAGGTTGAATCATATCATAGTGGTCTTTTGTCTCATGTTTACCTGGGCTCATCAGTTGCTTGGGTATATGTGGGAGGAGGTTGTTACCACAATGTTACAATAACTATGCTCTTCTGCAAGGGTATATAGTGCTTCAATCGTTGGAAAATGACAACAACTTCCAAAGCCAACTTTTCAACATGGAAATAATGAATCTTAGGACCTAACAAGCCTTTGCTAAGATACTAGATGGGTTGTTCATTACACATATCATCCTCTTGGAAAAGAACCATACTAAGAGCATATTTTGAGGCGACAAGATATAACAAGAAATATCAGTTGAAATCAGGAGGGCTAAGTAAGGGTGAAAACAACAAATTATGCTTGAGAGCATCAAAAGAATGTTGGGCTTGGTCATCCCAAATAAAGGGCACTCCTTTTTTCAATATATGGATGAAGCCTTGGGTAATGTGAGCATAATTGGCAATGAACTATCGTAAGAAATTGGCTTTCCCTTGTAGTTTCTGAAGTTGGCAAATGATGCACGGAGGAGGCAAGTTAATGATAGCCTAAAACTTTGAGGGATCAACATGAATCCCTTCTTTATAGACATGAAGCCTTGCAGTCTCTTGGATCATACAAGAAATAAACATTTGTGTGGATTAAGGTGGATTTTGTAGTAATAACATCGAAGAAAAACTTCTTGAAGGGTGTAGCATGACCCTCACGAATTATAGAATGAGTGGTAAGGTCATCAATATAAACTTAAATGATTTTTTTTATATCATAAAACACATAATACATGACCCACAAGAAAGTGGAAACAACTTTTTTAAGACCAAAACGTAATTTACGATAGGCTAATGTCCCCCAAGGATCGATAAAATTAGTCTTCTGTCACTCTTCTCGTTTGATCTCAATTTAGTTATAGCCAAAAAATTTGTCCATAATTGAAAAGATAGAATTATCATCACACACATAAAAAAATTGGTCGCTAAAAGATGTGGGATAATTATCCTTTGGGCATGCTAAATTCAAGTCGTAGTAGTCGACATAAACTCTAATTGTCCCTTTCTTTTTATTGATCGGAACAGGATTATAATCCCACTCCGTCAAGGGCACAAGATAAATGAAACTAGAATCTAAGAGTTTTTGAACTTCATATTTAATAACAACTGCCCTACAAGGGTTTATTGACTAGAATTTCTGCTGAACAGGCTTAGCTTCAGGATAAGTCTTAAGTTTGTGCTAAATAATATGGGTATCTATGTCAAGCATTTCATCATAGGACTAGGCAAAAACATTGCATAAATATTTGAAGAGGGTAGTATAAATTGTAATCTCTTGAGGAGTACATTTTCCATTCAAGATATTTTTCACAACACCTAGCTTCATGGAAGTATTGATAGGAATGGTAGCTGAAATATTAGCCAAGTTCCCTTTAGAAGGGATAGTAAAAACCCAAGTAAGGATCGAGGAATATCCAACATCACTAGATGAAACCAATGTTTGATTGGAAATGTCCATACTATCTACCTAAGGAAGGAAAGAGGAATGATGATGAATATCCCCCTAGGGATTATATGAGACCAAAATGACTTTACGAATAACTTCATCTGATGAAAGTGAAAGATCAAGGAAGTCAAATGACAGAGGATGGTCAATAGCCCATATGGGCATGGGGTAATCGTCAAGTGGCACAAAAGTAGCATTACCTGACTCATCAGCAATAGAGGCCAGATGAATGGTTTGATATGCAAGTTATATTGGAATTAAAGGCATGTGCTCACCATATTGATAAATTTCAGAAGAAGATGGCACCACCTAAGGATGAGTAAGTATTTTGGTTCCATGGGTGCGTGAAGAGATCATATGGATTCAAGAAACCATAGGAGAAGAAGAAGTGTTAGGAAGGGGTAATTCAGGAAATACCCCAATAAGAGATGAGCTCTTAAACAAGCCCACACCAACATTGTCATATTGTCCAGGGTGATTTCCAACAAGTGGGATTGAAGTCCTTGTAGTGGTAACTTGGGCCAACAACACACAATAGTCCAGTTGGTGAGTGGTGATGATACTTCCTTCATGCAGAAAGAAAAGAAGGCAAAATATTGAAGACACAATCATGGTCATCGCGTAAAACCAACTATGACTAAGGAGTAGGTTATAATCCAAGAGCATCGATGACTTCAACATCAACGTAGGCAATTTCTCCCCCTATCTTAATGGAAAACTTGGGAAGAACTTCCTAAGTAAGAAATGGTACTCATCAAATTCTTGTAGAGTAGTAGTGGACTTGGAGAGTGTCAGACAAAATGGCTCCATGGGATTATCTAGCATGAGAGGTATAGTGAAAGAAACTAGGGTAGTTGAGTCCTTAGAAGAAGAATTCAACTCATGAGGATTGCATGATTTGGCTCATGTGGTCATGTTAATGTGCTCTTGGCACATACGGATAGGGATATTAGCAACAGGATTGAAAGAAGACCCCTCATTTCCCCCTTGTGAAGGTGGAGGAGAGTGGGAAACCATTTTTTTTGTGGTTGTGTAGGGAATGAATGAGTCTAAACAAGAGGTTGTTGAGTAGCAGGTGGTGGTGCAAGAAGCCTATGAACTTCATCCATCTAAGGGCACTCGCGAGTCAAATTTTCACCTTGAAAAATATTGCAAGGGAACTTCATATTCAGGTGTACTCCCTCCCTGATTAGATGGGTTTGGTTGACTCTCTTTAGCAGTTTGGTTCTTTTATTTATTCTTTATGTTCTTCTTCCCACCAGGTTGCTAATTTTTCTTAGGTGTTGTGAATTGCACTATGAGAACATCAATGTGCTACTTATAAGAAGGTGCTTTTACAAAACCAGGCACACATGCTGAGGCTTGTGATGTCATGATCAATTTCCCAAGTTGGGAAGTAAGTTTTCTCATAGAATCATAAACAGACTCAGCCACACCATCAATGTGTGGTCTTGGGTTAGGTTTTGGTTGGTTGATAGAAGGGCGTGAAGAATTCCAAAGTACTTCAAAAATAATGCCCAACTGAGAATAAATCAAATCTAGTTGTTGGGTAGCCAAGATGGCTTGTTCCTCAGGAAAAACCTTGAACATGGATACATCGTTGGCTATCTGAGGATGTAATGATTGAATGAACCATATAAGATCTCATCAGGGAATTTCATTTGAACTAACCTCTTGCAATGTTGCCACTCATGGATGTGATCATAAATCAGGGTGGCATCAGCTTGTTTGAAATTAGAAAATGGATTAGAATTGATGTCATACATTGTCAACAATTAAAAATGGGTTAAAAAGGTTTGAGCCAAAGATGAAAAATCATCATTATATGTTGTGTCCAATTCAATATACCATTTAGCAACATCTCGAGTTAGAGTACGTTGGAACAAATGTAGTTTATTTTTCAAGATAATTGTTCATCATCAAGACTTTTGATGAATGTTCTAGTCCATACAAGCTGATATATACTGCAAAGATGCATAACAGTTAGAGAATGAACGTTGAAGAAAAATAATTAAATAATTAAATTGAACGTTAAATAATTAAGGATAGGGCATTGCTAAATATAAAAAGAATTAATAAAATATTATTTAATGAAAAAATAGTAATAACAAAAGTGTTTTCCTAACATTTACTAACTAATTAACAAAAGCACTATTATTTTCCTTAACTATTCTTAATATTATTAGAAACATCCTAAAAAAAATATATATTTTAATACAATTATAATCAAGAGAATAATTCAAAAATAAATAATAAATAATAAAATAAAAATATGTAAAAATAAAAAATAAAAAATTAAATAAATTAAATAAATAATAAAAATAAATAAACAAAATAAAGAATTAGAAATATAACCAAATAACTAATTTAACTTAAGAAAATAAAAATGAATAAAATGAAACTAAATAAAGGAATCAAAATTCAAATAAATGGTAACATCTATCATTAATAAAATAAAATATAATTATAATAATTATAATTATAATTATAATAATTATAATTATAATTATAACAATAATTAATTAATTAATTAAATGATAAAAAAGAGAAAAATAAAATAAAAATAAAAGGGGAAGTGGGGAGAGATTACAAAACAAATGGGAAGAGACAAAGGAGAATGAACAATTCTAGGAGAAAAGAGACTGGTTCCAAAAATTGCTAGTTTTTCACCCGTCATCCCTATTCAACGTATGAGACATTTTTTCAATTTGGATGGCCTCCCTAAATTTGTGGTGATGGAAATGGTCAATCTTAGCAATGACACTGGACTCTTCCAAACAAATGTGGTATTTTTTCTCCTCAACATGTTTAGCTAGAGTTCAGGACCGCACCCTACAGTGCCTAATATCAACAACATGCTCTTGAATTTTCTAATTAATAGAGCAGCCAGTTTCCCCAATGTAGGGGTCCCACAAGAACAAAGGATCAAATAGACACCTTTCATGTTCTTTGGGTCCAACGGGTCTTTAACGGATTCGAGGGAACCACGAATAG
Source organism: Pinus tabuliformis (assembly GCA_031772625.1). NCBI lineage: Eukaryota > Viridiplantae > Streptophyta > Pinopsida > Pinales > Pinaceae > Pinus > Pinus tabuliformis. The sequence continues at coordinate 647,872,822 of CM062817.1, forward strand.
TGTTCAAGGGCCTAAAGGTTGAAGAGATCTTATGTTTCCTTAAAATACGAGCAATATTGTCAATAGTACCTTGGATAAATGGAAGTTGAGCATTGCCAACCAAATCCCTAGGGTCTTTCATTGGTTTCTTACCTATGTTCGCGTTTAAGAAAGCTTTGAGACCTTAGAGCTTACTATAGCCACTATTCTTAAATGCAATCAAAGGTCCGAAACAAAAGAAGGACCCTAAGGATTTGGTTGGCAGTGTTCACCTTCCATTTATCCAGGGTACTACTGACAAGATTGCTCATATTTTAAGGAAACATAGGATCTCTTCAACCCTTAGACCTTTGAACAACATCCGTGATTCCCTCAAATCCGTTGAAGAATCGTTGGACCCAAAGAATATGAAAGGTGTCTATTTGATCCCTTGTTCTTATGGGACCCCCTATATTGGGGAAACTGGTCGCTCTATAAATCATAGAGTTCAAAAACATGCTACTAATATCAGGGACTGTAGGGCATGATCTTTAGCTCTAGCTAAACATGATGAGAAGGAAAAACACCACATTTCTTTGGAAGAGTCCAAGGTCATTACTATGATTGACCATTTCCATCACCGCAACTTTAAGGAGGTCATCGAAATAGAAAAAAAGTCTCATACATTGAATAGGGATGACGGGTGGAAAATTAGCAGTTGCCAGATCTCATCTCTTTTCTCCTAGAATTGTTAGTTCTCCCTCATCTCTTCCCATTTGTTTTGTAATGTCTACCCCCTTCCTCTTTTTTTCCATTTAATTAATTAATTATTGTTATTATTATTATTATTATTTTATTTTATTACTGATAGAGGTTACCATTGATTTGAATTTTGATTCCTTTATTTAGTTTCATTTTAGTCATTTTTATTTTCTTATGTTAAGTTAGTTATTTGGTTATATTTTAAATTCTTTTCTTTGTTTATTTGTTTTTATTATTCATTTATTCTATTTATTTGTTTATTTATATTATTTGTTTATTATTTTTATTTTTATTTTTATTTATTTATTTGTTTACTTTTATTTTATTTTATTTATTTATTTTTGAAATATTCTCTTGATTATCACTGTATTAAACTAATTGTTTTTTTTTTTTGGTTATTATCATTCTTTGGAGATTGTTTCTAATAATATTAAGAATAGTTAAGGAAAATAATAATGTTTTTATTAATTAGTTAGTAAATGTTAGGAAAAGACTTTCATTATTAGTAATTTTTTCATTAAATAATATTTTATTAATTCTTTTTATATTTAGCAATGTCCCATCCTTAATTATTTAACGTTCAATTTAATTATTTAATTTTTTTCTTCAATGTTCATTCTCTGACCGTTATGCATCTCTGCAGTATATATCAGCTTGTATGGATCAAAACATTCATCAAAAGTCACGATGATGAACCACACTTAGTGGTTCAAAACACATCGACTCAAGAATATGTAATTTGATTTACCAGAAGAGTTATCTTGAAAAATCACTATGAATCACAAATGTAGTTTAATCAAATCATCCACAAAAGAGTTTGATGAACACCACAAATGGTAGGTGGTGATGTGAGTTGATGGATTTTCTCCATGTTTCCCTTCAAATTTAGGTATATTAGAAGGCAACTTGGCAGGCATGGCTGCCCACCAAGGATCATGTCGAAAGGGGTCATTTGTCAGCACAACCAAATCCAATAAATCAAAGAGGATAAAAAGGGATTATGAAGCTGATTAAATGGGTCATAGGCAGGAGAGCCTCCTGACCAACCATGAGGTCCCCCCATATACTAGTACTAAGGAATGGGTTATTGACCATGGTAAGACTTTGTCCCAGTATATAAAGGATTTGGGCCAACATGACTAGTGTAAGGAGATTGTCCCCTAGGGTAAGTGCCCCTAGAGAGCAAAGGACCCCTAAAATCATGGTTTCTAACAAGGTTGTACCTAATCGAAAAAGTTGGGCCACCTTGTGCAGTAGCACCAACATAAGGAGGGTAACTCGTAGATGTGATGCTGCTAATAGGAGGGTTGCCCCTAGATAAAATAATCGCTTCAGGAAAAGTACTAGTAGGTGGCATCCTTCCAAACAACAAACTATACCAGGCTTGAGAAATGTTAGAAGAAAGTTTTACCTGAGACAGGAGCAACAAATGATCCTCCCCACACATTTCCCAAGGTGAACATACCCATCTCAGGAACAAGAATAATAATTTGGGAAAAACTAGGAGTAAAAATATATGATCCTATAGGCTGGATAGGGTTAACTCCCATAGTTGACATAGATGAAGGAATAAGCATAGAAACAATAAGAAAATTTGTAAGAGCCATAGGAGATACTAGTGGAATGCCCCAAGAGGATGTAAGAGGTGTAGAAGGAGGTGTAGGTCTGGCCATGTTTAGTGGTGGCAATGATGACATAGCGATGAAAATTGCAGATGCATAGGGTAAAGTGGAACTAACCTCCTCCATAGGTAAAATATGAATGTAAGTGTAAGTGGGTGTAGAACCATCTGGGTTTAGCTACAACAATTCTGGCCCTAGTGGATCAATCAACGGTGGATTGATAGGGGAGACAAAATCATTCACTAATGTTTTTTATGGAAACCAAGTAACTACTAGGAGGACAAGGTATAGACTCCACAATTATAGGTTGGTCTAAGTCCTGAGTACCAACAAGCACTCTCTGAGCAAGAGTGAAAGGTCCACCTTATTCAAGAGGAAAAATATGAATTCAAAGTGACTAATGGCAACTGAGTTCAACCAGGGTGAATAAATGCTTATAAACAAAAATAAATTAGAACATAAACCCCTAAGGCCACACTACTGACTCATACTAAACATCACACACTAGAAAAGTCCTAGAACGTAGTCACACATGCAAGCCAATCCTATTACTATGTTTTAGATGGCCTTCAAAAAGACTTTTTTTTTGCAGGATCTCAACTCTGCAAGAAAATTTGTCTAGGGGAAAGTAAGATAAAGGGATGGTTGTTTCCCATGACCACTACCTATAGGGTGTTTTGCTAAGACTAGCCACTAAGATTATCTTCATCTCATGGGTGCAGTCAAGTCTTGGGCTTCTGGGTAGTCATCCAATGGCATGGGATTCCCTTCCATGATTTAGGTAGCATCGAGGAGAATTTCTCATACCATGACCTAAGCCTAACCCCCACTTACTTGAGTCTATGGCATGCACCCATTTTTTACCATGAGATGATGAAGGATTTTTCACTCCCTAGCTCAAGCTACTAAGTTTGTTTTACAGTTTTGGAGTAGTTTACTCACACACTTATCTCCAAAACCCTATCCTAATCAAATTTTGGTGCATTACTAGCAAAATAAAATACAAGTCTAGTTTATTTTATTAACGTGTTAATTTCATTGGTTGTTATTTACGTAGTTCGGTAGTGGTGTGACACTCAAATGGTGTGATAGACTTTTTGTTAGTAACACCGTAATGCAACTATATGCAAAAATTATCTTTTTAATTTGTCAGATGAACTATAACGATAGTAAGGTAAGAGTATTTTCTCTTTTTACCAACGCAAAAATGCCTACCAAATGAACCTTTCACTAGTTGCTAAATGTAATCCCCAAATTTACAAAATGTTAGACCTAAAAGATAAACAAAGAAATAAGATACCGAAAAGAGGCCAAAACTTCCCCAAGCTAGAATGCAAAGCACTCAAAAATCATCAAAGCTAGGAACAAAAATCCACACAAACACTCTCAAGCAATCAACAAGAAAGCCAAAAAGTGAAAAGTAGGAAGGAAATGTCAACAAGCTAGAGTTGTAGCACAATGCCTCAAGAGGAGTCAATGTTATACAATGGTCAAAAACAAACCCTAGAGGCACGAAGGCCTAGAAAATATTAAGAGGGAGTGATATTAAATAGATCAAAAGTACCGAAGAAATTTTTTTAGGTGACAACTTTCACAACCAAAAGAAAACACTACCACTTACAATCAAAAGAAAACAAGAAGAAAATGGAATCACTCAAAAAAAGGTGACAAAGGAAAAACAAAGCCAAATATGGTTTCCAAACAAAAAATAAAATCACATATAAAATGTTACCTAATCAACAAAATAAATCTGAAAAATGAGATCCAAAGATGAGGACAATAGCCCCAACCAAAGCACACAAAACCATCAAGGAACACCTTAAAGAGATAAGGAAAGGAGGATCCAACACAAATAAAAAAAATGGGCTCAAATCTAGAATATTTAGTAGTTGATAATGGTAGTTGCAACAGATTCAAGAAACCAAAATCAAACAAGAGAGAAGAGGAAGAATTGAAAGCCAATGATGAACCAAGAAACCATTTTAAGAGAGGAATACCCAAATCCAATTCAACATACCACCATGGATTAGATTTGCAATGGATCTAGACTCCAAAAAGAGGGTATAAACAAATCAGATCTGAGAAAAAGTTCCCTATAGTATCTCTTAGCATTTTTGAACTTATAGTCCCAACCACAAGGATGATTATTAGATCAAATCAGCGACAACCACATGGAGAAGAGGGTAAGTGTGCGGCCATATAGTTCCAACCACACTGTAAGACAACCTGTGGGTGTAGTCGAGAAAGGAATTTGACTAGTTATCTTCAATGTCGATAAAATCCTCATCCAAAGTCCATTTTCAGTGATTTTTTTTCCTAGATGAAATTTTGAGAGGAATCCAGATATGATGTTACTTAAATCAAATTATCAATGGAAAAGTCCAAAAGTTGATTTTAATTACCATATCTATTATTCTCTCATATAAAAAATAAAAATTTAGATCCAAGGTCGACTCATATATGGAAAAAACCAAACTTTTTGAGATCCAAATGAATCCATACAACCACAAAGAACTCAATGGAAGACCAAAAAAACTAGATCCAAAGAAAAAGAAATACATCTCCAAGAAAAGAGGGAAAAAGAGAAAACTATATCATTCAAAGCATTAAATATGTTGTACCAAAATTCACACATCTACAAAGAGTTTTTGCTTCATAATCCTATGCACTGATTAGGATTACCAAAAAATTAAAAAAATGGCTAAACCAATGCAAGAAACAGTTCTCAACCATATGAACAAACTGGTAGCCAATCATGCATTCCCTACATCTAAAGGGTTTGAACCAACACTTAGCCTCCTCATAGGTTGTTGAAGGCTCTTGAGCTTGATGCAGAATCTTCTCGGTCTCACTATGAGACATTTTCTCTTCTACTAACGATTTAGGCCTACACACATGCACAACCAAACAAGCATGAGGTGATAGTGCTATATGCACAACAGATGCAACATTATACTCATGTCACTTCCCAACTGGGGTGATAGACCACTAGGGTTTCAAACCAATATTCTATTGACTAGAAGGAGTCTGACTATTGACAATGAATGTAAATCTAGTTCTATGCAGGAAATTAAATGCTTATCTACATAGGAAATGAAAGTTATTGAATGGAAAATGCCATGAATCATCTAGCTAGGAAATGACACAAATTACTTGAAGAAAAGAACTAAGCTAACCTTGAATTTTATCATCTAGCTATTTGGACTAATTGGACATGGGAAGTTTGTCTGTCATCTTATGATTCATATATGCATGCACTAACTATCTCATGTTGCATTTGCTAGAAAAGAGTCTTTTAATTTCTAAATTCGAAAATTTAAATGCTATGTTATGTTATCTGATCTTGTAGGGGGGAAAATGCATGGGAGAGTTCGTCTCAACTGGAACCTATGGCCATGGAATCCAAGATGAGGACCTAATCTATACTCAGGCTAGCATTTTTTATCAAAATATGGTCAAATAGGTAGCTACAGAAGATCTTGTAGTTGTTAAAAGAACTGCTACAGGATGTCCTAGTTTTCTACAAGATGTCCTCATTTCTATAGGAAATTAGCTGAAAACCTTAGGAGGGCAAGAATAGTGGAATAATGTGTTGTAGAGATGTATGAAAATGAGAGAAGGTGTAAGGAAGGGGCACATTACCCTAGGCTAATCCCAACACTCTAGAGAGGTTTGATTTTCGCAAGGTGGTTGTTCGTTGTGGCTGCAAAACAGAGATTCGAACTATGGGTTGGTATACCTTGACAGAAGGTGGAGAAGACGTAGGTGAAGCTAGTTGGATGAGCTCCTCCCTGTAGATCAAAAATCCCTATAACAAAACATGTTTTCCTCTTCATCTATGCATCACTATATACCAACATGGAAAAAATGAGTTGAATTTTGAGAAAGTTGATCTATCTGTTGCTAATGGCTAGATCTATGGAATTGAATGTATTCTAAGCTATGGAAAACTTAAGAAACCAAATAACAATTGCAAGTGCTTTCGAGAAATCATAAACACTAATTTATTTAAGCATGAAACCTAATCTATGTAATGACCAAAAGACAAACTTTGTTTTTGGGGCTGTTAGAGTTGGGCCCTCTAATCATGATCCACAAGGGATATGAGGAAGAGGCCAACATGACAAGATTTTTTGAAGTACTTTCCTTCACTACTGCACCATTGATCTACTTCTTCAAACTAATGGAAACAAGATTAATTAATCATTCAAATAATTGTTAAGCTAAACAAAACATAAATAATTTGAGCAGCTAACTATCATCCTAATCTAAGAATACAAATACAAAAAGAGGAAATTATGCTACTAGGGTTGGGCCCTAACCTAAGAGCTTCAATCCTCTAATTCAACTCAATGCTAGATCAAAGAAAAATTTCTCATTATCATCAAAATGTCAAATACAACATAGAAAATAACAGTCACAATGTTTCAACTCAAATTTCCTCTAGGCTACATCAAAAAATTGAATCCTAATGAGTCCCTTGGATCTCTTATTTATACAAACTGAAGCTACCAAAAAATTCCTAAAAAATAGGGAGACTTGGATCCTTAACTCAAGAATAACATGTCTTTGACTATCACTAGCTTGGCTACAAATGAACTTCACTTGCTTGGCTGCTAGTAACTCTGTGCTGATGAGATATGGTGGAGGAATCTTTGAATGATTTGAGGAGTAAAGTAGGGAGGCCAATATCCTAAATCTCTATTTCTTGTCCACCTCGAGTTCCTACACTTAAATTAGCCAAAAATCGCTCCAATTCTTGCATTTAATCCATATTAGGCCACATGACATAACAACTCACCTTTACCCTTCTCACTAAGCAAAATATAACAAAATATGTAAATAAATGTCAAAGAAGTCAATTTTAATCGAATGGAGAGTGGCATTGTAACCCATATAGTTTACCTATTGATGAGCTTCATCATCACTCCCCTATTTAAGGTGTTTATCATCCTTTGAGCAACTTGGTCTATATCCATAGCTTTCATAACTTTGGTGGTCTCTTTGACATCCCAAGCCTTTATTGAGGGAGTTTCCTCTTGAGGATAGAACCCTACATGTTTCTCTATCTCTTCCCACTACTTTCTTTCTTGTTCTTCCTTCCTACCTTTTGACAGACCCAACAACAACGGTAGACTGAGTTTCAAACCAATCCAATTAATATTTAGTCTCTCCATGGAATTCTTATATAGGGGGGTCCCTTCTAATGCATTTATCAACCTCTCAGGGGAATGGTACTCTCTGATCCTTAGATAGTGTGGCAGGTTGCTCCATCTCCTTTGGCATGCTTTCTGGATTTCACTCCCTAACAATCTTAAAGTGTTATCAAAATGCAAGATGGAATGTTCTTGTGTAGCTAGGTATCTTAGTACAATCTGGGCATCATTGGAAATGATGTTGTGGTTACTAATGACAACTATGGAATTTATTTGTTCTGTTTTGATGTAGAGGGGCTCTCTTTCCTCTTTTTCTACTATTCTCTTTACCACCTCAGCCCTGGTCTTCTCATCACCCATACATGATGACAGGACCATCAGCTGTAAGTCCCCCAACTTTGCATTAGGGTCCCACACATTCAAATCTGTTAAGGCAAAGTTGTGTAGGTAAAATTAAGATATTTTGGCCTTGTCTTCCAAGGTGCTCTTGTCACATAGCTCTATGAATTGTTTATACTCTTGGAATGGCATGGTCCCTTTTTTTGCTAATGTCTTCATTTGAAAATGCTTTCATTGATCCTTGAGGTATAGTGAAAATATGATTTGGATGGCATCATGCACTGAGGTGCCTCCATGGAGAGGCTTGCCATGGTGGCCAATTGGCTCTCCATTTCCTGCCACTGCCTCCTCATCCATGTGTTTTCTGCCTATAATTGAGATCTCATGATGTATTATCTATATCTCAACTCACTCAACTCCCTTCCCATCTCTAGGATTTTTTCTTCCATAGCCACATCTTCTACTTTCTTTGACTTGGAAATTTTCATCCAGTGATGTGTTCTTGCCCTTTCTTTTTCAAGCTCAAAGAAGAGAGGGATTGCAAATTTCTGTGGTATTACTCTTCCTCCCTCAATGAACTTGTAGTAAGAACTCGGATTTTGCTATGGGCTAGGCTCCTGCAACTCTATAAAATCTACCTCATATGCTTTTGGAGAAGCTACCCCCTCCTGCACCTATGGTGTTGCTCCCCTACCTTCTCTCTGCCCCTATTGTCCTTCTTGTATATTTTTTTGTGTTTCCTATAGGACTGACAATGTTTCCTATAGCACTGTTTGAGGATCATGTAGCAGGATTTTTCCTTTCTGTAAGTGGGTCACAGGTGCCTTGGTTTGCTTTGTTGATGTTGACTTGGTGACAGACTTCCTAACATAAGTGATGGGAGCCTTTGGGGTAGCTTTTTGTGATGTACCTTCCTCAACTTTTATTCCCAAGGAACTAGCTCCTCCTGCTTTCTTGGTGACTCTTCAATTATGATCGGAGTTCTTGTAGGTGTTTGTGGCTTCCCCTGCTTGATCCTGAAGCTTCTTATTATTTTAAAATAGAGGGGAGCCTGCCTCTACCTTTTCCCTTTGGACTTGATGGGTGTGCTTAAGGAAACAATTGCCTCCTTTTTAGTAGGTGCAAGAGACCATCTTGGAGATTTCTCCCCTTCCTGGGTATGTTCCTCGGGGCTAGTCTCTACCTTCTACTCCTCCTCCTATTCTTCTTCTTCCTCTTTTTATTTTTTTTCTCCTTCTTCTTCTTGTTCTTCACTACAGGATGGGGTCCCACCATATTTAAGGGCTTGGATTCCTAGAACAACCTCTCTGTCCATGTATCCAAATGTGGACTAGAGAATAGGAATTCTCAATTGGCTCAAGGCATCCTCTAGTATCATTTTAATGAATCCATGATGTGCTAATTGCTGGTGTTTCCCTTATTGCACCTTCTTCCTCATGTTTATCATTGACTGTAGAAGAAAATAAGGCACACTGAGCCTTTGGTTTATGGGTAAATCCTCTACAAATCACAACTTATGGAGGAGTCTGAATAGGTAGTCATAGACTACACTGAGCCTCCCTTCACAAGAAATGTATTTGAGAATGTTGTAGCTCACCTCATCCCAAGGATAGGGAAGGCTCTCCCTCCTGACCCCATTTTTTTCCTCAATTGGCTCTTCATCATCTAGGAAGATTTTTTTCTTAGAAAAGGTGTTGCTAGCATTGTCCTCCCTTCTCCATTTCACCCCCTAAGGAAGTGTGGTTACTATTCTAGTCACCTCAAGGTTGATTGTAATTGGAAACCCTCTCACTACAGTATTAACACTTGTTCTTGCCTAAGGATTGAGTGCCATGGAAAAATTATGGGCTATATCATCACCATACCCCCTAAGCAACTCGAAGAAGCTCAATCAGTGATGCCTCCTAAAGATATCCACCACAGGGGGATGTAGGTGAATTCTGGATGTATCTGTGGGTTCTCTTCTATTGAATCCCCTCCCATTTCTCTTCTCTGGTTAGCTAAATGCATGAAGTCTTGTAAGCTAGCTTTAGTATGAGTTCAGGGTGGTTGAGAGTTTAAATTATTTTTGGGAGATGACTGCAATTTATACCATGTTCTATATCACACAATTCTCTTAAATTCCCACAAATTCTATCTAAATCTCAAGGCCACTATAATTTCTAGGAGAAAATAGAGTCTTTTCTTCTTTACCTTTTTTTTAGTTATCAAACCATGAACACAGGAGAGATGGGCCACTTACTTTTCATTGTGATGCTTGGGATGATGAGAATTGTTGAACAATTTGACCCTAGGCACCCCCTTGCAGACTTCTTTTGGAATTCCAGTGCTTCTTGTAGCTTTTTGAGTTTCTTGTAGCTTTGTTTCCTGTAGGGTGGCCAAAATAGGGTTTGCTTCTCTGATGGCTTTCCAAGGTGGTCCCGGTCTCTCTGATCTTGAAATGAACAATTGGTGCATGAAAGTTTGGAATTTATGCTATTTATGGTCGATTTATGGAGCACTGTGTTAACTGGAAATAGTACGAGATTTACTCATTAGGACTATTGGCCCACTATTAGTGATCATGCATTCTCCCTTGTAATCATCACCCACTCTCACATAACTAAATTGACCACCTTTTTTTACTGATGCTCATTGATTTGACACTCCAACATGGCATGCTGACTAGGAGTTCACTTTTTGATCTCAAGCTGAGGGTGGCCAAGTTAACTGGCCACCTCCAACTTATAAAAAAAGAACTTTTTCAACATTCATACATTTTTATCATATCGTTACTTGGGGAAGAGTTGGATGAGGTTCCATACCTATGCCTACCTTTGTTGATCGATACATGCTGGAGGATGGCTTGTTGTGCTTCTTTCTTAGGTAAGTGTTCATCTTTGATCATTTTTTTTATTTCCTCCTTCTTATGTAGTTGTCCACTTTTGTTTCATGTGTGCAGGTGCTTGGTATATCCTTGTTGCTGCTGCTGTGGAGCTCTGGTGAGGAGAAAATAGGTCTTTGAAGATACTGGAGCTCCTTTTTTCTTTGGTTGTGATGGAGAATGTAGGCTTAGGCTAGTTGCAGTGATGAAATAGGCTTCTATAGGAGAGCCTGTAGCAACTATAAGAGATCCTGTAACTGCTACAGGAAACCCTGTAGCTGCATTTTCTTCATTTTTTTATTGATTTTTTCATAGAGGGAGGCTGGGTAGTGGTGTAGGGATTAATGATGGTGATGAAGGCTCAAATGGAATGGTGGATGGTTGAGGCCAGTGAGGACATGTCCTCTGGACCTCCTTTTATTCCTTTTTCACATTTTCATGTGTTTGTTTTTATGGACACAGAGGTAGGTATGGATATGACTTGATGTTGGGTGAGATATGGTGAGGTGTAGGATCCCAAATTAGCCTATAATAGGCTGCATAGTTGTTTTCCTATCGGGATGCCTTTCCTGTAGCATTTTAGGACATCCTGTAGTGCTACAAGATCTTCCTGTAGCAGCTACATGACATCCTGTAGCAAGCTAGAAAATGCTCAAAATTTGATTTTTGATGCCTAAAAGTGGAAATGAGTGATGGGGACATGGTAGGCATGAATGAGATGAAGTGGATGGAGGAATAAGTGAGGTGATTCTTGGCTTGTTTTCCCTGTAATTCTGAGTCCTTTATTTCCTTCAAAAACCTGTAAAATCACATAATTTATTAGTGGGCAGATTTGAGATCCCTGCCATGGCATTTTTGGTTTTTTTCTTCTCCTTTTCTTTTTTAAAGACACACAAGTTACCCCAAAGGAGGGTTTTAGTCTGTTTGCCTAACTTAGGCACCTCAAAGGAGGTTTTATAGGGATATTTTTTTTTTCTTTTTTTCACTCCTGGGTTGCCTCAAGGAGGTTTTCAACCCAAGAGTTGGCCTCAAATTCCTCATAGAGGTTTTGACCTAGGTCCCTTATTGTTTTTTTTTTTTATTGAATAAAAACAATTTACAAGAATTGGGTGATCTAGTAAGACAATTCCAATCACATTTACTTCCTTGCTAATGGTACTGATGAACTCTTCACTTAACATAGGTCTTTTATAGGCTTTCAATTTGTATCCATTAACAAACAAGGAGATACCTTCCTCATCAATGGTCCTGATTTGAATAGCCCCATTGTCATGGCACTTCTCTATCAGATATGGGCCCAATCATCTGGTCATCAATTTTCCTTTGAAGTCCTTGAACTTGGAGTCATATAGCAAAGCCCAATCCCCTTCTTGAAAAAACCTTTTCCTTGATGTTCTTTTCATTCCAAACATTCCTATGTGCTTGAATAAATTTAGTGTGTAGGAGGGCCTGCATCCTGAATTCATCCAAACCATTGAGGTGGAGCAACCTCTCCTATTGTGCCTTTGTAACATCCAAATCCAATTGTGCTGCCATTCTCAAAGTAATTTATTCAAACTCCATGGAGAGGAGAGCCCTCTTTCCATAGACCAAGTCATAAGGGGTGAAGCTAGTGGTTGTCTTCTAGGTTGTATTATAGGCCCAAGTGGTCTCCACAAGTCTGTCAACCTAATAGTTTGTGTTTTTGCTCACAGCCTTACTGAGGATGCCTTCTAATGCATTGTTAGTGACCTCTACTTGTCCATTTTCCCAAGGATGATAGGAAGTTGACTTCCTCTGTTTGATCTTATGTTGCCTCAACAAATTCTCAATTAGGTGTGATGTGAATTGAGCTCCCTGATCGGTGGCATGTTCTCTAGGGTACCCAAACTTGTTGAATACATTCTCCCTTAAGAACTTAGCCACTTTCTCTTCTGTTGCTACCTTGACAGTCTTGGTCTCAGCCCACTTTGTCAAATAATCAGTGCATACAATTATGTACTTTTTCTTCCCTGATGGTGGATCAATGGGCCCAATGAAATCCATTCCCCACTTGTTAAATGGATCTAGAGCCACCTGAGGCTGCAAGGGAATTTCATCCTTGGGAGTAGGTTTCCCCATTCTCTAGCACTGATCACATCGATTGATGTATCTTCTTGCATCTTGGTGGAGAGTGGGCCAATAGTAGCTAGCTTGCAGTACCTTGAAGGTTGTCCTCTTGGCTGTAAAGTGGCTTCCACAAGGCCCATCATGAATGGCTAGAAGGATGTCAAAGACTTCCTCCTCCCTAACACATCTCATCAAAATTTGATCTTCGTCTAGCTTGAATATATTTCCTCTAATCCAAGTGAATGGGGCACTTTCCCTTACAATTTTGCTCTTTTCCTTGGATGATAGATTTGGAGGGAACTGTGAAACAACTATTTAGTTGGCTATGTCAGAAAACCATGGAGAGAGAACTGAAATAGAAAATAAATTCTCATATGGAAGCTGATCATTAACCATCCCTTCCTCACCTACAAGCAAAGAAAGTCTAGACAAAAAATCAACAAGTACATTTTCCCTACTTGACTTATCAATGATAGTGAAATCAAACTGTTGTAATAAAAGAAACCATCTAGTAATTATGGCATTCACATTAGGCTTTTTCATCAAATATTGGATAGTAGCATGGTCATTATGCACAAAGTTCTGATAACCAGTGATGTAGTGTCTAAATTTGTTCAAGGAATGGACAACAACTAGGAGCTCCTTGTTAGTCACATTGTAGTTTAATTCATCCTTGGACATATTTTTTCTAATGAAGTAAATGGAATAAGGCAACTTGTTATCTATCCAACCTAGAGATGCTCCTATATCTTTGTCAGAGGAATCAACATGGATTTGTAAAGGAAGAGCCCAATTTGGGCCTTGGAGTATGGGTGCAGTAGTCAACTTGTCCTTCAATATTTCTAGGGCCTCTAGGCAACTTTCTGACTTGAAAAATTTAGATTCCTTCACTAGTAGTCCAAACAATTGTGAGCCTATTTTGCTGAAGTATTTGATAAACCTCTTATAGTATCCTACTAAGCCCAATAAACTCTTGACATCCCTCTACTTTTGAGGAGTAGGGACCCTTTTTATGATAACAATTTTATTTGGGTCTACTTGTAGTCCTTCTTGGGATATTGAGTGACCTCGAACAATCCTCGCATTCATCAATAACTCACACTTCTCAAGACTAAGGGATAGGTTCATTTCAATGCACTTACTTAATACTTTCCCTGAGTTAGAGAGAGCCTCCAGGAAATCACACCCATAGGGAGTCAAATCATTCATATAGATTTCTACAAAGTCATGGACTAGCATAGCAAATATGCTCAAAAATTCCCTTTGCAAAGTGGCAGGGGCATTACATAATCCAAAAGGAAAGACCCTATAAGTGAAGGTACCCCAAGGAAAAGTGAATGTGGTTTTATCTTGGTCATCTAGGCTGATCTGGATCTGATTGTAACCACTGAATCCATCTAGGAAAGATAATAACTTCTTCCCTAGAAGACCATCCAAGACTTGATCAATGAAAGGTATAGGGAAATGGTCTTTTTGGTGGCTTTGTTTAACTCTCTGTAATCCACATAGATCCTCCATTTTCCATTCTTATTTTGGGACTAGAACTAGAGGAGACACCCACTTACTATATAAGATGGGGTAAATGAGCCCTACATCCAACAACTTCTGCATTTCATCTTTGACTATGTCTTTAAGGGTTGGGTTCATTCTCCTCTGAGGTTGGAACATAGGTTTGCAGACTTCCTTGTTGTAGATGTGGTGAGTACACACCAAAGGGTTCACTCCCTTCATTTCCTTATATCTCCAGGAAAAAGCATCCAAGTGCTCTCTCAGCATGTTGCACAACTTCTCTTCCTAATGGGATGAGAGCGAGGGTTGATTTTCAATGTTTTAGATGGACCAAATTCTACTATTTTGATATGAGTATGACTTGAGTCGACTAGGCACAAATCATTCCAAGGGTTATCTTCAGATTTCTTCACTAGCTCATCAAGAGGCATGGTGTTTTTGAGTTGGTTCTAGAATATTTGATCAATTAGGTCAACATCATCAGGTTCCCCCCTCCTATAATAGTATCTAGGGTATAGATTAGGTACGATGTGGTATGGTACACTTCATATTCCTCTTTCTCTTCCAACCATAAGGGTAAGTCATTCTCTAAGGATGGTTGAGCAAGAGGATACACGACCAACTATTTGGTCAACTGCCCATTCTTAATGGTCATGTTCCCATCCTTGCAACTTATGTAAGCATCAACAGTGGCTAGCCATGGCCTTCCAAGGATGAGAGGATAACCATTGAATTTGGTCTTGGGATGGAGAACTAAGAAGTCAGCAGGGTACTCCCAAGAATCAATAGAGACCATCACATCCTCAACAATTCCCTTGGGAGCTCTTTTGGATATGTTTGCAAGATGAAATACTATCATGGTCTTCCTCAATGATCCTTGGAGATTCAGTTTGAGCATGGTCTCCTTAGTCATCACATTGATGGCAGCCCCAAGATCAATCAAGGTGTGGGGGACAATTATGCCATCAATGTGCACATCTACCACAAGAATCCCAGGGTCTAGATACTTTGGGAAAATCACTCTTCCCAGCGTTAAGTGAGACAACTATCCAATGGCATCAATGGTAGGGGTGTCTTTCTTTCTCCTCCAAGGATGTTTGAAGCATTTCTCCTTGTGATCCAGGTGGATATTGGTGGCCACCTGCCAAGTCCACCTAGACCCCCACCATTGTCTTCCTCAGCATTTTCAGTTTCCTTAATTGTAGCACAGTTTACTATTTTTAGCAGTTTTTCGGGTCCTGAACTTCCGGAGCCATTTTGAGGCCCTAAACGACGTTTTTTTGGGAATCTGGGGCAACATGGGTCCATGGACCGATGTTGCCTCCCAAAGTGGTAGTACTCAGATAGATCTTTCTAACGAGCTATTGTACGCGTCAAACGGAGATCATATGCCAAAGTTACGACCCCGGGAAGTTGATGTACCAATTTACCCCCAAACGGGGCCCACAGTTTGGCGTTTCATCTCCTAGGGTTAGGTTTTGGAATGTTAAGGGTTTTCCATTGTTTCTCAACAATAAATAGGCCTTCGAGCCTCATTGTAACACAGTTCAGAGGCATGTAGCCATCACATCTCTTCTCAGAGATAAGCTACCATCGCCCTAGCTAGTTTATTTCCATTTCTGTTTGTAAGCATATTTCAGTATTTTCCATTAATGAAATGAAGTATTATTTCCGCTGCATCTTTGTGTATATGGTTATCTCTGTAATTTGTTGCGTTCCTGTTTAAATCCGGATCAGTGGTATCAGAGCGGTCTGCTTTTTCTCTGTTTTTCTTTGCATGTCCCCAACAAGGTCGGGATATAAGGAGTTAGGGCTTGAACTGGTTGAACCTTTGCAAGACCAGCCTCGCAAATCCTGACGGCCTCCCATGGCGGACGAGAAGAAAGACGAGGGGGCAGGAGATCCCATCAAAATCTTGCTCGAAGAAGCGCTCGAGCGACAACGGAACGCGATGATGGACAGCTTTGCGCAGATCCTTCAGCGGCTACCCAGAAGCGGCGCATCGGCTTCCAGCAGCTCCTCTGGAAACGCCACACCCTTTAAGGTACAAGTTAATTTTGAAATCCCCATATTCGAGGGTCAGATAGACGCCGATGCCGTAGATAAATGGTTAAATTTGCTAGAGGGTTATTTTTCTGTTCATGAATTTTCGAGTCGGGAAAAGATTGTTTTTGCTCTTCTCAAAGCAGCCCCCCACGTCAAGGACTGGTGGGAAACCTACTGCGAGCAGAAGGATGAAAGTACTGGCTCACTATTTTCAGCCGCACCCACCTGGGATTCGTTCCGGGATGCCATCAAGGAGCAGTACTACCCTGTCGGAAGCTATGAGGATGAATACATAAAGTGGACCACGCTGCGGCAGGGAAGGGACCAAGACGTGCCGGAGTTCACCAATCTTTTCCATACCCTTCGCACAAAGTTGGGTATCAAGGATTCAGAGCAACATTTGATACTCAAATACCGTGGCTGCCTGCACAAGTACATCCAGGAAGAAATACAGTTCCTGAACATCCCCTCGCTCGGCGCAGCATACCGGTATGCCGTCAAGGTCGAGCAGAAGTTTAAACAAAAGAAGCGAGACTTTGGATCTGGGAATCCAAAGCAGGGGAAAGGTGCCCCTAAACCATAGAACAAAGGACAAAGCCAAGCCGGGACAGCCCAAGACAACCAGCCGAAGCTGCAAGCAAAGAGCAACGCCGCGAAGCCGAGAAAGGACACTGGAAAATGGTGCGAGTTCCATAAGAGCTCCACTCACAACACAAGTGAGTGTCGGGCCAAGCAGTCATTGGTGGCTGAGTTAAAGGTTTCAGAATCAGATGCATGTTCCGACTCTGAGTCAGAACCCGATAAGGGGTATGAAAAAGGGAAGCAGATCATTGATGCGGATCCCAGCGCCACTGTTGCTACCGCAAAGATCCAGAAAAATGAACCCGAAGATCTAGAGGAGGAGGAGCGTCTCTTCCACTCCCAGATGTGGGTAAAGGGCTCCCCGATACAGTTCATTGTTGATAGCGGGAGTCAAAAGAACCTCATTTCGGCAGAGGTCGTGAAGCGGTTGGGCTTACCGACCACAGCACATCCACAACCATACACCATTGGGTGGCTTCACCAAGGGCGAGATCTTCGCGTGAGCCAGCAGTGTCGCCTTCCATACAACATCAAGCCCTTCACGGATGAGGTATTGTGTGACATTGCTCCCCTTGAAGTTTGTGATGTATTACTAGGACAACCATACTTGTGGAAGCGACATGCTGTGTATGAATCAAGGCCCCGTGCTGTTATTATTACATTGGGAAATAAGTTGTTCAGGATACCAGAGGTAGCACCACCTGCCGCCATCTCTTTGATTACTGCAAAACAATGCAGTAAGATCATTTCCAAAACCAGGAAATTTGTTTTCCTGATGATACGCCCTCAAGGGAAGAAGAAGATAGTGGCCGCGGCCTCCAAACGGGGTCCCTCTGCACGGCAGCTACAGATGGATAAGATTGTGGAGGAGTACGAAGACATCTTCACCTCCCCGGCAGGGGTTCCTCTGCACTGTCAAGTCAAGCACTCCATCGATCTGACCCCAGGTGCGCCGCTACCCAATGGACCAATTTATCGGCGCTCCGTTCTGGAGAACAATGAAATCAAGAGGCAGATTCAGGAGCTCCTGCAGAAAGGTCACATCCATCCGAGTTCTTCGCCCTGTGGGAGCCCGATAGTATTGGTACAGAAGAAGGATGGGACGTGGAGACTTTGTATTGACTATCGGGCGCTGAACAAGATCACTGTCCGTAATAGGTACCCGATCCCGCGGATTGATGACCTCCTAGACCAACTAAAGGGGGCGAAATATTTCAGCAAGATCGATCTGAAGTCAGGATATCACCAGGTACCAATTGAACCCTCAGATGTGTGGAAGACTGCCTTCAAATCCAAGGAGGGCCTCTTCGAATGGTTGGTCATGCCTTTCGGATTGACGAATGCTCCTGCAACCTTTATGAGGCTAATGGATGACATCTTGCGGCCATTCACCAACTCCTTTGTAGTAGTATACTTGGATGACATTCTGATCTTCAGCCAGAGTTGGGAAGAGCACCTCCACCACATCCGACAGGTTCTCCAAACACTGCGGCAACACAAGCTATGTGCCAATTTGGAGAAATGCACTTTTGGCATGACCGAGGTTCAGTATCTGGGATACATCATTGATGAACAGGGGGTGCATGTCGATCCAGCCAAGGTCCAAGTCATTCGGGATTGGCCCTCTCCAACCACTCTAACAGAGCTCCGCAGCTTTCTAGGTCTTGCCAACTTCTACCGCAGGTTTGTGTTGGGATTTTCTCATATTTCTTGGCCCTTGAGTCAAGTCACCAAGGGCGGGGCGAAAGCAAAATTCTTTTGGTCTGAATCTCAACAAAAGGCATTCAGGAGTTGAAGGATCGCCTCTGCACGGCACCAGTGCTCGCGTTACCAGATTTACAACAACCATTTGAGGTCGAGACAGATGCCTCTGACTATGCTATTGGGGCAGTCCTTACTCAACATGGACATCCAGTGGCATATCACAGTGAAACACTTTCAGACACAGTCCGGAAGTACCCCACTTATGATAAAGAGATGTATTCCATTGTACAGGCCTGCCGACAATGGAAGCATTACATTTTGGGGAAGGAAACGGTCATCCACACAGACCACCGACCTCTGCAGTTCATACAGACCCAAGGGAAATTGCAGAATGATCGCCATCAAAAGTGGTCTACATACCTGCAACAGTTTCACTTGAATATCAAGTATAAAAAGGGCAGCACCAATAATGTTGCAGATTGCCTCAGTCGACCACCGATCATGGCGCTAACCACCGTGCTCAACTCTTGCGGGCACGAGACTTCTGATTGGCCACTTCTCTACAAAAGCGACCCAGAATTCGGCCACACATACCAGACACTCTTGGAGGGTCGGCAGGTTGCAGATTTTCACCTCCAGGATGCCCTATTATGCCACCTCGGTCACCTTTGTGTTCCTTCAAGCGAGCGTGCCAAGATGATTTGGGAAGCACACTACAGTCGGGTTGCTGGGCATTTCGGGGTCGAGAAAACAGTGGCAGTACTGCAAAACTATTTCTATTGGCCGAATCTTCGACAGGATGTTGGGAAGTACATCCGATCATGTACTGCCTGTGCCATTGCCAAACCGACCATTAAGAAGCAAGGCCTCTATACCCCGTTGCCTACCCCTAGTCGACCTTGGGAATCCATCTCCATGGATT
Source organism: Pinus tabuliformis (assembly GCA_031772625.1). Taxonomy (NCBI): domain Eukaryota; kingdom Viridiplantae; phylum Streptophyta; class Pinopsida; order Pinales; family Pinaceae; genus Pinus; species Pinus tabuliformis. The sequence continues at coordinate 647,892,373 of CM062817.1, forward strand.
ACATGTCAGGCCTTCCTTCCACTAAGCATGGAAATGACTGTGTTTTTGTGGTCGTCGACAGGTTCTCAAAGATGGCCATTATGATGGCCTGCAAGAAGAATATCACAGCAGAAGCCACTGCTAAACTCTTCTTTGAACGAGTGTGGGTGCACTTTGGGATCCCACAGTCTATCATCTCAGATCGGGACAGTCGGTTTCTCAGCACCTTTTGGTCCAGTCTCTGGTCAATGCTGGACACCAAACTCACGAAGTCCACAGCCTTCCATCCTCAAACTGATGGCCAGACAGAGGTTGTCAATAGGATGATTGTGCACATTCTGCGCATGTATAACTCAAAGCATCCTCGCACATGGGACGAGAGCCTCCCCTACGTTCAGCACAGCTACAACCGAGCTCTTCACAGCTCCACTGGCCATAGCCCTTTTCAGGTGGGTTTGGGATTCCAGCCACTATGCCCCATTGATGTGGCCATGCCACTTGCAGCTACTCACATGAATTCAGCTCATGTCCAGTCCGAAACAGATAAGGCCACCAGCTTCATTGAGCGCATCCAACATATTCGCCAGCAGGTCCATGACATCCTTGAGAAATCAAATGCCAAGTACAAGCAGCGACATGATCAACATCGGGTGCCACACAAGTTTCAGGTGGGCGACAAAGTCTGGTTGCATTTGCAAAAGGAACGCCTTACTAGAGCCTATCGGAAATTGAGACCACTCCGATATGGTCCTTACACCATTACTAAGGCTATGGGAGACAATGCATTTGAGCTCAGCATTCCCCCATTCCTTGGCCTGCACCCAGTGTTCAATGTGGACCGCCTTCGGCCATACTTTCCACCATTGCTAGACACATCCGACATTGCAGAACAGCTCAAACCCACAGAATTAAATCCAGATTGCATGGAACAAGCTGCAACTGATCGGATCATGGACACACAGATCAAGAACACTCGCCAACAGAATATCCAACTGTATCGAGTTGTCAAAGCAGGCCAACTCCTTCAGCAGGGCAAGTGGCTCACCAGGGAACAAGTTCAGCAGAAGTTTCCTCATCTCATGGAGGAGCTCAACGCAATGGGGACCATTGCTTCCTAAGGGGGGAGGAATGATCCAGGTGGATATTGGTGGCCACCTGCCAAGTCCACCTGGACCCCCACCATTGTCTTCCTCAGCATTTTCAGTTTCCTTAATTGTAGCACAGTTTACTATTTTTAGCAGTTTTTCGGGTCCTGAACTTCCAGAGCCGTTTTGAGGCCCTAAACGACGTTTTTTTGGGAATCTGGGGCAACATGGGTCCATGGATCGATGTTGCCTCCCAAAGTGGTAGTACTCGGATAGATCTTTCTAACGAGCTATTGTACGCGTCAAACGGAGATCATATGCCAAAGTTACGACCCCAGGAAGTTGATGTACCAATTTACCCCCAAACGGGGCCCACAGTTTGGCGTTTCATCTCCTAGGGTTAGGTTTTGGAATGTTAAGGGTTTTCCATTGTTTCTCAACAATAAATAGGCCTTCGAGCCTCATTGTAACACAGTTCAGAGGCATGTAGCCATCACATCTCTTCTCAGAGATAAGCTACCATCGCCCTAGCTAGTTTATTTCCATTTCTGTTTGTAAGCATATTTCAGTATTTTCCATTAATGAAATGAAGTATTATTTCCGCTGCATCTTTGTGTATATGGTTATCTCTGTAATTTGTTGCGTTCCTATTTAAATCCGGATCACCTTGATTATCTTGTCATAGATGGGGACATCATTGATGACTTGGAGGAGTGGGATTTTAACACACAAGTTTTTCAATTCTCCTAGAAATTCAATCTCTTCTAGGGTGTGTTAGGCTAGAATGGATCAATCTTTCAGGAAATGGAGGTTGATTGGATTTAGGAACACTCTCTTCCTTTTCCTCTTCAAGCTACTCAAGTGGATATGGAGGTTGTTTATCTGGAATCACTCTTCTAGACTTGAGATTGATTTCTTGAATTTCCACAACATAGGCAGGGTAGGATGTCTCCCCACTATAGACCTGATGTGCCTGCTTGTTGTTTGGGTTTAGATTTGGTTGAGCATGCATATGAGGTTGCATATGTGGAGAAGGATGAAGGAGCTATGGTTGAGATGGAGGTGGAGTAAGTAAGGCTGGTGATTGGTTGAATGGGGGCCTCCACCCCTGTGATGGGGTATTCCACTGAGGTTGTGATGGAGCATATGGCTGAAATGATTGATGGGTAGGTTGAGAATGTTATTAAGGTGCATACGACCAGGGAGAAGGTGTGGACCATGAAAGATGAGCTGGTGGACACCAAGGGGGAAGGGATGCATTCTGATTGGGATTTTAATATGCATAAGACACCCCTTGCATGCCCTTCAAGTATGGTCAAGGTCCTTAAGGCCTCCTTTGGTTGATACAACAAACTTTTTCAGCCACAACCACACCTTCAATTCCTTGATATAGATCTTTCAATCCAAGTAGAGAAGGGCACTTATCTATGGAGTGGTTTCCTCATAAACCAAGCAGACCTCTATAACATTCAACCAAAATTCATTCCTTGGGTGCCTTCTGGTGCATCTAGGGAAAATGACAGCTAAGGCTATCTCTACTTCCTCCTGCTTACTCTTGATATGCATGGTGTCCATTTACAGAGAAAGGGTATGCAACATTTCACTCCTAAATTCCTCCACTATGTTTCCAATTTCACTCTTGATAGATGTGTTGGAGGAGGATGAACTAGCCAAAGCTTTACTAGCCCTACCCTTCTTTCTTTAAGCCCTAGAATGATTTTTGAAAACTATCTTGATATCAACATAAGATAGCTAATAGATGTCCCCTTCAAACAACATGTTTATGGTTTCTAGGATATCTTCCCTCATCGCTCTAAGGAGGACTAACTTGAGTGATTCTGGATCAAGGGTGCATCTAGCCCTTTTGTAGTTGAGTTGGAATCTTTCCTCATAATCTTCCAAGGATTCATCATGTCCCAAGGTCATTCTGAAGATTTCTTCTTTGATATCCTTGGACCTACAGTTTTCCCTATACTTGTCGTTGAAGTATTGTTGCATTTGAGCCCAGGTAGCGATGTTGTCCCTAGGTAAACCCATGAACCAACACAAGGTTGCATCCTTAAGGGTAGATGGGAAAAACTTCAACTTCTGGTCATCATAGTGTTTTGGGAAGTTTTAGTGTCTATAGATAAACGCTTAAACCCCTAGACTCGTAGCTAAGTCTAGAACAATAGTGCAAAGCATTCTCTACTTTTCCTATGACCAATAGATTAACTAAGAGGCAAAGAAACCTACCTGAGCTTTCGTTTGCTCCTTGTCTCCCTTGACCAATTTTGTCACTCCTCTCCATACTTAATCTACTTGAAGAGTACCTGCACATATATAGAAGACAACAACCAATCAAATCATATGCTAATGATCTATTGATTAAAGATAGCATGGAATCAAGTACATGATACACATATGAAATCATAAATAAATAACACAAGCATATGGAAAAAGCTTTAAACAATTTATTAGTAAAAGGAAGAGTTACAACCCATTGCTCGATTTAGCATCAATCCTCCAGTTCAATCCCATCCTCTCCTCATAACAAGCAAGACATTTTGACATCATTACAATACTTGAAATCAATTCAAGTCTCATACTAACAGCATCTCCCTATAATTCAATAATTTCCAGCCCCAGATCACTTAGATGAGTGGCCTTTTTATAGGTAAATGAAGGAAGTTATACCATAAATGGTGATAATGAATGCCCTCCAAAACTTAGAATTTAGTTCCATGGAGGAAGGGATAAAGGGATTGATGTTCCTTAACTCCCTTCCTCATCCAAATACAAGCTCAAAGGAGTAGATAGGTTTGAGAAACTTCTAGAGGCATCCAATGGATAAGGAATCTTTCAACCCCTCATGGAAATTCACTAAAATTCACCTAGCGCAAGCCAACAAGGGCTCAAGTGCACTGCATAGCACCCTATTAGTGTATGGTTTGCATTGTAGCGCACCCTAAGGAAGGCCTACCAGCGCTGATCTTCTTAGAGGCAGTTTCTAGATGATTTTAGTCATGAAACTTCTTGGGAAGGTAGGAATTCTGATGGTTGACTTCTTTAGGGCATGTAACAATTGAAATAGGGGTTGATGAGCCCTAATAGTAGTAATCTGTAAGTTGGTATTGATGTGCCCAAATGGATCTGCAACAATTTCCCCCTAAAGCATGAAGTCGTAAATATGGATGTCGAGTGAAATGCTTTATCATGTGGAGAGGAGGTTTCGAAGTAGAAGGTGACCTGCATCAATTACAATACATATATCATGATAATTTGATTTTTTCTCATGAACTCGCTGAGGGAAAGAATACCGATGTTTAGCTATAAAATTTCATTACATGAACAAATATAGTCGTCTACAGATATAGACCCATGAATGGGTGACCATGAATGTAAGGCCATTGTACATTTGATTTAGTACTCCTGAGAATATCGCAACCCAGATGGATGAAACTAGATCCAAGGTCTTCAATCTCATTCAATATTTCGCTCAAGTACAAGTCCAACCATCCGAATAGATGTTCTGAAGTCGAACATGGGAAGACATCGTCTGATTACTAGCCAATGATGTAAGCCGTTAACAGATGCAAGAGGAATCACAGATAATGATGATGACCCTCAAGGTACTACAGTACATTTTTCATGGTGTGAACAAATGATTTGATGTCGAACACCATACAAAGTCTTTCGGTCGAAGGCCAGTGATGTCAAGCTATTGTCAGAAGCGAGAAACCTGCCATTGATGTATGCAAGCCTCAAGGTACTAAAGGGGTGTTTCTAAGTCAACTTCTTGGATGATGTGTTGATGTCAACAAGAAGCAACTCATTGCAGGAGGGCCTTGATGTATCCCACATCAATGACATGAAACAAGGTAAATGATTTTGGAGATGAAAAATTGACTCACGACATAAGGTTCAGGAATGGCAATCATGAAAATGAAGGTTTACAGTATTGCAAAGGATGAAGTTTGAACTGAATGACTTCTCTTGAACATGTCGACGAAACTAAGATGAATTGGTAGCATTGACCGAAAACAAAGTAATGGATGGTATGATACACCAACGATGTGATAACCATCAAGCTGAATGACCCAACCCACATAGTCACTATGATGAGGTGAAAGTGTCATGTTCAAGAGCAACTTGCTACCATAAATTATTCTCATCTCTTTCCCATTTCCCCAGTCATTGCTGACTAGTACCTCTTTATTTTTAATCAAGCTTGAGGAGGATAACATATGCTTGTTGTATAATTTCACCCTTCGAGCAAATCCATCACTATTTGATGTTTTAATGAGTCTAGAGAAGGTGAAACTCGGTCTTGTATAGATGGACAAGTTTGTCTCTATTTTATGTTTTTAACGAGTTTAATGACAAAGATAACTCGGTCCTTTTCATTTTTAGAGAGTTTGAAAAGGGACGAAAAGGAAAATCCAAAATTTCTTTTTTGTAGATTAATCTCTCAAGTCCGAAAAAGCATAAAATAATACAAGAGAGATATCATTTCCAGTATGTTAAAGAGCTAGAAAGGGCAAGCGCTCGACAAACTTTTCATGTTTAGAGAGTCTAGAAAGAGCTTAAAGGGGAATCCATTTTAAGGAATGAGTGGTGTCTAGGATAGCATCTAGTTCCGGTGATGTGGGAACTTCTCAAAACATGTTGATTTATGTGAAGAGGTTGGCTAATAAGACCACTCATTGCAACTGTTCCTCAAAAAAGGTAAAACAACCAAGTGAAAGCATATGATCAGCCAAAGGATGGTGGCGATGGGATGACAACAACCAAGGCTCATCAGATGGAAAAGGTTGATAGAATGATAATCACAAGGGTTAAAATGGAAATGGGTTCATTTTTAGACAAGCTTGAACCATAGAGAACTGTGCTTGGATTCAGTTTCATGTTTACACAAGCTTGAAACGAAAAACTATGCTTGGATTGAGTTTCATTTTTATATAAGCTTAAAATGAAAAATTATGCTTGAATTGGTTTACATGCCCCCAGCATGATGAAAGGGAGAGTCTCTTGTAACTTGATGGAAGTCGTTGCGGTGAAGCAGGACAGTTATCCAACACCTTTTTGGCTTCGTCCAGATAGGGACAAAGGTGAATGGGGTGATTCCCTTCACATAACCTACAGGGAAACTTAACTTTACCACTAGATGCATGCCCCCCAATCTTCATTACATTCATCTAAGTAGACTACTTTTGGCTATCAGGTGGATGGAATGAAGGTTCTTTTATGTGATCAAGTGAAAGACTCGACTGGGATTTTACGAGATCTAATCAAAGACTTTACTTAGAACTTGGGACCTTGTTTCATTTTAAATGAGCTTGACACAAGACAAGCAACTTTGCTTGGATTCCTTGTTTCATTTTTTAACAAGCTTGACACAAGACAAGGAACTATGCTCATGGGTCTATTTCATTTTTTAACGAGGTTTACAGAGTAAAAGAACTATCCTTGTACTCCTTGGTTTCATTTTTTAACGAGGTTGACACAGTAAAAGAACCATCCTCGTGGACCTTGTATCACAACCCATAAGAGGTCATGAAGGAGAGATCTGGTTCCAATGCACCTAGTACATGATGTACAACATTATTGAGTTGATCGTCAGTTGATGTAGGTATGGAACAGGTTGCCACATAATTAACCCATGGAGGGGATGATACCATTGGTACAAAAGGACCATTTATGAAATATGGTTGACTAGGAGCCATATTTGGACCGAGAAATGAAAGCTGGTAAATGGCGAAAATTCTGCCTTCATGCGGGAAACAAATCACTCAAAAGAGTGTTGAAACAATAGCTCCCATGTCATAAACATAGTCGCGCCATAGAAGTAAATTGTAATCTAATGGGCATGGGACTACCATCATGTTTAGATAAACGATTTTTCCTCCCAATGTAATAAGTAACTGAGGGAGGATCCCTAATGGTTGACTGGTTCCTCTGTTAAAAGCCAAAAAATTCTAGGTAACTGGTACAATCAGCGGTGAACCAAGTGCTTGCCAAGAAGTTAAGGAAAGGATGCTCACTAATGCACCTTCATCTATAATAGTGTCAGATACAATAATATTACAAACTTGTACTATGATCTGGAAAGGTACATAAGAAGGAAGATGGAATCCTGCTAGTCAATTCCAATCAAAGGAAGTGACTAGACTACTTGGAGGGGGTACCGTAGAAATGGGAGAATTAATCCCTTGAGTTACGAGAACTGGAGGATTTTCCTCCTGTCTTGATGTAACAGGAGGATTGCCCCCAAGCTCATTAGAATCTGAAGAAACAAAAAGAACTTGAGTGGTATCATATTCACTCTCTTCGGGAAAGGTACGATTAGCTGAAGGTGAAATCGGGTCAACTGTTACCTCAACTTGTTGATTTGGGTCGGGTATAGACTCATAGGATTCACTTTCAGAGAGAGTGGGTTTGATTGATGATTAATTTTGGCTAGTCAAATCATCAACTAGTGAAGGATTTAGGGAGAGTTTCCTGTAACCAGATGGAAGTCGCTGTGGTGAAGCAGGATGGTTATCCAACACTTTTTTGGCTTCATCCAGATAGGGACAAAGGTGAATGGGGTGATTCCCTTCACATAACCTACAGGGAAACTTGATTTTACCCTTCTTTGCATGAACTTTACTACCACTAGTTGATGGTGTATCACCAACATGATCTCTAGAGGTTGATGACACAGGATGATGTGAATGGGAAGACTATTCTTCTAAGATATGAGGAATATCAAGACAATTTTGAATAAGATGGTCTCTCACACAAAGTTTGCATGGATAACAAACTTTGTGAGGCTTGATGGACGGTTTCTCATTAGATGTTGCATTCAAAGCAGTGGTTGCTTAGATGGCCATCTGCTGAATTTGCTTCTTCTTCTTCTTCTTCTTCCCTTTCTTCTTCTTCTTAGCCACCTGGTTACTAGTACCAATACTTTCACCAGGCGAAGAGGAAGAAGGGGAGGAAGAAACAACCGAGGAAGAAGGTAAAGGGTCAATGCTAGGATCAACTAGAGATTGATTTTGTCCAGTTGGAGGTGTACTCGATTGGAAATAAATCATGACATTTTGAACTAAGAAGGTTGAAAACAACCATACTAGCAAGCCAATGGTAAATCCTGGAAGGGACAATGTAGCCATATAAGGAGCAACAATATTTCCAAAAGGAGGAAAAGGACTAGGATTCCCATCAAAAGGAATTCCTTGATCGGCGGACTCTAGATTTTTCACCATATGTTTCAACCTAAGATCAACTAAGGAGCAAGCGTGGAGGATGTTATTTTAATTTTAATCAAAGTAACAAAACAAAACAAAATATCGATGTTCTAGGAAAAAAGATTACCAAGTAACTGTGAACTGCAGAATACCTCCTGGCGAACCAAGAAGTACGAGCAAGCAATCTCCCCGAATGTTGTGTTCTGTGTATCACAGTGTACAAGGAGGCTGAATCAGTTACCTAAGGATGGATATATACCCGAAAGTATGTGGGGCCCCAATCCGTATAAGCGATGTCTAATGCAAAACCGCATAGTGAGAGCATTCCCATATACTTTATGTACTATAACACTGCCCTATATACCCAAAGGTACATGGAAGAGCTACGATATACTCATGTACGTGGAATGAGGTATCACACTTGGGATGTATTTCATAAAAGTTAGCGATAACTGCTTCTTTTTATGGCGCCAGAACACGTCTGTAGCCTAGACCTCTAAATGTTTTTCATTAGGTAACAATGCTCCATTAGGTAAATTGATGTTTATTTTAAGTTGATCTTGCTTAGGAATTTTCCTTTCAAGTTCACCATGTGATGTATTCTGAAATTCCTAGGAATGCAACTATCATGATAAGAATTCTTTCCATTCAATTTAACGATAAAAATCCTAGCTACTTAGGGATGGAGCAATCAGATTTCTTTTGATCAAAGAGAAAATAGCACAATCTAAATGAAAATTCTCTACCCTGTTCCTTATCAACACACAATTTTTTTTTCAATGCAACATGCATGTATTTCTTTTCAATTTCCCTTAATGTGAATGAACAAAAAGGAAATATGCACAATCAATCAAAAATCTCTTTTCATAAAAATGACAATTTTGCGACAATTTCTTTTCAAGGAAAGGAAGACTTTACGACACTTTCTTTTTCAAAGAAATGAAGTATTATGACACTTTCAATGAAAAGACTAATCATTTGCACGCATTAATCAATCGATCTTTCATGAATGAAGATTTGACAACAATTCAATTTTCGAAGGAAAACACGATTTTACGACACATTCTTTCGCTAAAGATCAATCAATCAAAAAACTAACCTTTGACTATAGATTTAAAATGACAGAGTAAATACATAAGAAACATTTATCAATCTTAGTCTAAGTAGGGCCAAGGAGAAGAAACACTTTTTTAGAGACAAGGCATCATTGACATTCAGTAAAACTTTCAAATAGGAGAAAATTGGCTTAAAAACTTTAGTTCCTAGATGGGAAACTGGCCCTCAAGGGATCAGCATAGGTAGTAGTGAGAGACAGTGTGCTAAAGCACATTGTACCTATGTGGGAAGTTCATTGCAGTGCACTGTGTCCTTCATTGGGCTGCGCTGGTGACAGTAAACAATTTTGAATACAATTTGGCATAGTTTTGGCTCAATTTTCAATGAAAGAAGACTGAAATTCAATGAACGACCACAAGTACTGTATGTAGAAATGCCTTAAGAGGTTGATAAGCTACTAAGATGGATGATCACTCCATAGCAGAGGTTCCAATTTGTTTTGGGAAGTTTTAGTGTCTACGAATAAACACTTAAACCCCTAGACTAGTAGCTAAGTCTAGAACAACAATGCAAAGCATTCTCTACTTTTCCTATGACCAATAGATTAAATAAGAGGCAAAGAAGCCTACCTGTAGCTTTTTCTTGCTCCTTATCCCCCTTGACCAATTTTGTCGCTCTTCTCCGTACTTAATTCGCTTGAAGAGTACCTGCACACAGAAAGAAGACAACAACCAATCAAAGCATATGATAATGATTTATTGATTAAACATAGCATGGAATCAAGTACATGATACACATATGAAAGCATATGGAAAAATATTTGAACACTTTATAGTTTTGGAGGTAAAAACAGAGGTCAAATATTTTTTCACCTAGACACCTCCCTGGCAACAGTGCCAAAAAGTGATGAGCCTCAGTATTGCAGCAAGGATGCTGCAACTCCTAGGGCTACCAACTTTACTTTATCAACCCATGGTTTCGTACAAACTTGGAGATGACAATGCTATATGCACAACAAATGTAACATTCTATTCATGTCACTTCTAACCTGGGATGATATACCACTAGGGTTTCAAACCATCCTTCTATTGACTAGAAGGAGTCTGACTACTGACAATGAATGTAAAGCTAGTTCTAATACAAGAAAGTAAATTCTTTTCTATTTAGGAAATGAAAGTTATGGAATGGAAAGTGCCATGAATCATCTAGCTAGGAAATGACACAAATTACTTGCAGAAAAGAACTAAGATAACCTTGCATTTTATCATCTAGCTATTTAAACTAATTGGACATGGGAAATTTTCCTATCATCTTATGATTCATATATGCATGCACTAACTATCTCATGTTGCATTTGTAGAAAAAGAGTCTTTTAATTTCTAAATTCAGAAATGTAAATTCTATGTTATGCTATTTGATCTTGTAGGGGGGAAATGACATGGGTGAGTTGGTCTCAGGTGGCACTTATGCTCATGACATCTAAGATGAGGACCTAACCTACACTTAGACTAGCATTTCTGATCAAAATAGGCTCAAACAGGCTGCTACAGGAACCGCTACAAGATTTCCTAGCTTGCTACAAGATGTCTTGGTTTTCTACAGGAAATTAGCTGAAATATTTAGGAGGACAAGAATAGCAGAATAAGGTACTAGATAGATGTATGATAGTGAGAGAAGCTGTAAGGAAGGTGATAATTACCCAAGGCTAAGCCCAACACTCCAAGAAGGTTGGATTTTCCCAAGGTGGAGGTTCACAGTGGCTGCAAAATAGAGATTAAAACTATGGGATGGTAAGCCTTAGAAGAAGGTGGAGAAGACTTAAGTGAAGCTAGTTGGATGATTTCCTCCCTATAGGTCAACAATCCCTGCAAAAAAACCTATTTTCCTCTTCATCTATGCATCATTATATACCAACATGGAAAATATGAGTTAAATTTTGAGAAAGCTAATCTATCTATTTCTAATGGCTAGATCTATGGAATGGAATGCCTTCTAATCTATGTAAAACTTAAGAAACAAAACAACAATTGCAACTTCTTCTAAGAAATCATAAACATTGATCTGTTTAAACATGGAACCTAATCTATGTAATGACCAAAACACAAACTATGTTTTTGGGGCTATTATAGTGGGGCTCTCTAATCATGATCCCACAAGGGAGATGAGGAAGAGACCATTATCGCAAGATTTTATGAATTACTTTCCTTCGCTACTACACCACTGATCTACTTCTTCAAACTAATGGAAACATGATTAAGCAATCATTCAAATACTTGTTAAGCTAAGAAAAACATAAATAATTTCAGAAGCTAACTATCATCGTAATCTAAGAATACAAATACAAAAAGAGGAAATTTTGCGGCTAGGGTTGGGCCCTAGCATAAGAGCTTCAGCCCTCTGAATCAACTCAATGCTGGATCGAGGTTGAATTTCTCATTATCATCAAAATCTCAAATAAAACATAGCAAATAACAGGCATAATGTTTCAACTCAAATTGGCTCTAGGCTTCATCAAAAAATCGAATCCTAATAATTCCTTTAGATCTGTTATTTATACAAACTGAAGCTACCAATATCTTCCTAAAAAATAGGGAGATTTGGCTCTCTAAATCTAGAATAACTTATCTTTGACTATCACTGGCTTGGTTGCTAATGAACTCAGCTTGCTTGGATGCTAGTAACTCCGAGTTGATGAGATATGGTGGAAGAATCTTCGAATGATTTTAGGATTAAAGGTGGGATAAAAATATCCTAAAATATCTCTTGCTTGTCCACCTCAAGTTATTTCACTTAAATTAGCCCAAATCCACTCCAATTCCTGCATTTAATCCATATTAGGCCACATGACATAGTAACTCACCTTTACCCTTCTCACTAAGAAAAATATAACAAAATATGTAAATACATGTGAGAAATAAGTTGGAGAGTGGCATTGTGACCCATATAGTTTACCTATTGAAGAGCCTCATCAGATCGTCAACTCAAAACGATGAGAAATATAATGAATAATTAGCTACAAATATAGATTTGAAGAGAAGGGAACATGTATCTCTATTAACAATAAATCAACAATACAAGTTATATCTTCAAATTTGGATATCCTCTCCAATATCTGGTGGAGTCTCCCCGCTATGAGCAATATGACCTCAAGGATATATGGACTAGCATTAGAGTGGCAACATAATAGTCCTCTATCCAAGGCTCTCAACTCTGTCTGCGGAGTTGAGATACCCCAAGTAAGAAGTATTTTGAAGGCCATTTAAAACATAGTACTTGGATTGATTTGTGTGTGACTACCTTTAAGGGAATTTATAGTGTGTTTTGTTTTGTCTGATTAAGTTTATTGGCCTTAGGGGTGTAGTGGGTGTTGCTATGTACTAACTTGATTTGGTTAAAATACATTTATTCACCCTGGTTGAACCCAGTCATCATCAATCATTTAGGCTTCATGGTTTACCTCCTAAACGAGGTGAACTTTAATTGACTCTTACTCAAAGAGTTTCTGTTAGTGCTTAGGAATTAGACCAACCTATAGTTTTGGATTCTATATGATCTGAAATTGGGGCTTAACAACTTGTTATGCTTATAAGAACCTCCCACTCCAAAGCTTAGCAAATAAATGATCTAGCTTGTATATGACACTTGCAGAATTTAAATACTTGAAGCAGGTGTATTTCTTCTATTTGTTTTAAACTGTTTAAGTGCTTTTTTTTTTTCTACTGATATTAAACATATATAACAGTCATATAATGCAGCAAATAAACAACCACACATAACAACAAATTTAATCTAGGAGTTCACCCAAATATCGTGGGCTACGTCTCCTTGAGTTTCTGTCAACTTGACTTAGCTCTTTGGGATTATGGCAAAGATTCTTTTACAAGTTCCACACTTAACTCCAAAGGTTACTGAACTGAACTAGTGGTCTTAGAATACCATCTATATCCCTGTCATGGTTGTCATCACTCTGCAAACAAATCTAAGTTTCCTTAGACTCGATTCCTTCAATCAGTGCTCTGAGCTTCCTTGAGCTTCTTAATGGCACTAACTCCTTCAGAATACTGCACCTATCTCTGAAATTTCTTCTACTATCTCTAGCACATATCAGACACCAACAATAGACTGATCATTTGATCATTTTCTGTCTGAAACTTCCCTGTAGCATCTCCACCTTTATAAGTCTCCAAATGATTCTACAATTCCTTGTAATGGATTCAGAAGGCTCATTACAGTCAAGAATGACTGTTGGTTCACTGAGAATGAGTACTGGTAGCTCCTACAACTGCCTCCAACCTCTGGTGGATCCTAAGCTCCAACATCAATCTTCCTAGATGAAATTCTCCATGAAGATGACTTCCTCAACTTCTTTGGACTATACCATCAGCTTCAGAAGGCTCTAATTAGCCTAGCGAGCCTCTTGTTTCACTCTCGCTGCTTCTCTGAGCTTCTCTGTCTCTCCTCTGCTCTCTGTCGAAAACTGCTCTTGGAGTGCTTTTATGCAATATCCTCTAGGGATACTCCACTAAAATTGGTTACTGCACTTATCTCCAGCTAAACTTAGCATATCCGCTTAAGTTTATCCGCTTCGCCAGGCTGACCATTGGAGGTAACTGTTACCGTAACTGTTGGGCACGCACATGAAGGATAAGACCTTATCGCGCGTATATCTGGTGGTCAGGTAATATGCACGTGGATGGTATTCAGGGAGCAGTAAGAATTTTCTCACGCGGGCAAAAGGTTGTAAGCTGTATTTTAACACAAGCACGCGATCAGCCCGAACATTCAACATGTAGCATGGGAAAACAACTTTCCTCAAGCGCTCTCAACCTAATAACGTTCGTGCATGATTCTACATGAGATCGCACGACAACCATTAGGTTGAGAGGGTCATATCAATGGTTGAGATCGTCCGATTGGTTTGGTGAGTGGACGACGCGATAACCATTGGATCTGGAGAGATCAGATCAATGGTGCCAATTGATCACTTTATAAAACAACCCTCCATATGATACAAAACAAATATGCACCGCATCCATGGTTTATTAAGAAACAACGTTGACAAAGCTGGTAGAGTGATGTCCTATCTTGCCGGAGGTCATGGGTTCGATTCTGTCGGACCCCAACAAGTTTTACATAACCATTCCAGGGCCACGTGGCAGCCTCCAAGCTTGCCATGTGTCAGCACCTAATTGGTCCTAAATGATCCTGGATCAATATCTGATCACTCCTCCCCATTGGGAATCTTGTGGACCCAAAAAGACTAATATACTAATTTGTATAGTAGATGAGAGTGACAACACCCTCTTCTTTCAACCTCCATACACTGCCTACATGGCTAGTTCCTTTGAACCAAAACCCGAAGGTAGTCAACACTTCCCTTCCTGGATGTGCTTTTCCTCCTATTAAGAACTATCTTCCTTGGGAATTTCTGTTGAAAAGTTTACAGAAGGTAGTTGAGCATCGCTTCCTTGATCATCAATCCAAGGTGGCTCAAACAACATGAGATTACATCATAAACAAATGCAAACTCAATTGAAATTTGCATATGTACCAATGAAAGTATGTTTTACTAACATCTTGTCAAAAACACATAAACTCTTTCTCCATCAAAAGAAACAAATTCCACATCATGTGAATCATCATCATGTGACATTTTAGTAGTTTCATTTACAAATGATCGACTAAAACACAAGCCGACAAAACATGCCGTTTCAAACAACTGACTCTTCAAGTCAAGCATGTACAAAAAGAAAGAATTCCACCTCCTGTGAAACACTTCATCATTATCTCCCTTTTCAATCTTGGAGACAAAATCAACTTTTCCAAGTTGACATGACATTGCATGCATGTTTAAAACAAGCAATCGACCATCAAGTCAATTACACATACATGTTTAAAAACAAGGAAATAATCAACATTCCTGTGTTCATACATACCATTCTCATGTATGTATTCCATTATTCAACTTTCTCTTAAGCACAATCATAAGTACAAGATACTCAATCATATGTACATGTACTTACAAATTTGAAATGAATATAATTTTTCTGCAATAAAGTGAGTCTCATACTCAACTTTTTCCATTCACCATTTTGGTAAAACCCTGCAACTTGCATTCCATTAGCAAAGAAATGCATCAAATCAAAAGGCATGCAAATTTAATTGGATAAGAACTCTAACCATTTATTACCAAACCACATCAAAGGTGCTTCCTTTAAATGCACATTGACATCAACATGTGGATCATCCTGAAACACATCAATTATGGAAACTTCCTTTCCATTCTTACCAATCTCTCTCTCCACCTTCTTCAGATTTCATGGAAGCATTGTTGGATTCAAAGTCCAACAACAATATGTCCTTGCTTATGGCAATAAGTGCAACGCATGTGCATCCTTCTTAGAACATGATCTGCCTTGTCCAATGGATTTTTGGCTTCTTGCCTCCTTTTCTTCAAAAGTTTCCTATATGTGGCCATTCTCTTCCAACATCTAGAAACACTATGGTTATCCAAAACAAAAAAGGAACATGCAATTTTTCCCCATGCTTATGTGGAAATTTACCATGCTTTACATGATCAAAAGAAATATGATTGAAATCAGATTTATACCTTTCTCTTTCACCTTCGTTACGTTCATAAGGACGTGAATCGAAAGAAGTGGCTCCCTTTGGAACACCATCAATCTCTTCAATGCTTTCAAAGCTTTTCACAACTGTTAGGTTCCTATACCAATAGGAGTCATAATTTTGAATGACTAAGGTTAAGCCCTGTAATATTGTTCATAACTTTACTTTCTACAAATGTTTTCCATATTCAAAAAATTAAAAAATGTAAAAAGGGTATGTCCTAAAAGAATAATCAAAGGACAAAAATAATGAAAAGGTAAAAAAAAATGAAAATAAATGAACCCCAAAAGACAAAAAGAGACCATGAAATTGTGCAACTCAAAATGCCACTACTATTTACTTTTTATGCATAATAAATGATTGTGTGTAGCTTGTTACTTATGCCACAATCCATGATAGTCAAAATGTTTAAACTTTGCTATTTCATACTTTGAATTTTATGTTTATAGGTAGTGAATAAATCTGACCAAACAATGTAATCTTGGAAAATCATTAGACAAGTAGAGTGAATAAAATGAGCTCATCAATTTAATCTGAGCCCTTGGATGATATAAGGTTATAATTAGATAGTTTATTTTGTAAAGAAAAGAAAAATATTGATAAGGGTTTGCTAGTCTAAATGCACCCAAATAAAGTGAAGAAAAAATGGTAGGATGAGTAAGTGGGTAAGTAGTAGAAAGGTTGGAGAAACATCATGTCATTTGATACAAAAAGCTCTTATGTCATTGTTCCAAATGCATCAGTTAAATATGCATAAGTGGTAAGCGAAACAAAAGAAATGTTCACAATTTGGTTTACTTAACATCCCCTCATTCATTTTAACCCCTATGACACTCACTAACTTCCCTTTCATAATAAAAATATTAATACCTATAGTCTTTAAGTCAAAAAGGCTCAGAGCATTTCTCTGACTTCTGGTGGGGCTGGACCCTCGGCTTGATGACTTAAGAAGGAAAGGTGTTAAATTCCCTTATAAGTCATTCATCCCCCGCACAAAATTCATTTTGCTAAGGTTAAGTTCTCTTGCCTAGGAAAACCCTTTTATAAACATGTTTTTTGTAAAAAACCCACCAAACATATTTATCCTAAATACTAAGTATATGGAAAGCATACTACATTTCTTATACCTAAGTGCAATACCCCTTCGCTCATTTCGCCACATATTAACCTTTTAACTTTATTATTTAAATTCCCGAAAACCCACTACCCCGTATATATTTAACTCCCTTATACAAAATAACCCCACCCCTTAGTTTAGTTATAAACTAAATTACTACCCCATAATCCCACAAATATATTAAATCCTGCCCTTAGTCCTTAATTGCTCATTAAAGTGCCCCCGACAAAGATTAATTATTAAGTTAATCATACACTGCCGGTGATTAGACCCATGGGCCCCCTGAAAACTTTTATGGATAAATCACTGTGCAGCTTCACCTCCCGATCACCATATGATCTCCCTCCCCCTCATCCAACATCTCACATCCATATTGGGCCGACCCGATGTATGCCCTTTACCCGCCCGATAAGGTGGCTTTCCTCTCGGCCCCTGATGATATGTGGCAAATGCTGAATGCAATCGAGAAACCCCTCCCAAATACCGCCTGCACCACAAAAGCAAGGTGATGGCCCTCCAAAACCACTGTCCCCATTCAACCAAAAACTGTCACTGTTCATCAATCAATGAACCCACCAAAAATTAACTGTTTCTTCTATAAAAGCCCATTTACCCCTCTTTTCACTCTTTTCATGCAATTGTTATTAAGAATTCAGAAAAGCCATTGCAACCCCTGCAAACAGTGAAATTGCTCACTGACCTCCACCATTACTCTAGAGACGCTATAGACAACCCAACTCATCCATCAGTCCGTACCAGAACCATATGAACCTCTGCAGCCACCATCAACCACCATTTACAGTCAATTCCGCCCAATTCCAGGTATTTAACCGTGGAATTCCAACTCCATTATCAAATTCAGAGTCAATTCACCCTCATAACATTGTTAATTAAGTAAAAAAACATCAATATTACTTCCATTTTAACACTGTGAATCATAAGCAACTACAAAACCTCCATTGCCCTAAAAACTCTGAATCACCCCCCAAACTCAAATCCACAAGAACTAAGTATGGCTGCCCCAATTGTTATGGATGTAAGGCCCATCACTACATCTCATTTAGACCTAGACCACCTTCCTTTAGCTGATAAAGATTTCCAAATAAAAGATACCTCTACCCAAGAGTCCCCGCTCAAAGTACATTGCCAAAGTAGGGACAAGTTCCTGAACCATGTTGATGAAATTGGCCTTTGGGAGTCAAATTTGCCCAAGTACCAGTTCCAGAAAGTCCACAATTTTCTTGAGATTGTTCATATGTGCTATTCTCACTACGTCCCCACTCATAGAACTATCATGTCTCATGACCAAAAGGTCCTTTTCACCATCACTGCTGAGTCTATTAATGAAATGTTGTAGCTCCAACCAGGGCCAAACCTAACCCTACTCTCAATTGGAGACTTGTTGGACCTATATCCTAAACTTAGCTTTGCAAAATTGGACCAACTATTCCAAACCTTCATCAGAGAAGAGAAACACATCCTTAAGGACTCCCCCCCATATGTAGCTGTTATTTTTTCCCCATGGGGCTATAATATTGTAGCCATGATATCCTGCATTTTGGGGTACACCACTAGTAAATACATTGATGAGTTAATCCTTGCCTTCATGTCCATCTACACTCCTGGATAGCCTCTTGCTTTCATTTATGAATATGCCTAATTTATAACTGATAGGATGCATGAGAAATTCCTTAGAATGAACAATGAAAGAGTTTTCAAGTATTCTTCAGTTTTATACCATATGTTCTTATATTACCAACCTGATAAGTTCCACCTTTAGAAGCTGGACACCAAAGGATGGCCCAGGATAGTCATTTTTTGGACCCCATTGATCCACCAATCTTAGTCTCCATATCCTTATTCTAATTTTGAATTGATTTATTTGTACACCCAGTCATGACAATGTTGGCTAGAAGCCCTGCCCCTATAATCAGTCCATAAATTAAGAGAGTACTTCAATTGTCTAAACAGACTAAAGTGGGTGACTGGTACCTTTACCAGAACCATACAGAAATTAGGATATATGGTTGCATGCTTGCACCATATAATTTTCCAAGATACCTACCCATGAGGTTGTTTGCCCTAGAATATTATAGACAAATCATCAATGCAAATGAAGTCAACTTCATCAATGCTAAGAAGAAGTTTTAATTCAAGATAAAAGACCAACTAGGCCCCTTCATATGCAACTCTAGGGAGGCATTCAAAGAAACAGACCTAATTCTATAGAGAATGAAGTTCCAAAGAAGTTTTGTTTGGAGATATGATCCTTTGGAATTCATCACAAAGAAGAGACAAAAGTTCAAGCTAGGACCTTTCATTCACCATCCCATACCTGAAAT
The DNA here is from genome assembly GCA_031772625.1 of Pinus tabuliformis. Classification (NCBI taxonomy): domain Eukaryota; kingdom Viridiplantae; phylum Streptophyta; class Pinopsida; order Pinales; family Pinaceae; genus Pinus; species Pinus tabuliformis. The sequence continues at coordinate 647,911,790 of CM062817.1, forward strand.
AGAAGCATATTCAAATCAAACAAAATGGGTGGAAGGTACCCTAGTAGACCAAGACAGCACCAGAGTAGACATAGAGAATGCTCTAATTGATTTAGAAAAGTGGCTTGATGGCAACTCTTTTCTGCAGGTACCAGAAGGACCAGAAAGAACCATGAGTACCCATCCAATCGTGTAGACTCCTCAGAATGAGGAGAAGATCCCAACAAGAAACAGAGAAGGGGATTCCACTTCAGGAATGGCCACCTCCATTTTCAGCAGGAATCAAATAAGATGCAAAGGCTAAATGTAGCCTCTGAGTAGGAATATACTGAAGACTTAGCTGAGGTCACAAATATATGAGGAGAAAGAAGTAGTCCTACCACTCCATCTGGAGGCATGCAAGAGCCTTCCACATCACAAAATCAGACGTTGGAAAGGTAGCCTAGTGTTGAAGTGTCTTCTTTTAGAATGCTTATGGACAGAGACTAAGATATCAAGGAAACATGTAAAGAAATAAAAGCAAGAAATGAGAGGCTTAAGGCCCAAACATATGCTCAGTACCTAAAGCTGACTCCCACCAATCAAACAAGGCTAATGTCAGCCTTTGACATTAAAGAGGGAAAGCTGCAGATGACTTTTGTTAAACCCACAACTCAGTAGCCCAAGACAACATCAGATTTTAAGAAGGTGGATTTTGAAGTGTTGGCAAGGGATATTCATCCCATAGACCAGATTGAACTACATAAACAGGCTAGAGAGATGATATAATCCACCATGATAGGTAAATCTATAGCTTCCCATCAACTATAGAACTCTCTGAACAACATCTCAGCATAATTCCAGTTAGAGAAGGCCTCCTCATAGGCCAAGGATACAAGGATCAAGTCCTTAGAGGACTTAGTGATTGAATTGGGACACGATCCCAAGGATATAAAAGCTATAGAGTAGCTTATGAAGAATAAAAATGATGATATTGTTACACTTAAGAGGAAATTGAAAATACCCCAGCTGTAACATCCTCAAACTCTAGAAGTCACAGAGAACAAACCAGACATGAGGAGTTGATGGAATTGGTCTTGAAGCTGAATGATCAACTAAAGGAGAAAGAAAAGGAGTTGGATGCTTTAATTCAATTGAAGCAAAGCAACATGGCCACAAATTCCAAAGAGGTCATCCCAACAATATCCATAGTAGTTCCTTCTACACTGGCAGCATCACTGACACCCACTGCCCCACTTGCCACAACATTGCCACTCACAACAGAACCTACAACAACAACAGGTGCACAAGGAGAGAAAGCAATAGAATTAGTTAAACCCATGGAAGAGATGTCTATCCAGGATACTGAAATGAAAAGGTTAAGAGAAAAGGTTGCAAGTTTATAAACAGACTACATAATTTCCCAACTGAAGCAGAAAGAAGAAGCACAAAAAGCCCAAAGAATGAGTGAAAGGATCAAAATCTTAGAGAAAGACTTAACACTAGAGAAACCAGTCAAGAAAACGAAGAAAATGTTGTGGGCCAATATCATTGACTCCATCAAGGATATTTGGCCCTCAATTCATGTTATTTTTGAAAAAGTAGAGTTAGTTATAGAAGCTATCCAGGAGGTGAAGGAGGAGTTGGGAGATAAGATAGATGATGCCAATAGACTGATCCACTTCCTCAACAACAAGAATATATATGAGCTCTATGAGCTAAATATAGAAGATAGGACTGCACCCATTTTAGAAATAAGGAAGGTCCTCTCCAAAAGGAACCTTATGCTTAACTTAGAAGAAAAGTGTCACAATGTGCAAGTAGCCATTGATAGGTTCATTGCTAAATTCCAAATTTTAAGGGAGAAAGGTCTGCCTAATCCTATGGTTATCAATGACAAAGTCATGACACGGTTAGACTATGATACCAGACTCGAACAGTTGGCAAAGGAGCAAGCCATCCCTTCATCCATAAAAGCATTGCCAACAGGCAAAGTGCTATACAACACATTTGAGAACTTGTTTTTCCTGGAGCATGAGATCAAACATTTATTCCTCACCAAGCCCAATTTTTCCAAATATACTGAAGCTGATGAAATCTACAGGGGAATGATGAATGTAAAGTTATCTAATGCAGAATGGTGGGAGACAGTGACATATTTATTGGGATAAATTTACTACACAGTAAAAACAAAACAGTCAAGTAAAACAGGTAAAAACAGCGCATTAGGGTCAAGGAGAATCAGGGTTAAAGAGTATCAGATGAAAGATAAAAGTTAAAGAAGACTCCAATGTGAAACACTACAACAACAAGCCAGCATAAAGGGCTACACTTCAACAATAAAGGCTAGCACAACCATAATAAAAGGGACAACATGAAACAGTTCATTAGTTGTCTCTATCTTCTTGCAAGAAGATATTTTTATTTCCTAGATTAAATCTCAAGTTGTTTCGAGATATTTTGTAAATAATATTTGTATAAATACTTCGCAATTCGAAGAATGTAGTGTGGATTCCAAAACATTTCTATAGACTTCTTCTTCTTAATTCTCAAATTCTATTGTATTAATGACTGGATCAACTAGCTGGATCAAGGAATAAAGATCAGATATTTCACTGGATTCTTGTGTAAATAAAGGTTCAAGTAAGTATTATCTCGCATTCAATGTTATTTTTCTTTAAGTTTTTCCCACAGTATTACTTGTATCTCTAAAAATCTGAATGCTATAACATGAAATGATATCTCAGAAATTGCTTAGATGCACTCTGTTTTGATTGTTATGCATATTTAATGTTTTCTTCACTAACGAATTCTTGATTGCTCCTTAGTTTAGGTAGTTCCTGTGATCTATAGCAAAGGATTCTTAATTGCCCTTTTTTCATGATTATCCTCTGTTCTTCATCTTAACCCTAGTCTGAGGATTCTTAAGTGCTCTCTCACCCTGGTTAGGATCATTTCACCCATTTGACCTAAAGATTTGTGCTTTACTTTGCTAGCCTACCCTATGAACATTCCCTTTAATGAATTGATCTAGTTCTGTTATCCATTTGTTGACTCCATAATCCAATGGCTTAAAGACCTTTCTCTATCCATATGTTCCAAGAATTCCACCACCCAACCTTCAATTCAAAACCAAAACCCCAATGAACATTAAGAACTAGCCTAAAATCCCAGTAAAACAAAGCTAAATTTCATAGAGAGAGCCCTCTTTGAGTCATAGGTTGGCTAGAGCCTATACTTAAAAGATTGGTTTGTGGTTACCTTGCTTTATTCCTTCTTCTGATAACTTCTAAGGAAAATTTTGAGTGATAACATAGTGGCAACCATATTGGGGAGAACCGTCAGTCCTAATAAACCTTTAAGAAAATTTTAATTCTGTATTTTGAGCCTCTTAAAGTAATTTATTAGAAGTTATTTCTCATAGAAAGAAAACAATTACAAAAATTCTGAAATTCTGGCTTCGAGGAGAACTCATTATACTAGGGCTAACCCAAATCCAAAACCTCCCCTAGTAGTTGATAATCCCAACTTGATTTCAAGAAAAAGCAAACAAGAAGAAAGTTTAGCTGGTCACACACCCTTAGTTAAAGTTAATTCATGCCCTGATGAGTGGTTGTTTTTAGAATATCTTCCCTTTGACGAGCAATTTGATTTGTCATTATTTAGGTCATAGTATGAAAGTGAAATTCATGATATTGTCCTAGATCTTAAGTTTATTGCAGACCTTGAAGTCCAAAAATCCAACAAATCAATTGATGAGTACATTTTGAATTCACCACAATCATCCCTTAGTACTGCCAAGCTTCCTGAGCTTTTTAAACAATTGTCTACCACTTTCAGTTCACCATTGTTCCCTTCAAATTCTGAAGTCCATTCTCCACCCTCGTTTATACCTTCACTCCTTCACCAACCTATCATATCCCAGGTACCACCTACTAGTCCTAGTTCATCCTCCACTACTGTATCATCTTCCAGTGCCTCAACCCCACATTTTAGCCCTTCCCAGCTTATAGCCATGGCAAATAGATATGCTCCCCTTGTCTTACCTGCTCCACTTGGTTCCATGCCAACAGACTACCAGAGTAAAATCGTCCAATTTGATGGCATAGGAAACTAGACTGTAGAACACCATGTTAATAAGATGATAGACTACTTTGAACTTCATGAAGTTGATATTGTGGATGTCTAAATGAGACTGTTTACTCAGACAATAGCTAGTGATGTTAGGAAATGGTTTAGATCACTACCTGATAATAGTATTGATAGTTTAGAAGTATTTCATCAACAACTTTTGAATAGATGGGAAAAGAAAAAGAATCATTTACAGATCCTTTTAGAATATGAAAATATTAGGAGCGGACCCAATGAAACTGTTCAAGATTACTGCACAAGATTTAATAATATATACAATGCAATTCCAATTAATCTCAGACCCCCACCTAACTTAGCATTAATAAAGTTACCTGATGGTTTTGACATAGACATGGCATTCCATCTGAGGGAAAGAAACCCCCCAACCCTAGAAGATATGCAAAGTGTAGTTGTAAGTGTAGAGGCTAATTTAATAGCTAAAAGAGCTAGATATAGGAATGAAAGAATAGGAACAACTAAAGATGAGCGTCACCCTCTGACATTAAAATAGATAGCTTAGTGAAAGGCATGCAAAAGTTTATGGATAGAATAGATAATATAGATAGGAAACCCTAGTGGGATAATCAATAGGTACCTCCAGTTAGAAACCCGAACTTTAGGAAAAACCAAAACCAAAACACTGGAAAAAATGGACCTGATCAGAATATTGGGCCTCCTTTCCAAGAAAATTATGCAGAAACATCCCATCCCAAAGACCCAGTGCAAGACACAAATCAATCTGATGGGATTAGATGACGAAGGTGTTTTTTTTTTACCCAAGATGATTAGGAATTACATATTCTGCAGCAATTGCAAATTACTCTAGAGAATCATTTGATTATAAACAAGGTTATGATTATGCCATATTTGAAGTGCATAAACAGTATAACCTAAGGAGTAAAAAGAATTCTGATATCCCTGACCAAACCAAGAAAACAATGCCAAATCAACCCAAGAAAACCAAAGAAGCCCCGCTTTCTAAAATCCTCCAGATTCTCCCTAGACAAAACCAGAATCCTTCTAGTCCCACCATTGTAGATATAACCCCTAATCAACCTCCTGATGATTAGCCCTCCACTTCAATTCCCCCTAAAGAACCAGTGAACCAACCTCAAAACACTAGATCTAAAAATCTACATAAAGAGACCCCCAGTAAAGGAAAAGCAAAACATCCCACTCAAATCCATGCTGTGAAGATTCAAAACCCTCAAACAGAAAAAATCCCCTTTTCCATTCAATTTGGGAGCAGAGGTAGCTAAGTTAAATATTTCAGTCCCTTTAACATAACTAATCAAGAATGAAACTTACAAGACACAGATAAACTAGACTTTAAACATTGCCGAAAATGAGGATTCCGTTAACTTGTTTGATGACCAACCAGAACTTATATTTGGTCCAGATGTTAATGGAAAACCACTAGAAGGAGGAATACCACCTTTCTACGTTAGCCTTAGCATCCATGACAAAATTCTTCACAATGCAATGTTGGATTTTGGGGCCTCTCGCAACTTAATGCGCAAATCAGTAATGGAGAAACTAAACCTGGACATTACAAGCCCTTACAAGGACTTTTTTTCATTTGAATCAAGTCAAGTAAAGTGTTTGGGGTTGATTAAAGACCTATGTGTTACCTTATTTCAATATGCTGCCAAGAGCATCCTTATGGATATTGTGGTTGCTGACATCCCACCAAAGTATGGCATGTTGTTATCGAGATTGTGGGGAGCCAAACTTCAGGGATCTTTACATATTGATATGTCATATGCAACACTTTCTATTTTTGGACAACCCAAGAAGCCATACTGAGAAACTTTAATGAAATACATGGTAAGTAGCCAGGATCGGCCTCAAAAATTTCCCATCTACTCCGTACATTCAGAGATTGATTCTTTTATCCTGTATAATGCTGATCAAACACAAGAAACTCTTTTAGACAGTGTTGATATAGAACCAAAAGAAATTGCAGTTTCAAAACAAGAGGAAACTATCCAAACTTTAGAGCTTTCCACTAAACAAGGTAGTCAAAATGAGGAAAATTTGGTGGCACATGAGATACTGTGGCATCTTGAAGTTGATGGGTCAATCAATAAGTTTGGAGTAGGAGCAGGAGTTTGGATAAACAATCTAGAGAATAATCACTCAGAAGGCCATGCATACAGACTAAATTTTAAATGTACTAATAATATGGCCGAGTATGAAGCACTAATTTTAGGTCTTAAATTAGTTAGAAATCTAGGATCCAAAAGGGTTTCTATCATGGGAGACTCTAAACTGGTTATAAAACAAATTTATGTTGTATATATGACAAAAGACCCTAGCTTAAGTTGTTATAAAGGAACCATTGTAAAAATACTAAACACTTTCTTAGAAACCAAGCTTGTTGTAATTCCTAGAAAACATAATATGTAGGCTCATAGTTTAGCAATGTTTTCCAGCGCATGAAAGTTTCCCTTTCAACCTAACCACCAGTACACTGCTGAAGTTAGGCATAGACCTGTAATCTCAGATAATTTGAAGAACTAGCAAATATTTTCTAATGATAGACAGATAAACAATTTTTTAATCTTGGAAGAAGAATTTGTAAATAGAAATATAGATACTGACACATATATAGATCCTAACATTAAATACAAATAGAAATAAATGAGATAGAAGGTGAAGAGATAGATATATTTCACCCACTAAATTTACAAAATCAGATGTAGAAAACCTTAAACAAGTTGATATTGATGAAATAATTAACGAAGACACCAAAGTAATCATTCTCAAAGACATTTTCTTACCTAAGGGATTAACCCCTTTGGAAGACTTGTTTGATTCAAATGATGTTCCTACAAAGCCTAAAATGGAAACTTTGAAATTTGACATAGAGGAGTGTAATATAGGCACTAATGAAAATCCAAAAATTGTTCAAACTTTCAGAATCACTACCTCCAACTGAAAAGGTGAAATAGATTGAGTTATTAAAAGAATTTCAAGATGTCTTTGTTTGGAGTTATGAGGACCTCAAACCCTATGACACCAGCATCATACAACACACAATCCCTATAAAAGAGAATCAAAAACCTTTCAGACAAAAACTTAGAAGGATTAATCCTGTCATATTACCTTCAATTGAAAAGGAAATCCAGAGAATGTATGATGCTAAGATAATTACACCAATCAGATTTTCTGATTGGGTTTCAAACTTGGTGCAAACTAGGAACAAAACTAGCAAGATTAGACTTTGTGTGGACCTTAGGAACCTCAACAACATATCACTTAAAGACAATTAACCTCTCCCCAAAATGGATCATATTTTGCAAAGGGTAGATGGATCAACCAAAATATCATTATTGGATGGGTTTTCTGGTTACAATCAGAGCTTAGTTCATCTCGATGACCAAGCCAAGACTACCTTCACTACTCCTTGGGGCACATTCATGTATGTGAAAATGCCTTTTGGACTAATGAATGCAGGAGCCACTTTCCAAAGGGCTATGGATATAGCCTTTGCCAAAGAAATTCATGATTTCCTTGTGATATATCTAGATGACATTACTGTGTTTTCAAAATCTGATAGTCAACATTTGGATCATCTAAGGTAGGTTTTTATTAAATGCAGTAAATATGGAATTTCTTTAAATCCCAAGAAGTATTTGTTTGGGTTAGAAGAAGGAAAGTTACTAGGTCATATAATTTCAAAAGATGGTATCCGAATAGACCCTGCAAGAATAAAAGCCATCTTACAAATACAACATCCAAGGAACATTAGGGAATTACAAGCTTTCTTAGGGAAAATTAACTTTCTTAGAAGATGTATTTCTAATCTAGCATAATTAATTAGATCACTGACCAATATGTTAAAAAAGGATTTGACCATAAAATGGACTTTTCAGGCTAAGAAATCCTTTGAAGACATTAAACTAACCTTAGCTAGAACACCAGTTTTGATCAGTCCAAAATTTAATAGAGATTTCATCTTATTTTCCTTTGCTTCTGAGCACACTATTGGTGCAGTTTTACTGCACAAAAATAGCTAGGGCTATGAACAACCTATTGCTTTCTTTAGCAAATCCCTGAGAGATGTCCCCTTAAAATATAACATAATGGAAAAACAAGCCTTTTCTTTGGTCAAAGTTATCAAGGATTTTAGGGTATACATTTTATATTCTCATATAGTAGCCTATGTTCCTAATTCAGTAGTCAAAGACATCCTAACTCAGGGTAGTCCAGATGGAAAGAGGGGAAAATGGATTGCTACTATTCTAGAATATGACATAGAAATCAAACCAACTAAGTTAATCAAGGGCCAAGGTTTAGCCAAGCTCATGGTTGAATCAAACTGTCACGCCCTAGATATAAACTTTATTGCACAAATAGATAATGAAGAGGAGGTGGCGACTCCACTAATCAGCCAAGCCTTTATTGAATCACCATGGTATGTTGATATCATTTATGTTTTACTAAATTTATAAGCTCCTCATGAATTATCTAAGACCAAAAACAGATTTTTAAAGATGAAATCCTTAAAATTTTGTATATTAGACAATGCTTTGTTTTGGAGAAATCATGAAGGTATTCTTCTCAACTGCTTATTAAAAGATGAATTTGACAAAGTATTACAAGAGTTTCATGCAGGTGATTGTGGAGGACACCTTTACTGGAAAACCACTGCTGATAAGATTCTTAGAGCTGGTTTCTACTAGCCTACCTTGTTTTCTGATGTAAAGAAACATTTCACCCCCTGTCACAATGTCAAATTTTTGAGGGAAAGAAAAAGCTTCTACCTTTATCCCTCAAGCCAATCTCTACTGAAACACCTTTTCAACAATGGGGTTTAGAATTCATTGGTGAAATTCACCCACCTTCCTCTTCCCAACACAAATGGATCCTCACTGCCACAGACTATTTCACAAAATGGATAGAGGCCATACCTTCAAGGCAAGCCACTGACACTGTTATCATAACCTTCCTTGAAACCAACATTCTATCAAGATTTTGATGTCCAACTAAGTTCATTACTGATAATGCAGTAGCCTTTAAATCCAAAAGAATGATATATTTCTACAACAAGTATGATATAACCCTGGTCCATTCCATAGCCTATTATCCTCAAGTAAATGGACTGGTAGAATCCTCAATCAAAAGTCTGGTGAACATCATCAAAAATTTGTTATAGAACAATAAGAAAACATGGAACAAAAAGCTATTCAATGCCTTATGGGTAGACAGAATAACCACTAAAAAATCGATTGGTACATGTCCTTACCAACTAGTTTATGTGATGGAAGTTGTTTTTCCATCCTCCTTGGGAACATTAGTGATGAATTTGCTTCAAGAATTGCAGGTTGAACCAAATAGTATCCAAAGAAGAGTCAACCAAACAATTCATCTTCAACAAACCAGGGAGGAAGTATACATCAGATCTCAGGTTGTGCAAGAAAGGATTAAAAAGATTTTTGATAAGAGAACCAAGGCTGAATATTTAAACCTTGGTGACAAAGTCCTAAAATGGGATTCAAGGAGTGAAGATAGAGGTAAACATGGGAAATTTGATTTCCTATGGAAAGGCCCATATGTCATTTATGCTTTCAGAGGTAATAATGCTTTCTTCCTAAGAGAAATGGATGGTACAGAAGAAGAAGGTGGACCAGTGAATGGTCGAACGCTCAAACATTATTTTGAACCTAACTACTATTTTTTTATTTTTCCACTATACATATTTCATTTTTCAAAAAGTCTAGTGTGGATTGGGATGGTGATTTTTGAAGTTGAAGCCCGAAGAGAAGGCCCTAAGATTTAAGAATTCATTGTCATAAGTATCAATAATGCAGAGGCATAGAGGATAATTTTGCAAGGTAACATCAACAGCAGTTTAGAGACTACTAATCTAGAAAGTTCTTGATATTTCACAAGGAAATGTCATCCCAAAATGGAGTCACTGTTAGGTTCCTATACCAATAGGAGTCATAATTTTGAATGACTAAGGTTAAGCCTTGTAATATTGTACACACCTTTGCTTTCTACAAATGTTTTCTATATTAAAAAATTAAAAAATGTAAAGAGGGTATGTCCTAAAAGAATAATCAGAGGACAAAAAGAATGAAAAGGTAAAAAAAAAATGAAAATATATGAACCCCAAATGTTTTCTATATTAAGGGTATGTCCTAAAAGAATAATCAAAGTACAAAAAGAATAAAAAGGTTAAAAAAAATGAAAATATATGAACCCCAAAAGACAAAAAGAGACCATGAAAGTGTGCAAGTCAAAATGCCACTACTATTTAATTTTTATGCATAATAAATTATTGTGTGCAGCTTGTTACTTATGCCAAAATCCATGGTAGTCAAAATGTTTAAACTTGGCTATTTCATACTTTGAATTTTATGTTAATAGGTAGTGAATAAATCTGACCAAATAGCGTAATTTTGGTAGATTATTAGATAGGTAGAGTGAATAAAAGGAGCTCATCAGTTTAATATAAGCCCTTGGATGATATAAGGTTAGAATTAAATAGTTTATTTTGTAAAGAAAAGAAAAATATTGATAAGGGTTTGCTAGCCTAAATGCACCCAAATAAAGTGAAGAAAAAATGGTCGGATGAGTAAGTAGGTAAGTAGTAGAAAGGTTGCAGAAATATCATGTCGTTTGATACAAAAAGTTCTTATGTTATTGTTCCAAATGCATCATTTAAATATGCATAAGTGGTAAACAAAACGAAAGCAATGGTTCACAATTTGGTTTACTTAACATCCCCTCATTCATTTTAACCCCTATGACACTCACTAACATCCCTTTCAAAATAAAAATATTAATACCTATAGTTTTTAAGTCAAAAAGGCTCAGAGAATTTCTCTGAAATCTGGTGGGACTAGACCCTTGGCTTGATGACTTAAGAAGGAAAGGTGTTAAATTCCCTTATAATTCATTCATCCCCCTCACAAAATTCCTTTTCCTAAGGTTAAGTTCTCTTGCCTAGGAAAACCCCTTTATAAACATGTTTTATGTAAAAAACCCACCAAACATATTTATCCTAAATACTAAGTATAGGGAAAGCATACCACATTTCATATACCTAAGTGCAATACCCCTCTGCTCATTTCGCCACATATTAAATTTTTAACTTTATTATTTAAATTCCCAAAAAAACCCCACTACCCCGTATATATTTAACTCCCTTATACAAAATAACCCCACTCCTTAGTTTAGTTATAAACTATATTACTACCCCATAATCTCACAAATATATTAAATCTCGCCCTTAATCCTTAATCCCTCATTAAAGCGCCCCCGGTGAAGATTAAGTGTTAAGTTAATCATATACTGCCAGTGATTAAACCCATGGGCCCCTGAAAAACTTTGTGGGTAAATCTCCGTGCAGCTTCACCTCCCGATCCCCGTATGATCTCCCTCCCCATCATCCAATGGCTCACATCCATATTAGGGCAACCTGATGTCCGCCCTTTACCCACCCGATAAGGTGGTTTTCCTCCTGGCCCCTGATGCTATGTGGCAAATGGCCCTCCAAAAACACTACCCCCATTCAACCAAAAACCGTCACTATTCATCAATCAATGAACCCACCAAAAATTAATCGTTTTTTCTATAAAATCTTGTTTACCCCTCTTTTCATGCAATTGTTATTGAAAATTCAGAAAAGCCATTGCAACCCTTGCAAATATTGAAATTTCTCATTGACCTCCGCCATTACTCTAGAGACATTGAAGAAAACCCAGCTCATCCATCAGTCCGTACCAAAACCATACGAACCTTTGCAACCACCATCAACCACCATTTACACTCAATTCTGCTGAATTCTCGGTATTTAACCGTGGAATTCCAACTCCATTATCAAATTCAGAGTCAATTCACCCTCATAACATTGTTAATAAAGTAAAAAACATCAAAATTACTTCCATTTTAACACCGTCAACCATAAACAACTGCATATCCTCCATTGCCCTAAAAACTCTGAATCACCCCCAACACTCAAATTCACAAGAACTGAGCATGGTTGCCCCAATTGCTATGGATGTAAGGCCCATCACTATGACTCATTTAGACCTGGACCACCTTCCTTTAGCTGATAAAAATTTCCAAATAAAATATACCACTGCCCAAGAGTCCCTGCTCAAAGTACATTGCCAAAGTAGGGATAGGTTCCTAAACCATGCTGATGAAATTAGCCTTTGGGAGTCAAATTTTCCCAAGTACCAATTCCCTCGAGTCCATATTTTTCCTGAGATTTTTCATATGTGCTATGTTGAGATTGCAACAAGATGATGGAGCTTAGTGAAAAGATTCGCCTTCACTAAGTGGGCCCGCAGGCAAATTATGGCGCAAGTTCTATTTTTGGATCCCAGCAGGGATGATCACAGTAGGAGTGACCACAGCAGGGATGATCACAACAGGAGTGACCACAGCAGGAGTGATCATAGCAGGTGTGATCACAGCATAAGTGATCAAAGTCTATTTTTAGACTGGCTATCCAAAATAGAAAAGTCAAATATTATTGTCTCATAATAATATTTGGACTATAAAATTGATCGTATTCTCTTGGAGCACTTCAGTTTGAGCTACAGATGTGGCACATGCAGCAGTTAGAAGGAAGTACGCTTTATTTGTGGGTCAGTTTAGTTGTTGCATGCATGACTTCAGTTAGAATTCAATCAGTTGAGTTTGGTGGAGTTGATTGTAGAGTTGATGGAGTTGTGTTCAGTTTGACTTGGTTAAACTAGTTGTAATTAGTCTAACTGCAAATAGACTAATGATGAGTTGTTAAACTAATTGTTAACTCATAATGAAACTATATAATACATCAGTTAACTCAGTTGCATGTCAGTGCATGTTCAGTTCAGCAGGGACAGGTGTTAGAGGATCAGATTGCTATCAGTTGTGACTATAGTTGTGCATGAGGATTTGCACAATCAAGGGATTGAGTATGTGTTATCGGGAATAGTGTCTATGTAGAGCTTCTAATCCCACTAAGGCTGGTAGCTACCTTAGAAACAAACAAACTAAAACTACTTTCGTTTTCCTTTATGAGAGATAGATGAGAGAAGAATAAAGGAGACCAACCTCTGTCTTGCGCTTGGTTCCTTATTCGATTCCTCTCCCTTCTGATAGATCTTTTGCTACTCGCTTCCTTGTCCACCCAGCTTCACAGGGTACCTGTAGAATCAAAGCAGCATAATACTATCCAAGAACATAGATCTATTATCATAAACAATATAGGATCAGAGGTACATTGACCACACAAGTGCATAAAACATTAATCATACAAAAATGTGGAGGAAAACTTGAATAGATTTATTGATAATCAAGAAAGATCCAAGAGAATTACAACCAATTGTTCTGACCCAGCATCATCCTCTCAGCAAGAAGCCCTTCTTCACCTCATGAAAAGCTTAGATCACCCAACACTATGATATTGCACCAAGAAACCAGCAACACTTCCTCACAAGATACAAAATTCCAGCCTCTGGATCTCTGGGATGAGGGATCCATATATAGATGTTTGCAAGGGGGGTGAGTCAGCTTTTGAGATTTGATTAGTGTCTTCTCTCTGATATTTCTTGATTCCACTTGGAGATTGATGATCTCTTACTCATCCCTGGTCGAATTCAGAGAGGCAAGTATCACAAGAGAAGTTTCTAGAAGATTCCATGCTCCTCCACCTTGCGGATTGACCTTGTCATTTGTCCACTCTCGCCCATCGCACCCCATAGAAGAGATTTTTGACATGCATCGCACCTACTGTGTGTATTCAGGTGGGATGCAACGCACTTTGCCTATGGGGTAGGTCAAATGGTCCAATTTTGACCAGTTCTGAGTATTTTTTCATGGAGAACTTCTGGGAGAAGATGTAATCAGTTTACCTTGTTCTTTTAGGGGTTGGAACAAAACTTTTAGGGACTTAAGAGCACTTGGTTTATTAACATTTATGATTGGGGTTGCAGTGCCCAAAAATGTCTATAACAGTTGCCCCCTAAAGCATGAGGTCGTTAATTTGTCGATGTCGGGTGAAATGCTTTATCATGAGGATCTGAAGTTCTTTCAAGCTGGAAGGAGACCTGTAATAAGATACAATACAATACATTATCTTCATAATATTTTCATGATCTAGCTGAGGCGGGCATTCCCATGCTCAGCTTTATAAATTCATTTTTCATGTACATAAGACAGACAATTGTCTGAGTGTAGACTGATGATTCTGGTAGAGCCATCATCCCTTAGATTGGATGATTATCTGTGCAGCAATGATGTACATTTGATGTCTTTATTTTCCTGAATATATATCGCAGCCCGGATGGATGAAACTAGATCCGGGGTCTTCAATCTCGTTCGATCTTCACTCTAAGTACAAGTCGATCCATGCGAGAGATGTTCTGGAGTCGAACATGGAAAGACATCACCTGATTACCAGCCAATGATGTAAGCTGTTAATAGGCGCGAGAGGAATCACCGATAATGATGATGACCCTCAAGGTACTACAGTATAATTCTCGTTGTGTGAATAAAGGACTTGGCATCGAACACCACGCAAAATCTTTCAGTCGAAGGCCATTGATGTAAACCTGTCGACGGAAGTGAGAAACTTGCCATTGAGGCATGTAAGCTTCAAAGTACTGAAAGGGTTGTTCCTAGATCGACTTCTTGGATAATGAGCTGATGTCGACAAGAAGCGGTCCGTCATAGGAGGGCCTTAGTGAATCCCACATCAATGACACGGAACGGAGCAAATGATTTTAATGGAGGTGAAAAAGATTTGGTGATATAAGGTTCAGGGTGGCGGTCATGAAAGAATGGAGCGTAAATGTATTATAGTGGGTGAGACATAGGTGAATTCTCTGAGCGACTTCTCTTGAACATATCGGTGACACTGACATGATGGATTGGTAGCATTACCCAAAATGTGGATGGTGTGACGGAACCATGGTGATGTGACCAATGAATGGAACAACCCAACCCGACTCGGATGCGGAGTGAAAGTGTCATGTTCAAGAGCGACTTGCTACCAACAAACTTTCTTCAAGTTTTCTTCCCAATTTTTCCCCAGTCATTGCTGACCAGTACCTCTTTATTTTTTTCAAGCTTGAGGAGGCTAACATATGCTTGTTTTATAATTTTCCCTTCGGGCAAACCCATCGCTATGTTTTAACGAGCCTAGCGATAGTGAAACTCGTTCTTGTCTGTTATGGACAAGTTTGTTGCTATTAGGTTTTAACAAGTTTAACGACAAAGATAACTCGGTTCTTTTCAATTTTAGAGAGTCTGAAAAGGGACGTAAAGGAAACTCCAAAAAATCATTTTTCGTCATCTAATCCCTTAAGTCCGAAAAAGTATAAAACAATACAAAAGGGATGAATTTTCGGTATTTTTAACGAGCCGAAAAAAACAAGCGCTCGATCTTTTTGTGTAATAATCCCTCAGGTCCAAAAAGATTAAAATCTAAAGGAGGGATAGCACTTCTGGTCACTTTAACGAGCTGGAGAGGCCAATGGCTGGGCAATCTTTTCATACTTTATGAGTCAGTTGAAAAGAGCTTAAAGGAGACTCGTCTTTGAGGAATGAATGATAAATTCGGGTAGCAGCCGATTCCAGGTAAGGTTTGGAATTTTCCAATCACGGTAGTGTTACAAGGATGGCTAACAGGATCACTCTTCGCAGCTGTTCCTCAAAAGGGGTAAACAATCAAGTGGAGGTGAATGATCAGCCAATACAGAGTGGAGGTGATGATGAGAACATGACCAAGGCTTTAAAGGCTGAAGTACTACATTCACGACAGTTATTTACCGGAAATTGGTTCATTTTTTATTTTAAAATGAGCTTAAACACTGGTGAAACATTTGCTCATTGCTTATGTTTATTTTTTAACGAGCTTGAAGTCCGCATTAAAACTGCTCGATCCAGTCATATAATAAGAATGTCTCATCTAAAAATGGTATTATTTCAAAGCTTTGCCCACATCCTTTCTTTATGCAAGTTAGGAAACGACCAATCCTACAAGTTTAAAGGGTTAGAGGACCTACAAATTTAAAAAATAAATGGTCGCTCTTTGCTTGCATGCCAAAAGGTTTGCATGCCCCCAGGTATAGAGAAATAGAGTTTCAAGGTTACCCCTCAATTTGCAGACAAAACATTTGTTTTGCCGGGAAAGGCCTACCTTTTTCAGGTTACCAAAGATTGTTCTATCTGTACCACAAACAAAACACTTCTTCAGCGATGTCTACCGAAATAGACAAAGGTGAATGGCGCAGACGCCTCCACTCACATAACTTTGACGAGGGAATCTTATTCCAGTCTAATCCCATTTTCCTAAATGGACGAGTGTGTCAGACTAGTCATATATCCATCGCGGAAACCTACTCTATACCTGAAGTTCTCCTACCAAAGCAGACCAGGGTGCATGCCCCCTGGGTTTCAGTCATATCCTCCAAATCACTCGCGCTCATGAGGAGGACGGACTGGGGATTGATGAGACATTCCTTGTGTGAAAAGACCATTCAGGGTTGGTATATGACTATTTGCTATGTGTGAACCAGGAAATGAAAGCTGGTCTACGAGCTTGACCACTCTTCCTTCGTGTGGAAAACACATTACTCTAAAGAGTGATGAGACAATGGCTCCCATGCAATAAATATAGTCTCGTCCAAGGAGTAGATTATAATCTAGGGGTCCTTGGACTACCATTACATTCATGTGAATGGTTTTCCCTCTCAATGTTATGGGCACATTGGGAAGGATCAATAACGGTCGACTGGTTCCTTTGTCAAAGCATGTTAGATTTCTCATCTCAGGCAAAAGCGATGGCGAACCAAGCGCTTTCCAAGCAGTTGAGGAAAGGATACTCACAGAAGCCCCTTCGTCTATGATGGTACCGGCCATGACCATTCTGTATATTTGAGCAATGATTCGAAATGGTACACTAGTCGGTAAACGAGGTCTGCCTAGTAGGTTCCAGTCAAAGGAAACAACCAAGTTGCTTGGAGGTGGGACCGAATAGACGGCCGGATATGACTCTGACGAACTTCCTTCTTGCGGTAAAGGAATGGGTAGATTGCCCCCATGTTCATCGGATTCTGTGCTTACGAAAAGAATTTGGACGGTGTCATCCTTGTTCTCTTCGGTGACTGTATCATCTGAAGATGGAACCTCTGAAGGCAAGACCAGGTCAACTGCCGCCTTGACCTTTTGACTTTCGTCTGGTGTGGATTCAGATGGTTTATCTTCAATGATAGATGCTTCAGCCGACCACAAGGGCGTGTCAGCCCGATTTTCAACTAGTGATGGACTCGGCAAGAGTTTCTTATATCCTAGAGGAAACTGTAATGGTGAAATCGGATGGTCGTCCAAAACTCTTTTAGCCTCATCTAAGAAGGGACAATGGTGGACAACGTGATCACCTTCACACAGTTTACAAGGAAATTTACATTTTCCTTTTCGCCCAGGGGCTTCACTTTCACTAGTTGACGGTGTACTTTCAACATGATCATCAGAGGTTGACGACACTAGATTGTGAAAACGAGGAGACCAGTCCCTTAAGATCCGAGGGATGCAAGGACAATCTCGATGATAGTGGTCTCCTTTGCAAATGACACATGGCAATTTAGGCCTGGTCGGTGCAGTGTGTGGATTTTCGCTAGACGATGCTTGGTTGCCCCTTTTCGCCTTTGGCTCCTTCTTCTTCTTCTCTTTCTTATTCTTTTCCTTCTTCTTCTCACGTACTTGATTTTTGGCTTTACCAGCTTCATCAAGCGAAGAGGAAGGAGGAGAGGAAGAATTGGATGAAGTAGAGGGTTGGGGGGTAACTCTGGAATCGTTTAGTTGATAACTTGATTGTTCAGGAATCGTGGTGTTCTGAACGACGGAGGTTGAGAAGAGCCATACGGGCAAGCCAATTGTCAATCCTAGAAGTGACAATGTGGCCATATGGGGTGCGCCAACATCTCCCCAAGAGGAGAACGGACTAGGATTTCCTCCAAGGGGAACTCCTTGGTTGGTGGACTCCATTTTCCTCAACCTAAGACCAACGTAGGAAAGGTGATAATTATTCCGTTTAAAATAAGTTTTAGACACTTTGACACAACTTGTTTTTTCAATTTTTAAGAGTCGAGAAAAAACAAAAGATGACTCTAGTCGCCTTCAATTTTTAATGAGCCTGAAGTGACAAGTGCTTAGATGGACCTTTTCTGTTAAGGAGTCTGAAAAGGAACGAAAGGGACTGCTCCGGAAATCTAGATATAGGTATTACCAAACCAATCGCAAAAATGCAGAATAGTTTTTACGGTACGGCGGTCAATCTTCCCGAATGCTGTGTTCAGTGCATTGCGATCAATAGGGTGGCAGACACGGCTTCCTATGGATAAAGGATTAAGCCTATTGTGGTCTCCCAAAATATACTCGACGGTACGTGGGAGCACAAGTCTGTACTGGCACTTATCATCTCAAAGTGGAGGAATCACCCAACCAACAGTGAAAACAACAGTTACCAAGCTTTACGATGCCAGAATACGTCTCTAGCCTAGACTTCTAGATGTTGTGCGTTAGGTTCCAAAGCATTTTTAGATTCATTAAATTTATTTTATAGTTGATCTTGTTTAAGAAATTTTCCTTTCAGGTTCACCGCGTGATGTAGATATATAATTCCTAAAATGCAATCTAAGATGATAAACAGTTGTTTAATCTTCTCTTTGCAAATGAAAATCCTAGCTACTAAGGAAAGAGAGATGGCGTTCTTTCAACAAAGAGCAAAGAGCACACACTATATGCACTGTCCTAAATCAAACCAAAAAACAGTATAAATGCAAATGCACATGCATGTATTTGTTTTCAGCCTTCTTAATGTGCAAATGATAAAAAGAAAGCTAAGTGCAAATCTGAATTATTTTTCAAAGCGACAATTACTAACAAGTTTCTTTTCAAGACAAAATGAGGACAATGACAACACTTTGCGATTTGGAATTGAAAACTTGCTTTTGACACTAGAAAAACTAGTAATTCAAACCAAATACAAGAGTAACAGGGTGATTGACTATCAAGAACAATTAGATTTTCTTCTATGACTGAAAACGACACTTGCGACACTTTCAAATCAAGAAACGATAGTACAATTATGCTACTTCTTTGTAAAGGAGAACTGAAAATGACACAAAAAATACATAAAAACATTTACAGTTCTTTGCACAATGGAGGCAAAATAACAGCAAGGAAAGGGGTTTCAAACAGAGGTGTACTGACTACAGGTAGTAAAACTCCTGAATAGAGCTGAAAAGAATGAACGCAGAAACCAAAATTTAGGAACAAGGCCCTGTCTGATCAGTGCACCTATAACACAGTGAAAATGAAATGCAACGCACCTACTACACTCAGGAAGTGCGATGCATTTGAGGTTCACAGAACAGACAGTGCGCTAGACCAGGGACAAGACTTTGATTGGGTTCTGGGTCACAGTTTGCAGTTCAGTTCAGGGATTTAAGCCAAGCAATTGGTAATCAGTAAATCAATCACAGGGGTAGATCTAAAGAGGTTACTGGAGCCACCACGAGGGCAATTAGAGAGCTTGTAAATCAATTGTTTAATTCATAAACAAAACCCAGAGATAGACTGAAGTAGCGTTGATCAACTTTGCACTTGCATAACAAATGTTGTTCGAAGGCTAGCTGGCTTGACTTCAAGCTCCGTCTGTAAGTTTATAAAGTAAACAAATGCAGATAATCAAACAATCTATTCGCTCCCCAGTGGAGTCTCCATTTTGTTATCGGGAATAGTGTCTATGCAGAGCTGCTAATCCCACTAAGGTTGGTAGCTACCTTAGAAACAAACAAACTAAAACTACTTTCATTTTCCTTTATGAGAGATAGATGAGAGAAGAATAAAGGAGACCAACCTCTGTCTTACACTTGGTTCCTTGTTCGATTCCTCTCCCTTCTGATAGATCTTTTGCTACTTGCTTCCTTGTCCACCTAGCTTCACAAGGTACCTGTAGAATCAAAGCAGCATAATACTATCCAAGAACATAGATCTATTATCATAAACAATATAGGATCAAAGGTACATTGACCACACAAGTGCATAAAACATTAATCATACAAAAATGTGGAGGAAAACTTGAATAGCTTTATTGGTAATTAAGAAAGAGCCAAGAGAATTACAACCAATTATTCTGACCCAGCATCATCCTCTCAGCAAGAAGCCCTTATTCACCTCATGAAAAGCTTAGATCACCCAACACTATGATATTACACCAAGAAACCAGCCGCACTTCCTCACAGGATACAAAATTCCAGCCTTTGGTGTTGTGCGTGGAGCATGATTGTTCAAAGGTCTTTGTTTCAGCCGGATGTATACCCCAGGAAGTCTTGTACACCCCTCCACACAAGGGGATGCGGGGGGGACTTGTCCCCCCCGTGGGGGTCCGGGGGCCAGCGGTCCCCCGGCGGGGGCTCGAGGGCAGCGCCCCCGAAGCTAAAAACAAATGTAAAATTGCCTTGTAAAAGTATAGTAATTTCTAGTCAATCTGGGCCGTTCACTAGGCGGATGATCTGACGGTAGAACTTATGTTTAGTTTAGGGTTTTTTGCCCTAGAAGGCAACCCCTCTCTTTGTATGAGGGTATTGTATTTGAGGCTATGAAATAGATGTGTATTCTGTGAGCGAGAAACAGAGAGGTGAGACTGTGAGAGAAAAAAGAGGATATTACAGCAGATTTGCTGTAGGTTGTGTCTCTTCATTTTGTTGGATAATAGAAAGGAAGGACTGGCGGTTTGGGGTGGATGTAGCCCAAACTGGGTGAACTACGTATATTTGTGTCTCTCTTGTTTTGTGCATTTTCTGTGTTTATATTTCTGCAATATTTTATGTGTTCCATTGCTCCGTAATATATAATTTCCTAACATTTGGATCTCTGGGATGAGGGATCCATATATAGATGTTTGCAAAGGGGATGAGTCAACTTTTGAGATTTGATTAGTCTCTTCTCTCTGATATTTCTTGATTCCACTTGGAGATTGATGATCTCTTACTCATCCCTGGTCGAATTCAGAGAGGCAAGTGTCACAGGAGAAGTTTCTGGAAGATTCCATTCTCCTCCACCTTGCGGATTGACCCTGCCATTTGTCCACTCTCACCCATCGCACCCCATAGAAGATATTTTTGACATGCATCGCACCTACTGTGTGTATTCAGGTGGGATGCAACGCACTCTGCCTATGGAGCAGGTGAAATGGTCCAATTTTGACCAGTTCTGAGTAGTTTTTCATGGGGAACTTATGGGGGAAGATGTAATCATTTGACCTTGTTCTTTTAGGGGTTGGAAGAACACTTTTAGGGACTTAAGAGCCCTTGGTTTATTGACATTTATGATTGTGGTTGCAGTGCCCAAAAATTTCTATAACAGTATGCCAATGAGTTTGCCCAAGTAATTTCCTAGTATTATAGCCTCTGCTCATGTCTTTCCCAGTGTGAGTGATTCTTTGGAGGTAAATACGAGTTTCGTTAATCCATTCTCATTGATTCTTGAGCAGGTATTGAGCAGTGGAGGCAGGAAAGTAGTGGAATAGATTTAGAGATCAAATCTGAGCTGTATTGTGTGTAACAGGTGGAGCTGGTACTGGATTGCTTGTGATAAGCATTGTACTTTGTAATGTTACATGTTCTCAAACATTAATATACAGATAGTGTGGGGTTTTCAGCTGTAAGCTTTCCCCGGGTTACATACTGTGTTAATGTGTAATGCTCTTGATGTTTTATTGTTATTGATGCTACTAAATTGATGATCAACATAGAGGAGCTTATGTATTGTGTATGTATTCTGCAATAGTACATGATCAGGATAATCTCCATTAAATATGTGTTAAATTATTCAAAATTTCTACATGGTATCAGAGCTGTTGATCATCAGATCTACTATTCA
This sequence comes from Pinus tabuliformis, assembly GCA_031772625.1. Classification (NCBI taxonomy): domain Eukaryota; kingdom Viridiplantae; phylum Streptophyta; class Pinopsida; order Pinales; family Pinaceae; genus Pinus; species Pinus tabuliformis. The sequence continues at coordinate 647,933,774 of CM062817.1, forward strand.
AGAAGTGTTTACATTCTATTTCTTCAGGCAGAGTCTATAATCAGGCCAGGTAGCCTCTAGATTCATCCTTCCTTTGGAAGGTGAGATATCCGGTGAATGCCCATACAGTCAATCTCTATACGAGAAATATTGTGTTCACACGAATCTTAGATCCGAAGCGGTTGAGTTTGAGCTGGTGGAAATTGAATTTGCAGTAGTGTTGTTGAAATGTCTTTCAACGGATTGCAAATGTTATTCCAAAGTAAGAGCGACCTGGTGCTCAAGGATAAACTCAGAAACAATAAGTGTGAGAATGGATCTTCATCAAAGGTATCTGAAGAAGAGAATTGCGCTTTGGCTGCCAAAGCAAAGAAGGGGAAGAACAAGAAATCTTCTCATTCCGGTGCGAAAGGAAAGAAGCAGGACACGTCCAAGGTGAAGTGTTTTCACTGTCACCAGCACGGACACTATGCCATTAATTGTCCGTAGAAGAAGAAGAAAAAGCAGGCTACTGGATCTGCAACAGGAGAGGCTCTAGCCTTGCAGTTTGAGCTTGATTTTTCATTGATTACATGCTTGGTTTCAAGTGTGATGGGATCGGCGTGGTTCTTAGACAGTGGTGCATCTTTTCACATGACGGGAGATCGAGATTTGTTTTCTGATCTGGAGGACAAAGATCTTTGAGTGCACATCGAGATGGGTGATGATGGTAGATATGGTGTGACTGGTATCAGTACCATTTCCTTTGAGAGGAAGTTTGGTAAACCCTTCATATTGAAGGAAGTCATGCATGTTCCAGGATTGAAGAAGAATCTTATCTATGTGATGATGTTAGAAGATAAGGGGTATGATGTTGTTTTCAGCAAGGGAAAAGCTTTCTTGCACAACAAGACAACTGGTGAGACCCGGAAGATAGGAGTTCGAGTGAGGAACCTTTATCAGTTGCATGTAGATGGATGCGCAACAATGGAAGACAAGGTAGAAGGATTGGTGAGCTGGGATGATGGTGAGTTGTGGCATAGGAGATTGGGTCACCTTCGCCATGGAGCCTTGAAGATACTGCAGCAGATCACTACAGGGCTTCCTAAAGGCGCTCTTGCGCAGTCAGATCAGTGCAAGGGGTGTACTTTGGGGAAGTTTGTGAAAGCCACCTTTCACGAGAAGGATAGTCACGCCACAATGATCCTTGAGAGAATTCACACAGACGTGTGTGGACCTTTCTCAGTTGCTTTGACAACAAAACACAGGTATTATGTGATTTTTGTTGATGATTTCTCTCGTAAGTGTTGGATCTTCTTCATGCAGAAGAAGAGCGAGACATATTCAAAGTTCTGTGAATTCAAAGCACTGGTCGAGAAGGAGTGGGAGAAGAAGGTGAAGGCTCTTAGGAGCAATAATGGTGGTGAATACATCTCGGACGAGTTCAAGGATTTCTGCAAGGAAGAAGGGATTCGAAGAGAGCTCATAGCTCCCCATAACCCACAGCAGAACGGGGTAGTTGAGCGGAAGAACAGAACGATTGTGGGTGCTGCACGGGCAATGTTGCATGATCAAGGCCTACCCCTTCACTTGTGGGCGGAAGCATGCAATACAGTAGTTTATGTGCAGAACCGTCATCCTCATAGGATACTTGGCATGAGTACACTTGAGGAGGCTTATTCTGGTAAGAAGCCTGATCTTTCTCATTTGAGGATTTTTGGTGCTAATGTTTACATGCATGTGACAAAGGATGCCAGGAAGAAGTTGGAGCTGACCGCAGAGGTTGGGATATTTGTGGGGTACACTGATACGCCCCACAACTATCGTGTGTATTTTCCAGATAGTGGTAAAACTGTTCTGCGACGGGATATAAAATTTCAGGAGGAGAAAGCCATGAAGTGTTCGCTTGAGAGGGAGCTACACTTGCATGTAGATGAGGAGCTATTAGTTCCTAAGGATGAGCTTCAGGATGTGGATCAGCCACAGGACGAGGTTCATGGAGTGAAAGAGACCACTCATGTAGCACCAACCATCAGAGGGCGAAAGCGCTTGACAGAAGCTGAGCGACTGGCTCAAGATGCAGAGAAAGTTGTAGGACCACCTACAGCCCAACACAAGCAGAGACAGTCACCTGATCGGTACACTAGATACATGACTCTTATGAGAAAGTGTGTTGTGACTGAGCCATCCTCTTTCGAGGAAGCTATGGAGGATCCTGCATGGGTAGATGCCATGGTGGAAGAGTATGATTCTATTGTCAAAAATAGTGCATGGGAGATTGTTCCTAGACCGGAAGGGAAATCAGTGGTGGGTTCGAGATGGATCTACAAAGTCAAGCAGGTAGCTGACGGGAGTGTGGAGAAGTACAAGGCAAGATTTTTTGCTCGAGGCTTTTCACAGATAGAGGGGATCGATTATGAGGAGACCTTTGCACCTGTTGCAAGGTAGTCTTCCATACGGACGATTCTTTCTCTCTCAGCGCAGATGGGATGGCACATTCATCAGATGGATGTGAATACTACGTTCCTCAACAGAGTCATTGAGGAGGAGGTGTATATTGAGCAGCCCGAAGGCTTTGAGGCCTTCAGCAGTGAGTCGCATGTGTGCAGGCTCAAGAGAGTGTTGTATGGGTTGAAGCAAGCACGACATGCTTGGTACACACGGATAGACAACTATTTCACAGGATTTGGATTCTCCAAGAGCAAGGTGGATCCTAACCTATACCAGATTGTGGTGGAGGGTAAGTTGCTTATCATTGTACTATATGTTGATGATTTGATTCTAACGGGTGATGAGTTGTTGATACATTCATGCAAGGATGATATTGCTAAGTAGTTTGAGATGAAGGACTTGGGCCTCCTTCACTATTTCCTAGGATTGGAAATATGGCAGTGCAGTGGTGGACTGTTTGTTTCTCAGGGCAAGTATGCTCGGGAGATACTGGAGAAGTTCAACATGCATGGCTGCAAGCCTGTTGATACTCCTCTTCCTAGAGGTTGGAGGAAGGACGATGCCACTTCGGGAGAAGAAGTGGATGCCACTATTTATCGACAGTTGGTGGGGTCACTGATGTATTTGGTCAATACACGACCTGATATATGCTATGCAGTTAACCAGCTTTCACAAGCTATGGTTAAGCCTACCAAGCTCTTCTGCAAGGTGGGCAAGCATGTATTGCGTTATTTGAGAGGCACATCGGGATATGGTTTGTGGTACAAATAGGAGGATGAGGTGAGGCTATGTGGCTTCAAGGATGTAGATTGGGCAGGGAGCCCACCGGATAGAAAGAGAACATCAGGAGGGGTCTTCAGTATTGGATCGATAGCAGTTTCTTGGTACAGCAGGAAGCAGAGATCAATGGCACTCAGTTCAACAGAGGCCGAGTATATGGCAGCAAGTTTGGTTGCATGCGAGGCTATATGGATGAGGAAGATTCTGGTTGGTTTGTTCAGTTCTCATTTGGATACTACTGTGATTTACTGTGATAACTAGAGTTGTATTAAACTCTCGGCTAATCCTGTATTTCATGATAGATCTAAGCATATTGACATCAGGTACCATCATATCAGAGATTGTGTGCAGCAGAGGATCATGTTGCTTTCATACATTCCAACGGAGGATCAGGATTCTGATATTCTGACGAAGGCTCTCACCAGGAGCAAATTCGAATATCACCAAGGTAGGATAGCGGTTGTTGATAATCCATATCTTGTCGAGAGGGAGTGTTGAGATTGCAACAAGATGATGGAGCTTAGTGAAAGAGTCGCCTTCACTAAGTGGGCCCGCAGGCAAATTATGGCACAAGTTCTATTTTTGGATCCCAGCAGGGATGATCACAGTAGGAGTGACCACAGCAGGGATGATCGCAGCAAGAGTGACTATAGCAGGAGTGATCACAGCAGGAGTGATCATAGCATGAGTGATCAAAGTCTATTTTTAGACTGGCTATCCAAAATAGAAAAGTCAAATATTATTGTCTCATAATAATATTTGGACTATAAACTTGATTTTATTCTCTTGGAACACTTCAGTTTGAGCTACGGATGTGGCACATGCAGCTGTTAGAAGGAAGTACGCTTTCTTTGTGGGTCAGTTGAGTTGTTGCATGCATGACTTCAGTTAGAACTCAATCATTTGAGTTTGGTGGAGTTGATTGTAGAGTTGATGGAGTTGTGTTCCGTTTGACTTGGTTAAACTAGTTGTAATTAGTCTAACTGCAAATAGACTAATGATAAGTTGTTAAACGAATTATTAACTCATAATGCAACTATAGAAGACATCAGTTAACTCAGTTGCATGTCAGTGCATGTTCAGTTCAGCAGGGACAGGTGTTAGAGGATGAGATTGCTATCAGTTGTGACTATAGTTGTGCATGAGGATTTGCACAATCAAGGGATTGGGTATGCCAATGAGTTTGCCCAAGTATTTTCCCAGTATTATAGCCTCTGCTCACATCTTTCCCAATGTGAGTGATTCTTTGGAGGTAAATACGAGTTTGGTTAATCCATTCTCATTGATTCTTGAGTAGGTATTAAGCAGTGGAGGCAGGCAAGCAGTGGAATAGATTTGGAGATCAGATCTGAGTTGTATTGTGTGTAACAGGTGGAGCTGGTACTGGATTGCTTGTGATAAGCATTGTACTTTGTAATGTTACATGTTCTCAATCATTAATATACAGATAGTGTGGGGTTTTCAACTGTAAGCTTTCCCCGGGTTACATACTGTGTTAATGTGTGAATGCTCTTGATGTTTTATTGTTATTGATGCTGCTAAATTGATGATCAATGTAGAGGAGCTTATGTATTGTGTATGTATTCCGCAATAGTACATGATCAGGATAATCGCCATTGAATATGTGTTAAATTATTCAAAATTTCTACATGCTATGCTTGCTACATCCCAAGTCATATAAATATCATGTCTCATGACTAGAATGCCTTTTCACCATCACTGCTGAGTCTATTAATGAAATGTTGCAACTCCAACCAGGGCCAAACCTAACCCCACTCTCAATTATAGACTTGTTGGACCTATATCCTAAACTTAGCTCTACAAAATTGGTCCAACTATTCCAAACCTTCATCAGAGAAGAGAAGCAAATCCCTAAGGACTCCCCTCCATATGTAGCTGTTATTTTTTCCCCATGGGGCCAGAATATTGTAGCCATGATATCCTGCATTTTGGCGTAAACCACTAGTGAATACATTGATGAGTTAATCCTTGCCTTCATGTCCATCTACACTGTAGGATAGCCTCATGCTGTCATTTATGACTATGCCCAATTTATAGCTAATAGGATGCATGAGCAATTCCTTAGAATGAACAATGAAAGAGTTTTCAAGTATTCTTCAGTTTTATACCATATGTTCTTATATTACCAACTTGATAAGTTTCCATTCACCCTTCAGAAGCTGGACACCAAAGGATAGCCTAGGTCAGTGATTTTTTGGACCCCATTGATCCAACAATCTCAGTCTCCTTACTCTTATTCTGATTTTATTGATTTATTTGTACACCTAGTCATGACAATGTCGGCTGGAAGCCCTCCCCCCTAGAATCAGTCTAGAAATAAAGAGAGTCCTTCAATTGTCTAAACATACGAAAGTGGGTGACTGGTACCTTTACCAAAACCAAATAGAAATCAAGATATATGGTTGCATGATTGCGCCATATAAGTTGCCAAGATACCACCCCATGAGGTTGTTTGCCCTAGAATATTATAGACAAATCATCAATGCAGATGAAGTCAACTTTGTCAATGCTAATAAAAAGGCTTATTTCAAGATAAAAGACCAACTAGGCCCCTTCATATGCAACTCTAAGGAGGCAGGCAAAGAAGCAGACATAATTCTGTAGAGAATGAAGTTCTAAAGAAGTTTTCTTTGGAGATATGATCCTTTGGAATTCATCACAAAGAAGAGACAAAAGGTCAAGCTAGGACCTTCCATTCACCATCCCATACCTGAAATAGAAGCATATTCAAATCAAACAGAATGGGTGGATTGTACCCTAGTAGACCAAGGTAGCACCAGAGTAAACATAGAGAATGATCTAATTGATTTAGAAAATCATCTTGATGACAACTCTTTTTTGCAGGTACCAGAAGGACCAAAAAGAACCATAAATACGCCTCCAGTCATGTAGAATCCTCAGAATGAGGAGAAGATCCCAAAAAGAAACAGAGAAGGGGCTTCCACTTCAGGAATGGCCACCTCTAATTTGCAGCAGGAATCAAACAAGAGGTAAAGGCTAAATCCAACCTCTGAGCAAGAATATACTGAAGACTCAGCTAAGGTCACAAATATAGGAGCAGAAAGAAGTAGGCCTACCACTCCATCTGGAGGCATGCAAGAACCTTCCACATCACAAAATCAGATGTTTGAAGGGCAGCTTAGTGTTGAAGTGTCTTCCTTTAGAATCCCTGTGGACAAAGACCAAGATATCAATGAAAGATATAAAGAAATCAAAGCTAGAAATGAGAGGCTTAAGGCCCAAACATATGCTCAGTACCTGAAGCTGACTCCCAGTAATCAAACAAGGCTAATGCCAGCCTTTGACATTAAAAAGGGAAAGATGTAGATGAATTTTGTTAAACCCACAGCTCAGCAGCCTAAGACAGCATCAGATTTTAAGAAGGTGGATTTTGAAGTGTTAGCAAGGGATATTCATCCCATAGACCAGATTGAACTACAATAACAGGCTGGAGAGATGATATACTCCACCCTAATAGGTAAATCCATAGTTTCCCATCAGCTACAGAACTCTTTGAACAACATCTCAATAGAATTCCAGTTAGAGAAGGCCTCCTCATAGGCTAAGGATACAAGGATCAAGTCCTTAGAGGACTTAGTGATTGAATTGGGACACGATCCCAAGGATATAAAAGCTATAGAGTAGCTTATTAAGAAGAAAAATGTTGATATTTCTACACTTAAGAGGCAATTGAAAATACCCCAGCTACAACATCCTCAGACTCCAGAAGTCATAGAGAATCAAACCAGACATGAGGAGTTGATGGGCTTGGTCTTGAAGCTGAATGGTCAACTAAAGGAGACAAAAAAGGAGTTGGACACTTTAATTCAACTGAAGCAAAGAGACATGGCCACAATTTCCAAAGAGGTCATCCCTACAGTATCCATAGCAGTTCCTTCTTTACTGGCACCCATTGCTCCACTTTCCACAACATTTCCAGTCGCAACAGAACCTACAACAACAGGTGCACAAGGAGAGAAAGCATCAAAAATGGTTAAAGCCATGGAAGAGATGTTTATCTAGGCTAATAAAATCAATAGTTTAAGAGAAAAGGTTGCAATTTTGGAAACAGACTGCAGACTTTCCCAACTGAAGCAGAAAGAAGAAGCACAAAAATCCTAAAGAATGAGTGAAAGGATCAAGATCTTAGAGAAAGACTTAACACTGGAGAAACTACTTGGGAAAACCAAGGAAATGTTGTGGGCCAATACCATTGACTCTGTCAAGAATATTTAGCCCTCAATTCAAGTTATTTTTGAACAAACAGAGTTAGTAAAGATAGCTACAGAAGCTATCCAAAAGTGAAGGAGGAGGTGGGAGGTAAGCCAGAGGATGTCAATAGACTCATCCACTTCCTCAACAGCAAGAATAGATATGAGCTCCATGAGCTTAATATAAAAGATAGGACTGTGACCATTTTAGAAATAAGGAAGGTCCTCTCCAAAAGGAACCTTATGCTTAACTTAGAAGAAAAGTGTCACAATATGCAAATAGAAATTGATAGGTTCATGACCAAATTCCAGATTTTAAGGGAGAAAGGTCTGTCTAGTCCTATGGTTATCAATGACAAACTCATGACATAGTTAGACTATGATATCAGACTCAGACAGTTGGCAAAGGAGCAAGCCAACTCTTCATCCATAAAAGCATTGCCAATAGGCAAAGTGTTGTACAACACATTTGAGAACTTGTTTTTCCTGAAGCATGAGATCAAACATTTATTCCTCACCAAGCCCAATTTTGCCAAATATACTAAATCTGATGAAATATATAGGATAATGATGAATGTAAAGTTTCCTAATACAAAATGGTGGGAGACAATGATAGATTTACTAGGATAAATTTACTACACAGTAAAAATAGAACAACCAAGTAAAACATGTAAAAACAGCACATCAGGGTCAAAGAGTATCAGGGTTAAAGAGTATCAAATGAAAGATAAAAGTTAAAGAAGACTCCAATGTGAAACACTACAACAACAAGCCAGCATATAAGTCTACACTTCAACAATAAAGGCCGGCACAACCATAATAAAAGGGACAGCATGAAACAGTTCATTAGTTGTCTCTATCTTCTTGCAAGAAGATATTTGTATTTCCTAGATTAAATCTCAAGTTGTTTTGAGATATTTTGTAATAATATTTGTATAAATACTTCACAATTTGAAGTATGTAGTGTGGATTCCAAAACATTTCTATAGACTTCTTGTTCTTAATTCTCAAATTCTATTGTATCAATGACTGGATCAACTAGCTGGATCAAGGAATAAAGATCATATATTTCACTGGATTCTTGTGTAAATCAAAGTTCAAATAAGTATTCTCTCAAATTCAATGTTATTTTTCTTTAAGTTTTTCCCACAGTCTTACTTGTATCTCTAGAAATTGATTAGTTGCACTCTGTTTTGACTGTTATGCATATTTAATGTTTTCCTCACTAAGGAATTCTTGATTGCTCCTTAGTTTAGGTAGTTCCTTGTGATCTATAGCAAAGGATTCGTAATTTCCCTTTGTTCATGATTATCCTCTGTTCTTCATCTTAACCCCAGTCTGAGGATTCTTAAGTTCTCTCTCACCCTGGTTAGGATCATTTCACCCATTCGACCTAAATATTTGCACTTTACTTTGCTAGCCTGCCCTATGAACATTCCCTTTAATGAATTGATCCAATTCTACTATCCATTTGTTGACTCCATAGCCCAATGGCTTAAAGACCTTTCTCTATCCATCTATTGCAAGAATTTCACCACCCATCCTTCAATTCAAAACCAAAACCCCAATTAACATTAAGAACTAGCCTAAAATCCCAGTAAAACAAAGCTAAATTTCATAGAGAGAGCCCTCTCTGAGTCATAGGTTGGCTAGATCCTATACTTAAAAGATTGGTTTGTGGTTACCTCGGTTTATTCCTTCTTCTAATAACTTCTAAGGACAATTTTGAGCGATAACAGAAGCATTGTTGGATTCAAAGTCCAACACTTTTCAGCAATATGTCCTTTCTTATGGCAATAAGTGCAACGCATGTGCATCCTTTTTACAACATGATTTTCCTTGTCCAATGAACCTTCGGCTTCTTGCCTCCTTTTCTTTAAAAGTTTCCTGTATGTGGCCATGCTCTTCCAACATCTAGAAACAATATGGTTATCCAAACCACAAAAGGAACATGAAATTTTTCCCCATGCTTATGTGGAAATTTACCATGCTTTACATGATCAAAGGAAATATGATTGAAATCAGATTTATACCTTTCTCTTTCACCTTTGTTACCTTCATGAGGAGGTGAATCGAATGAAGAAGTGGCTCCCTTTGGAACACCATCAATCTCTTCAATTCTTTCAGAGCTTTCACAACTCTCTTGTTCAAGTGCATGCTTATGAACACCTTCTTCTTGAAAAGTTTGTTTCAAACTATTGCATTCCCCATGAATACAATCTTTACAAAATTGAGGTAGAGAATCTAAAATGAAACTCCCTCTAGGAACTATTTCAAATGCCTTCATGGCTACTTTGGAACTTTCTCCATAATATTATCCATAGCCAAGACCCAAATACTTAGGCCTTCCCTCAACCATTATTGTCTCAATAATTCCCTGTGCATGTTTGCCCAATTCTTTTCCTTCATAGTCCATTTTTGACATGAACTTGGACCCTATGCCTCTGGTATGTTTTTCAAAAGAATCGATACAAACATTCTTAGAGGAAATTGAAGAAAAACTAGAGTTGTTTACCTCTTCTTCAATCTGATACTTGACTAAGGCTTCTTTGGCAACAAGGAGTTGTGTCTCCAACTCATGCATCCTTTCTAGGTTCATATTTGCAATATGAAGTTGGCTCTCCATTTCCTGCAACTTGTCAAAAAGCAACTGCTTCTCTTCCTTCATGGAATTCAACTACTCTCGAAGTTTGGTGCTCTTCCTTTCATCCTCATACATTTCTCTCACCATATCCATCATGATGAAAAAGTCTTGCTTCATGTCTTCATCGAAGAATCTTGTGAAGGAGGAAGATTTTGAGAACTCACTTGTAGAAGTTATCATTATCGAAATGAACTAAAGAACTTCAACAAAATTCACAAAGAGATTATTCAAGCAGCCGTTTACCTTGAGGTCCTTTGGGTAAGGAGAATGCCTTCATCTCTTCTTCCTTCTTTTCCTCTCCTGGACTTATCTATCAATAGCTTTCCCTTCACCTTTGCAAACTCAAACAATTAGTCAGTTTACAAACAACCAAACAGTCAAATTTTATGTACTGTTTAAGCACCTTTCAATTCAAACAACCAACCTTTTGCTCTATCAATCAAGCAACTTTCTCTGATACCACCTGATCTGAAATGGGGGTTTAACAACTTTTATGCTTACAAGAACCTCCCATTCCAAATCTTAACAAATAAATGATATAGCTTGTATATGACACTTGCAGAATTTAAATACTTGAAATAGGTGTATGTATTATGTTTGTTTTAAACTATTTAAGTGCTTATTTGTTTCTGCTGATATTAAACATATACAACAGTCATGTAATGCAGCAAATAAACAACCACACTTAACAAAAAATTTAATCTAGGATTTCACCCAAATATCATGGGCTACATCTCCTTGAGCTTCTATCAACTTGACTTAGCTCTTTGGGATTATGGCAAAGGTCCTTTTACAAGTTCCACACTTAACTCCAAAGGTTACTAAACTAAACTAGTGGGATTAGAATACCATCTATATCCCTGTCATGGCTGTCATCACTATGCAAATAGATCTAAGCTTCCTTAGACTTGATTCCTTCAATTAGTGCTCTGAGCTTCCCTGAGCTTCTTGATGGCACTAACTCCTTCAGAATTCTAAAACTTCTTCTACTATTTCCAGCACATATCAAACACCAAAAACAGACCGATCATTTGATCATTTGTTGTCTGAAACTTCCCTGTAGCATCTCGGCCTTTAGAAGTCTCCAAATTATTCTAGAAATCCCTGCAATGGATTCAGAAGTCTCGTTACAGTCAGGAATGACTGTTGGTTCACTAAGAATGAGTACTAGTAGCTCCTACAACTGCCTCCAACCTTTGGTGGCTCCTGATCTCCAACATCAATCTTCCTGGATAAAATTCTCCATGAAGATGAGTTTCTCATCTTCTCTGGACTATACCATCGACTTCAGAATGGTCTAATTAGCCTAGTGAGCCTCTTGTTTCACTCTCATTGCTTCTATGAGGTTCTTCGTCTCTCATATGCTCTCTGTCGAAAACTGATCCTGGAGTGCTTTTATGCAATATCTTCTAGGGATACTCCACTAAAATTGGTTACTGCACTTATCTCCAGCTAAACTTAGCATATCTGCTTAATTTTATCTACTCTGTCAGGCTAATTTTCAGAGGTAACTATTGTCGTAACCATTGGGTGTGCACATGAAGGATAAGACCTTATCACATGTATATCTCATGGTCAGGTAATATGCACGTGGATGGTATTCAGGAAGCAGTAAGTAGTTTCTCACACGGGTGAAAAGCTGTAAGTTGTATTTTACGAAAAGCACGTGATTATCCCAAACGGTCGACACGTAGCACGAGAAATATCTTTTCTTGCGTGCTCTCAACCCAATAACGTTCGTGCATGATTCTACGTGAGATCGCACAATAACCATTAGATTGAGAGGGTCATATCAATGGTTGAGATCGTCTGATTGGTTTGGTGTGTGGACGAAGTGATAACAGTTGGATTTGGAGAGATCAGATCAATGGTGTGGATTGATCGCTTTATAAAACAACCCTCCATCTGATACAAAACAAATATGCACCACATCCTTGGTTTATGAAGAAATAACATTTGACAGAGGTGGTAGAGTGTTATCTTGTCTTGCCGGAGGTCACGTGTTCAATTTCGTCAAACCCCAACAAGTTTTACATAACCATTATAGGGCCACATGGCGGCCTCCAATCTTGCCACGTGTCGGCACCTGATTGGTCCTGGATCAATATCTAATCACTATACCTTATCCTCTTGGTAGCGAATTGGTTTCCATCAAGACATTTGCAAATGATTTTGTCTCTCCCATCCATCCACCTTTGATTGATCCATTACGACCATATTTACTATGGATTAACCTTGACAGTTCTAAATTACCTACAAATATATTCCTTTTCCACTGATGGAGGAGGTTAATTCCTCTTTACCCTCGACATATACTATTTTTGTCACTATGTCATCATTTCCACCACTAAATATGTTAGTACCTACACCTGTCACATCCTCTTGGGGCATTCCATCGGTCTATTTTATGGATCATACAACTTTCCCTAGTGTTTCTATGCCTACTCCATCTACACCGACTGTTGTACTTGATCCTAGCCAGCCTATAGGATCGAGGTTTTTGACTCCTAGCTTTGCTCAACCTACTATTACTGTTTCTTAGATGGGTATGGTAACCTCAAGAAATGTGTGGGGAGGATCATATGTTTCCCGTAGCTATTCTGGGGCTAACCTTGCTTCTAACATTTCTCAAGCCTGGTATAGTTTTTTGTTTGGAGAGACACCACCCTCTAGTACATTTCCTGGAGTGACTAGTTTACCTGGGGTCAACACTACTATTAGCACCATCACATCTATGAGTTATCCTCCTTATTCTAGTGTTGCTACATAAGGTGGTCCATATTTTCCCATCAAGCACAATTTTATTAGCAACCATTGTTTTTGGGGTCCTTTGCTCTATGGGGATACTTACCCTAGGGGGAAAGATCCTTACACTAGTCATTATGGTCCACATCATTTATATGTTGGGAAAGCTTGCTATCATTGTCAAAAACCTATTCCTCAGAATCAGTATAGGAGGGGACCTCACAATTGCTTAGGGGTCTCTTCCTCCTATGAACCATTTAGTCAACTTCATAATCCTTTCTTGTCTTCTCTCGATCTTTTATATTTGGTGAAGCTGACTAATGACCCTATTCATCATGATCCTTAGTGGCCACCCATGCATGCCAAGTTTTATTCTGATATCCCCAAATTTGAAGGGAAACCTGGAGAAAATCCATCAACACACATCACCACCTACCATTTGTGGTGATCATCATATTGTTTAGTGGATGATTTGATTAAATTGCACCTATTCCAACGTATCTTGACGAGAGAAGTTGCTAAATGGTACACCAAACTAGATATTTCATCTTACAATGATTTTGATATTTGGACCAAACATTTTCAGCTCATTTTCAGTTACCTACAAGGTATACCATTAATTTTGATCTCTTTTCCAATTTCAAACAAGACAATGCCACGTTTATTTCTGATCATATTCATGAATGGCGACGTCATAAGAGGTTAGTGCGAACCACTATCCTTGGTGAAATTCTTCGGAAATGGTTCATTCGATCATTGTTACCTCCTATAACCAAGGATGTGTCCATGCTTATGGTTGTTACTGATGAATAGGCTATCTTAGCTTGCCAATAACTCGATTTCATTTATTCTTAGTTAGGCATGCTTCAGGACATCATTACTAATGCTCCTCACCCTTCTATCAACCCAATAAAAACCTACCCTGGGACCACATGTTGATGGTGTGATTGGGTTTGTTTTTATTTTGTGAAACAACTTTCTACCTAACTTGGGAAATCGATCATGATATCACATGCCCCAGCAAGATTGCATGGATCTACAAAAAATCCTCTTCTGAGCAGTCCACTGATGTTGTCATGGTGAAGTCCACAACCCCTAAGAATAATTAGAAACTTGGCAAGAAGAAGAATACAAAGAAAAAAAAAAAGAATCAAATTAATTTTCCACTCTATCATAGTGAGAGAGACCCAAGTTCAACTTCGTTGAGTTACTGGATAGAATGCATCCCCTTTCACCTTTTCTTTTACTTATGTGAGACTTATCCCATGACAAAGGGGTGGAATTACATGATTGAGCTATTTCTCATAATTATTTTGCCAAAATATTATAATTATGAGATAATAATTATTTCATAATTAAGATAATTGAGAAAAATCTCATAATTTTGAAAAGGGTTCCTAGATTTTTTCATTCCCAAGGAGATCAACTTGACCCACTTATGTATAATTTGGCTACAGATCCATTATTGTAGAATTTTAATAACTTCCCAAACCCTTAGGTGTCTATATACATTCTCCTAGAGGATATAATGAGCCTATATCATCCCACAAATAGGAAAGGGGGTGAGAGCTATTATCCAAAATATAGTGCGAGAGATTTGTTGTATTGGGAAAAGGAGACCAAACTATAAGCTTGAGGAGATGATCTCATTTGTTGAAGGTATAATTGTACCATTGTTTATGATTAATGAAATTACATGTTCCCTTTCCTGTAAATCTATGATTATGGTTGATTATACATGTCAATGTTTATTTAAGCTAATGGTCTTCTACGAAAGGCTATTTATGGTCTCTGTTTGGTGATGCATGTGTGTAAGTAGTTGATCTATTGTAGGAGAAAAGATCTCTTCTTTGGAGCGAAGAATTTCTGCATCGAACCCAACATCCTTCACCAATCTGCGAGGGTTGCAGGTGTGAGCTCAAACCCTTAGAGTAGAGGCTACATGCATGATTGAATTCTTGAGCATATGGATTGGGATTTATATCTGTGAATGAACTTTTCATTTATTTTTTTGTTTTGTATGCTTTCTAGGTCCATAGGGTTACAGGGAAATAACTCCTTATGTGTGAAAGCACCAATTCTATTGTGTCATTTTTCTCAAACAATAGTATTTTTCTCCGTAACCCTATGCCTAGATTATGATCACCAAAAAGGAAAAAAAATGGTTAAACCAATAAAAGAGACAGTTCCAAACTATATTATCATAAAAGTAATCAATCATGCATTCCCTAATTAAATAGGCTTTGAACCAACACATGGTCTCCTTGCAGATTGGTGAAGGCTCTTGAATCCAATGCAGAATCCTCTTTCTCCAACTAGGAGATTTCACTCTTCTGTTATCGATCTAGGCCTACACACAAGCACAACCAAATAAAGATGACAGGTGATATTCTGTAGAAGACCATTAGCTCAAAAGCAATAAGCAATAACATGAACAGATACCAACAAATACATATCTGAATAGAAAGGAACATATATATCTACTAATCATAAACCAATGATACAAAATTTTATCATCAACTTTGGATCTCCTCTCTAAAGTCTGACAAAGTCTCCCACTATGAGAAATATGGCCTCAAAGAAAAATGTGTCTCTCAAAAACTGAATCAAGATAAAAAAAAAAAAAATCTCATGATATTTCTCTCTCTTTCTCTCTATAGCTTGACCATCTAAGATAGCCAAGTATAAATAGAACCAAAGAGACTCCGAAGAGGATGAATATGGATTCTTAGAGTGAACAGAAATTAAGAAGCTTCTCTAATAATTCTCCCTATCCAACTCAAATATATAAGATAAGGTGATGAGTCAAATTGATCCCCTAGGAACCATAAGTTTCTAGAACAAGAGTCTTGCTTTCATGCACAAAACTAAGAGAACTCAATTATGGTCACACGGAAGATGGATCATCCATGCAACTGGAGGCTTCAGGACACACTTTCAGGTAAGTAAAATAAGAAAAAGAGTGGTCAAAGGATCAAGGAAAATGGTCAAAAATATAGTAGTTCAAATGTACTAACCCCGGGGAGCACCAAGAACTAGATTTGGACAAAAAACGAGGAGATTTCTAAACAAAGAGGGAAAAAGAAAAAAAATAATCTCATTGAAAGCACTAGTTCTATTGTGAAAAAATTCACACACAAGGAGCTATTTCTCCACAACCTTATGGACTTAGAATGGTTACCAGACAACAAAATATATGACTATCTCAATCACATATAAATCTTGATCAATATGCTCAATCAATCAATCATGCATGTAACTCTTACACTAAGGTTTTGAGCTCACACCTGCAACATTCACAAATCTATGGAAGGATATTTGTGATATTTTTTTGGTGATGCATGTGTGCAGGTAGTATATATATTTCAAGAGGTAAGATCTCTTGGTTGGAGCATGGAATTTATGCATTGAACCTAACACCCTTTGCCAATCTGCGAGTTAAGTTGAACTTGGATATCTCTCACTATGATAGAGTGGAAAATAACCTCCCTGAGGTGAGGGGGCATGAATTTTTTCAAACCATGCAATGCATGAGTTCAACATGCCCACCAACCCTCATAACTATGGTAAACCAAGGCATGGGAACCTATATCCTCATAGCTTATGAATTTATTATGTTTATGATTTTTTAACCTTATACTTTCTCCTATAGATGAGGTTGTCTCGTGGCTAGAGAAATCATGTGCTCTAGGAAGGTGCTAATATGGTTCATGATTATGGTCCTAATGGAGCTATCCCTCCTAAGAAAATTTACCCTCTCTTATTTATATTCCCCCTTAGCCTCTCCTTATGGATTTATTTGAGTGTATACATTGTTATTTCCTCCTCTATATAATTCATCTTTTTTCCTTTGGGATAAACTGCTTGTTGATTTTTGTGTTCTTCGACATTCCTTTTATGACCCTCCTCTTAAATTTGACCTTCTTATTTTGAGGCTCTCTAGTTTTACTTTTTCTTTCTCCCCTTCTAGCTACTGATATAAATAATTTAGCAAAGGGATGCGTGCAAACATTAGAGGAATTTTGAGGTCTAAAATGGGCCTCCTAAGGAAAACAATAGAATAATAGTAAAAATAATAATTTCCAAATGAAAAGAAAAAGAAAATTATTGTATTTTTTTATTTATGCCCTTATATGTTTAATTAAATTTTCAGTATGATCATTTATTGGATGTGAAATCTTGCAAAATTAGATTTCGTGTCCAACAAGTATCCACTTTGCATGATTTTGAGTAGACCCACACTAATAAAAATTGAAAATACATTAAAAACAAATAATGTTTTTTTCTTGTATTTTCAAATTTTCTTAGTGTGGTTCTACTCAAAAGTATGCAAATAGGGTATTTTTTAGACGTGGAATCTAATTCCATAACCAACTAGTTTCCCACTTGAAATTTGTGTAAACCTATAAGGATATGATTCAAAAAAATGCAGTTTCTTCCTTTCCCTTAAAAAATACTCACCTCTGGGGATGAAATCATCCTCTTGAATCCTATTAGTATTTAAAGTTGACTTTTTTTTTTAAATGTTCATTTTGAGGTCCATTTTTGAGCTAAAAATCCCTTGATGCATGGTAGTGATGGTAGGGTTTCTACAAGTGACTCATGAGCTTGTCTTCACACTAAGACCTTAGCTGGGAATTTCCATAAGAAGGCTCCCTTGAAAATCCAATATGAGTTTCAAGAAGCAAAGGATGACTTTCTAGGTGAGTGGAATAGTTTTTCGGATTCAAAGATGTTTGCATCAATTGCAACCTAGGTGTCTAACACATCACACCCCCATGACTACCAAAACCATTCTTTATATACAATTAAATTGTTCTTGTGTATGAAGTTTCCACTTAGCAAGGTCTTGCTTGACATGAATTATGTAAAGGATGAAATTATCTTAATGTTGGATGATATTTAACTTCATCTAAAGGATAAGGATGGATAGTTGACACGTTTAGAAATAGGTGTAGCAACATGCCCTAAACCTAGAAATCACATGCTAGATGAGTCAAAGGCTATCAAGGTAGATGCTTTAGTTTCTTTGTAATTCTCATTATGATTATGCACTCTTAGCTATTTTTTCTCTTATTCTCTTTCAAGCCTATTAAGGTGACTTTTTTATGTATAGTTAGCCTTCTTTATTCCCTTTGTCATAGACAACAATTCCTTGTTATATTTTTCCTTTTATTTCATATAGAAACTTCATATATTGATGATATCTTAATTTGTTGATGGTTTGGTTTCCTTAAAGGAAAATGAAAAGATAAAGAAGGATCAAAGACAATGTAATATTCTATATATATTCAAAGAATTTAGCTTACAAAAGAAAAACTCAAAACACATCTCTATCCTAAATTTATTTTTCTAAAATTTGAGCACACGATAACATATAAAATTACTCTAATACAACTTGTGGTGTTCTTTGATAACTAAAACAAAATATTTAAAGTAATATAAATACCAAAATTAATTGCAAAAAGAAAATAAATAAAAATAAAATATTGAAATAAAAATAGTAAGAAAACATTTATTTATAGCCTTGAGGGTTAACTTAGTTGGTCAAATGACCACTTCCATTAGGTGATTTTGACGACATTGTGAAATGAGGAATCAGAGAGGGGCGGAGAGCAAATGAGGTGGGAACGATTAGGGTTTGATACTTCTCTTCAACTAGCAGACCTTTATAGACTGCGTCGTTCTACCATTAACCTTCAACCATAAGACAACTACAGCATGATAAGGAATAGCTACCAAGCGATGGAACCCCCTCAAGGGGAGGACATGGAGCCTCCCCCCACTGATACGGAAAATGCCCTGCGACAAACAGAAAATGTCAGGAAGGACCATCAAGAAGATATAGAAACAGAACATGAAAATGTGCCAAGGAATAACAACAAAACTAAAGAACCAAGAGTGACGTCAACTACCTGCAAGCCTGTAGTAGTTGATAGACCTAAAATCGAGCTCCCAAGTCAGTGGATCAACACTCAGATCTAGTTTATGAAGGATCATGCTTTGATTGGAAATTTCATAGGCTTTTGGCCAACGGAGAAAGCTCTGCATGGCTGGATAGCAGCCAAATGGAAACCAAAAGGGCACATAACTCTGCAGTTAGGGCCTAAGGGCTTCTTTACTGCCATTTTCAACTGTTTGGAGGACCAAAACAGGGTACTGGATGGCGGACCATATTTTTTTAATGCAGCAGGACTATACCTGCGAGAATGGATTGAGCGTTTTAACCCGGACAAAGAAGATCTGAGCTGGGCCCCGGTGTGGCTTCGCCTTTATTCTCTCCCTCTAGAGTACTGGGATGAAGACTCACTGCAAGACATTGGGAATGGCTTAGGCGAATTCATCAAAGTGGAAGAGGAGACAAAATTGAAGCGATACACCTCCTATGTGTAGATTTGTGTATACATGCACCTCAACAAAGCTCTCCTGAATGTGGTAAGCCTTTACCACGATGATTACGAATGGTTACAAGCAATATATTATGAGCATGTACCATTCCGCTGTAGAAAATTCCACACCCTAGGACATTTATTCTAAGATTGTCCCTCCAATATGAAATCCATGACCACCCCCACAATGGACAAACCTGACTTGGATGGGTTCACAAAAGTTTCCAATCGCAAAAAGACCCACAAAAAGCCCTCTTCATCAGTCAAAAAACCTATCATCAATACCTCCATGCCATCAACAAGTAACAGCTTTGAAACTCTGCTCCAGCCGGAGGTTCATATCTTAGATAACCCGGAACAACCTGAAGCCATTCCTAAGACTACCCCCCATTCTACTCCCTCAAGCTCAAAGAAAGCCCTCATTTCTAAGCAACCCTCAGATCTCAAATCACCCTCTCCCAGTAACCTGCCAAAAAGGAATGTTCAAGGAATGGAGGTAGATAGCACGCAGATGCAGCTCACGATTGTAGATGATACAGAGGCAGAGCAGGAAGTAGTTCAGCACATGGAAGAGGAACCGGAGAGCTTCGACATCGGAGACCTAGATATACTGGGACTTGAACAGGCATGTAAGAAAAAGGAATATGACAAGATCCCCAAGTGACAACTAGAGAACTTAGAGGTAATTCTCTCAAGAGCACAGAAGCAAAGATCATTAGGTATCCAAACTGGCAGTCAATGGGATGGAAGAAATATCTTCAAAGACAATAAGAAATGAGGAAGGAAAATAGATCTTCAGAGAACCATCCGCATAGGGCAGATGCTGGTGGAATCTAGAAGATACTCCAAGCTTACCAAATATTATAATCCCCTTCCCAATCATGTATCATGAAGCTTATCTCATGGAATATTAGAAGGCTCAATAGCTCGGGAAAGTGTCGACTAATAAGAAACATGTTACAACAGGAAAAGCCTCAAGTTCTCTTCCTGCAGGAGACCAAGTGTAACTCCACAACGTTGGACCAGATCCTCGCCAAAGCATGGCCAGGAAGCAAAGAAGTTTTTGTGGAAGCCATAGGAGCCTCAGGAGGGCTAGCCATAGTTTGGGATGAAAGAGCTATAACACTTACTAACATACATGCTAGTAAGCACTTTATTCAAGCCATGTTCCATATAACAGGGACAAACATTCATGGACACTTAACCAATGTCTACTTTCCCCAGGAGGCAATAAACAAGGTAGACATACTAAACACTTTAACTCAGATAAACTCATAAAGATCCCACCCACTTTGGATCACAGGAGGGGACTTCAACATGATAACAAAATTGGAGGAAAAAAGAGGAGGACGGGTCAAGCTAGACTATGAAAGCACTCACTTCAAAAACTACATCCATGACAACAGGCTCATAGATATGGAATTCAATAATGGCGTATACACATGGAACAACAAACATGCAGATGCCCACCAAATAGCCTCTCGGTTAGACAAATTCCTACTCTCTGACAACGCAATACATCTTGGAGGGGACCTCTCGGCCTCTATCTTGCCACTCTCTGGCTCAGACCACTGGCCTATTAGACTTCAATGGCAAAGACTGGGAGACAATGTTCGCAGGCCCTTTCACTTTGAAGCATTCTAGCTGAATGACCCAGAATTTCACAACTTGATTACAGAGGTATGGAAAAACTTCAATCCACCGAAAGGCACAAAAATGTATCAGCTCCAACAAAAACTAAAAAATCTCAAGAAAAACATAAAACAGTGGAATCACTTTACCTTCGGCAATATCTTCCAAGTGCAAGATGCTCTTGAACAAGAAATGCAAAAATTACAACAGAGAATCATAGCTGAAGGCAGATATGAAGCTCTAGCTGATCCAAATTGGATCCATAAATGACTATCAAAGAACCTTGATTGTATCGGGATGAAACAAATCCTTGAAGAATCCAAAACAGCAATTGAAAACACCATGAACTAGTGGCCATGGCAGCCAGCGCAGAACGACGAGGACCTCGGTCTAAGCGTGCTGACCAAGGCCCATGGAGACTGCGCAGGAGGTCGATGTAGCCCCTGGGAGCCCCGAAACAGGAAAAGGAGCTGATTTTCAATGCGCGATTAGCGCCTAATCGCGCATCGCTGGGCAAATAGGGCCAAAATGGAGGGGCCTTAAGCCTTTGGTCATGTTGGGAACCGGAGAACTGTGGACAGAGAAACGAAAAGTGCCAATGTACGAAGGTGGGACCCGCAACCTGGAAACCGGCGGTATTGATCGGGATGCCCTTGAATGGTAAGAGGTTTTGGAGAAAAGCGGAGTGATCCCACTCAGCGATCGATGCATGGTAGCGGAGGTGAGAGGAAAACCACCGTGATTGCGCATTATCGATCGAGCAAGTCAACTGCACTCGACATGCGTATGACGTTGGATCTGGAGGACCCTAGATCAGATGGCTGAGATTGCGCCCGATAGAGAGAAGCAGAATCAACAGGGAATTAAGCCATGATTTAAGGGGATTTGAAATTCATTGACCACCATAGTGGAGAAAGAAAGTATCCACGACATAACCGAAGAAATGAATCGACGAACAGGCTGGCGTTGTTCCGATGGGGACACGTGGCTAGTTCCCAAGCATTCATGCTGACACCGAACAAGAACTCCAAGCACGCAGGCAGTAGAAAAATCGATACTGGCGGGAGAGGAACCAAACAGGCATGGAGATCGAATGGCTAAAGCCATGAAGAGAGATAGTTGAATGAAGATTCAGGGAGAGAGCAAAGAGTCCAAGCGACCAAGAGAGACAGTGAACAGTGAACCCTAAGAGGAGGACTGAGCATGGAGAGTAGTAAAGCCAAGCAGAGGAGATAAAGGGTCGAGCTGACCACAGGCATCATCGGGCACCAGAGAGCTTGAAGAATCAAGCCTTCCCATAGAGGAATCTGTCAGGATTGAGCATCACTATTGGCTCTTTCCACTGTAGACTGAGGGTCACAGGGCTGGTAGGAAGGAAAAGAGTCTGTGAACTCCAAGTGGCTTGGGGAATCCAAGAACCACCCTTCCAAGCAAAATCGGTTACAGGAGAACTCATATTGAGTCCCTTCATTGTAATTTCTCTACTAAAAGACACAATAAAATAAAGCCACCATTGAAGCTGGACCAGAGACGTAGCCCTGGAGAATAGGGTGAACTCCTTATTAAAAAATGTTTGTGTCTTTGTGTTGCTTACTGTATTTCTTAGCTGTCTTTCCCTTTATTTTCTATGTATTGGCAATGTAATCGATCCATTGTTTCAATAACACAGAACACACACACTAGTACATGGGTTTGTAATACCTTTTTGTTTAATAAATCTTCAACTGAGGTCACTCATAGGGTGATTATCAGATCAAGTGGTATCAGAGCTCTAGGCTGTAAGGTTAGACAAGCTTGTGTTGGTTTAGCTATGAATGCTCACTAGATCAAAGCTCAAATTAGGAGAAGGAGAGTTGATGGAAACTAATCCTGAAATTGGTAGAGTCTATTCTCAGAAGACAATGTCAGAAGAAGGTTGTATAGGGCCAGACCCTTAATTCATAGAAAGTTTCCTAGCTATAAAGTCTATGGCAGAAGAAATGTATAGGGACTTTAGAAAGCATAAGGGTGAAGATTCATCAAGCTCTAAGCAAGATAAAGAAGAAGATGAATCTCATTCCCATGACCACTCCAAAGGAAAGGGGAAAGAGGAAAGCTTCCCTACACCTCCTAGTAGCCCTGTGCATAATAAGAAAGCATCTTTGATTAAGTTAGATGTTAAATTTGATTTGCCTATATATGATGGAGAGCTAAATGCTGAAAATTTGGACAATTGAATTAGACAAATTGATGTGTATTGCAGAGTACAAAATATAGACTCAGACAAGAGCAAGATTCAGCTGGCAAGCCTTCGCCTAGGGGGAACTGCCTTGGTTTGGTGGGAAGGCAGAACCCAAGTTGATATGAGGAAGCATGGTAAGACAATATCTATCTGGAGTGAATTTGTTACTGCAATCAAAAAGAAATTCTATCCATTGGCCTACATGCAACAAGCCATGATGAGTTGGCAAACTCTTCGGCAGTTGAAAGGGAAAAGTGTACAAGGGTATACTCAAGAGTTCCAAAAGAGAGCATTGATGTTGGGTATTTCATTAGACTCACCAGAAACTCTTTTGAAGTACATTGGTGGTCTACACAGCTACATGAGGCATACCATCTTCATGTTTAATCCCACTAGTATAAATGAGGTATCTATACAAGCTACTCATCTAGAAGCTAGAGGAAAGAATGGAAATCTAGAAGTTGGGGGACCATCCCAACCCACTGTAAGCAAGAGCAAGGAGAAAAGAAAGAAGAAGTGGAAAGCAAGGAAGGCTAACACTGCACAGAAATGCAAAAGCTTCATGCACTCACTGTAAAAAGGAGGGGCATGATGATGAGCACTATTGGATTCTGCATCTAGAGCTGAGACCTAAGAAGTCTGAGGGAAAGAAGAAGAAGATTGCTACAGCTATTCAAAAATATTTGGGGTCAGAATCGGGAGATGAAACAATCATTGCAGCCACAGGTATAAAAGGTAATAATTCTGAAGCATCTACTAGTAATTCTACTCAATCTGTTATTAATGAAGAACATGAGAGAAAAAGGCATTAGCTTTTCCATATTCGAGTTGTTTCCAAAAATCAAAAGATTGATACTTTGTTTGATAGTGGCTCACAAGTAAATCTGGTTTCTGAAGCAATTGTAAAGAAATTGGGATTAGAAAATACACCTCATAAGAAGCCATACCCATTAGGATGGTTGAATGATAAAGCACAGCTACAAGTGACTAGATAGTGCAAACTCAAGTTTTCTTTTGGGTCAACATTTGTAGAAGAGGTTGAGTTAGATGTAATTCCTTTGGATATATGTGGAATTGTTTTAGGAAGTCCTTACTTGTATGATAGAAAAGCTATTTTCTATAGAGCCAAGAACAAGTATCTACTTGTTAATTATGGAATTGAATACTTTGTAAGAGCTCATAAGCTCAAGAATAATTATACTCTCATAAACTCAGGACAAATGAAAAGAATGATAAATTCATGCAAACAGTTCTTACTAATGGTTGTAAAGGAAAACAAAACTGATAAAACCAATGTATTTGAGGGCTGTAATTCTGATCAGCAAGTTGATATAGAAAAGATTATTTTAGAGTATGATGTCTTGTTTCAAGAACCTCAAGGTCTACCACCCAAAAAGGGAATAGAACACGATATTATTTTGCAGCAAGATGTTCCTTTGCCTAACATTGGGATGTACAGGTTATCTGCTTTAGAGAATGCTGAAATCAAGAAGCAGGTGCAAGAGTTGCTCGAGAAAGGGTTCATCAGGCCTAGCACATCACCATGTGGGTCACCAATCATTTTGGTGAGAAAGAAAGATGGCTCGTGGAGAATGTGCATTGATTATCGAGCACTGAATAAGATAACAATCAAAAATCGTTATCCCCTTCCTCACATAGATGATCTTTTAGATCAACTGAAGGAAGCTGTTTATTTCACCAAGCTGGATTTGCACAGTGGATACCATCAGGTCATAGTTGCAAAGCAAGATGCATGGAATACTGCTTTCAAAACAAAGCAGGGATTGTATGAATGGCTGGTTATGCCTTTTGGCTTGACCAATGCCCCTGCTACTTTCATGATATTAATGAATGATGTACTCAGACCTTTTCTTGATGATTTTGTTATTGTGTATCTGGATGACATTCTGATTTTTAGTAAAACATGGGAAGAACATTTAAAGCATGTTAAGAAGACATTAGATGTTTTGAAAAGAGAAAAAATTTATGTTAAACTCTCCAAATGTGAATTTGGCAAAACCTCTCTAAATTATTTGGGTCATATAGTAGGGGGGGGGAGGGTGAATTGAAAATAGATCCCTCTAAAGTGGCATTCATTGTAAACTGGCCTAAACCCAAGTTTGCTACAGAAGTGATAAGCTTCTTAGGAGCAGCACAATATTGGAGGAAGTTCATTTCAAATTTTTCCTCAATTGCAGCTCCCTTACATGCTTTGATAGGATTGAACAAGGTGTTTCAGTGGGGAGGCAAACAGTAGAAAGCCTTTGACACCTTGAAAGAAAAAATTAGTACAACACCTGTACTAGCACTGCCAGATCTACAAAGACCATTTGAGATCCAAACTGATGCCAGTGACTACGCCATGGGAGCAGTGTTGACACAGCATGGTAAACCCATATATTATCATTCTGAGACTTTTAATCCTGCAGTAGTCAACTATCCTACATATGATAAGGAATTGTATGCATTAGTTCAGAGTGTGAAAAAGTGGAAACATTACTTAATGGGCAAAGAAATAGTAATACATGCTGATCACCAACCACTTCAATACCTACACTCCCAAACTAAGTTGCAACAATCAAGACATTATAGATGGATGGGTTTTCTACAACAGTTTCATTTAGTCATCAGATATAAAAAGGGCATACATAACAAGGTTGCAGACATGTTATCTAGACCCATTATAAATGCATCTACCATACTTAAGCATAATTCTGTGCTGCATGAAAGCTACATAGAACAGTATGCTCAGGATATGGACTTTAAAGATGTATATGCAACTTTGAGTCAAGGCAAAAGAGTAGAAGAATTGGTCTATCATGCGAAGGACCGACTCTTATATCATTGTGGGAAACTCTGCATTCCACAAACAGAGAGAGCAAGGATAATTAGGGAAGCACACACTTCTATGATATCAGGTCACTTTGGGGTAAGTAAAATAGTTGCACAGCTGCAAAGGTTCTACTATTGGCCAAGAATGAGTGAGACAGTTTCTAGATATGTAAATGGGTGTGCTCTGTGTGCTAAAAGCAAGCCCAGCAACAGAAAACTAGGCTTGTACACTCCATTGCCAGTTCCTTCTCACCCTTGGGAAAGCATTTCCATGGATTTTGTTGGAGGACTGCCTAAACCTAGGAAAGGTCATGATTATCTATATGCTTTTGTGGATAGGTTCAGCAAAATGTGTATTTTTATGCCCTGTAGTAAACAGATTACAGCTGAACAAACTGCAAAATTATACTTTGAACATGTATGGGTTCATTTCGGATTACCCACTTCTATTATATCTGATCGAGAAACTCGATTTGTGGGAAAGTTTTGGTCTAGTCCGTGGGAACTAATGGACACCAAATTAAAGAAAAGCATAGATTTTAATCCACAAATAGATGGCCAAACAGAAGTAGTTAATAGGACAGTGATCCAATTACTGAGAGGATATTGCAGCAAACACCCTAAGCTTTGGGATGAACACTTGTGTTATGTGCAGCATGCTCACAATAGATCCAAACACTCTTCTACCTAGAGATCTCCTTTCGAGACCTGCTTTGGTTTTGTACCAAGGTCTCCCTTGTATTTTGTCTTTGGTAAAGATATAATGGTTGATGGACACAATGATGTGGACAGGGCAACTAGGTTCGATCCACCAGGTAGTACTGGAATAGCTAGAAAAGAGCCAGGTCAAGTACAAGGCAAGGCATGATAAGCATCGGATGGAGCATAGTTTCCAAGTTGGAGACCAAGTCTGGCTATATATCAGCAAGGACAGGATGCAAGTTGAAGGCAAGAAGCTAAAACCTATCGGGTATGGACCCTTTCAAATACTTGAGAAGATTGGTGAAAATGCTTTTCGCCTTGATTTTCCAGCTTACATGCACATCTACTCAGTCGTGAACGCAGATTTCTTGAGGTTGTTTGAACCTTCAATGACTGAGGACCCTGAAGAACAGAGCCAATTTCCTTCTGTTGATGACCTGCTACCTGAATATCTCAATGAGTTGCAAGAAGACAAAGTGCTGGACAGGAAGGTAAGGACGACATGCAGTGGATAGGTGGAATACCTCAGGATTGGGCTTAAAATGTTCAAAGCCGAGTAGTGCGAAGTGGATTGAGATTGGACAAGTGAGACAACAGTTTCCTCACTTAGTCGATGCTTGACGAAAACCAACTTTTGGTGGTCCAAAAGCTTTTTGTCACACAGAATGAGTCGATCTTGCGGACAATATTGACCTTCCTAGAATCTGATGATATCTAGTGACAAGCAAGCCAATCAAATACTATCTTTCTCTAAATATGCAATTATTAACAAAGGAAAACAAGTGGTTTAGGCCTACCTTGGGTCCAATGCAAGTTTGTGGAAGCCTCGTTCCTTTGATCCAAATGAGCTCCCTTGTAGTGAATCTGCAAACACAAACAAGCAAACAAATTAAATAGCACCTGAAAATCCAATATCATATAGCATACTTATCATGATGATCAAGGAATTCATGAAACAAATGACATAGGACAATTTGTTGAGAAAAATGAATCTGATTGTATTAATTCAAATCAAAGAAGAACTTTACAACCTGTGCCTTGATGTTGTACAAGCTCCTCCCAGGGTCCAACAAGAAGTCTTGTCTACTTTGACAAGTTTCACTCTCTTCCCAATGAAGCCAAAAAGGTATGTGATCTCTCCTCTCAAGCTTAACTAGGAAGTCTCAATTCCACCAGCATTTACCCTAAAAAATGTTCAGCTTATAACCCTAGCAACCAGCCCAATGCCTTAATTTATAGTGCAATGGAGGGAAGTTACTAGGTCCTCCTTCAAAGGGATAGCTCCTCTCATCAAGGGATTAGCTCCTTCTCTTTTGGGATGCATGAACCACCTAAGAGCAAACAATCCACATCAAAATTCCTTCTAGAATCATCTAGAATTAACCCAAAGTGAGTTTTTTAGAATAAACTTGCGCCTTTTTGACTTTCACAGGGGTCCGCACCCACTCCTTTAGGGACAAAGCGGGCAGGTCTGCAGGTAATGTGAACAGGGGGTGCGGGACCACAGGCAACAGTGAGAGAAAGTGCGAAACCAGAGCTTTGTTGATTTTCAATGTCTTTCTCTCATTTTCAAAGCTTGACTTGAAGAGCTGAGGTCTGAGACTTGCTTAGGAGGACAGTACAAGTGATGATAGACCCATACTGACTACAAATAGTCATGGTGACGATATTTTTGTGTAACAGATTGCCCCCTAAAGTGCAAAGTCTGTAGTAGATGAGGATTTCATTTCTCATTTAGGAAGAGTGAAGTAATTTATCATTTCGAGGATCGTCTTGTGGAGAGCCCGGTTGGAACCTGTAAAAACATTCAATGTAAAATATATATATGAGATCATATCATTGCTGAGGTAGGCATTCCCATACTCAGATCTAAACTGACTAGAAAACTAACTACTCCTCTGATATAGGAATGATCTTGTAATACATCACAAGTATAGACACATGTAGACACAGTATGGATGCAGCCATCTATTTATGAATAGTCCACAATATAATGAATACAAAATTCCTCGCAGCCTGGATGGTAGAAACTAGATCCAGGGTCTTCATTTCTACTTCCCGAAATAGTACGATTCTAACCATGCGAATGAATGTGTTGAAGTCGAACATGGTAGAAACCACTTGATTACCAGTCAATGATGTAAACTATTAACAAGTGTGAGAGAAACCACCAGTAATGTCAATGGCTCTCAAAGTACTCAGTACAATCCATGAGATGTGAATAGATGTGTTGATGTCGAACATGTCACGGAATCCTTTGATCGAAGGTCAATGATGCAACCTATTGTCGAAGGCGAGAAACCTGCCATTGAGGCATGCAGATCCCAAGGTACTGACGATTTCTAGATCATCTTTCTAGATAATGAGCTGAAGTCGATAGAAAGCGATCTGTCGTAGGCAAGCCCACAACACGAAATCATAGATCAAGTTGAAGAAATTTAGTTGCAAGGACTGACTCAGGGATGGTCAAGATGGATGACAGATATTTTGCAGATGAATGGCTTATTGGCACTGACCTCTTGAACACATAACGACACAGCAAATGGTTTGGTGACAATTGACCCAAAGTTAATACCTAGAAACCAGCTGAACACCTTCAATGTGGTTTGATCAACTGTTAGGCAAAGGATTTCCCAACCCAGGTGAATGAAAGTGTCATGTTCAAGAGTGGTTACAAATTATGACAAACAGGCTCATTTTTCTCTCTTTTTCCCCACCATTTCTGGCAAGTACTTCTTTATTTTTAACAAGCTTGAGGAGGATAACATTTGCTTGATTATAAGCTCATCCTTCGAATGAGTCCAACTTAGTTTAAATTCAAACCCTAAGAAGGAGTGGTCCGTTCCTGTTTGTAATTGAATAGGTCATTTACTGTTAAATTTTAACGAGTCCAGTATAGGAGAAACTCAGAGTTTTTCAATTTTAGAGAGTCTGAAAAAACATAAGAAGACTCCATGGTTGTCCTTTTTAGTAAATTTGTGTCTCCCAAGCCCGAGAAAGTATAAAATAATACTTGAGAGAACCGCTTGATCATTACGACCAAGGAGTACATTTCGTAATTAGTGCCTCTGATCCGAAAAAGTAAAAAAAACAATCAATGACACGTCGTTTTATAACCAATATCGAATTTGAAACGACAAAAATCCGGCAATCTTTTCATGTTTTTACGGTCAAAAAAAAAGCTGTAAGTGGACCGTCTTTTTAGTTTCGTTTTAACGAGTTTAAAAAGAAAAACTTGGCGATATTTTCATGTTTTAGGAGTCAGAAAAGAGCTTAAAGATGACTCTAATGTTTTTTTCGTCGAAAATGACCGATTTCGCCTGAAAAATTCGTTATCCTGAACAAAAACTTCAAACATTACTCATACCTATTTAAAATGGATAAAAATGCTGCAAAAATTACCTTTCTAAAGTGAAACATAAACAAATTTACAATTCATTTATTCAAAAAACTTATAAAAAGGGCTTTCGTCAATTCATTTTTACCGTTTGAGATTTGGGTGAGAAAATAGAGCTTTTGGTCAGAAACTTCCCGTGAAGATTGCGGAAAATCCATCCATCGGAATCGAGCGTCGTCTCCTCTAGGTAATCCACATCATCCTACTCTTCAATTTTATCCGTTTCAAATCGTTTTTTAGGGTTTCATTTCATTTTTTAGAGGATTTTTAGGCTAGAAACCCACGTGCGGGGGCCCACAGGCACAACACAAGTAACCTATGGACCCCGACTTTTTCTCAATGGGGAAAATGTTAGGGGTCCGCACATGCCATGAAGGCAAGGTGCGGACCCACGCACTGTCTCTAAGAGAGAGGGTGCGGTCCCTGCAGCAAGGGTTTTTAACCCTAAATTTCTCAAAATTCACCCAAACAATTCAATTTTTTGCATTCTAATTCGCCTTTTTGTTGGATGTAGAGTATACATCATGCTTGATTGGTGAGAATGGGAGCATGAGGACGTAGATCTTGCTGTGTTAAATCACCAACCTTCGATCGATGCATTGAAGGCATGCGGCTTGTACAAATTCTGGGCCATACCTGGCATGAGGGCCCAGGTGGACTTCTTACAGTGGTTGGTAGACAGGTGGAGCATACAGGACCAATGCTTCTTCATTGGTGGCCACCAGCTCGAAATTGAGCCGGCAGACATATATTTTTTGACTGGTTGCCTAAGAGAGGCGAAGACTTGACTCTATTTGGGACTAGGCCAGGTGGCCAGTCTGTCGATAGCCTCTGGCTAGAGTTTTGCAACAATCAGACTAGAGACAAAGGGATAGACATCAAAACCATATCCCAACTTGAACTCATGGTGATCACGTTTACTGTTACCAGGCTCTGTGGGAGTGCCACACTACATATAGCCACTGGATCCCAGATGCGGATGGCAGTTGACTGCTTTTGAGGCACCATCTTCAACTAGTGCGATGCTGTGTTGGCTAATGTAAAAGGCCAACTGACCAGAGCCAAGAGCGGACAACTGAAGACCTTTGGATATGGTGCTTTAGTTGTGAGCTTTGATCTAGAGAGGGTCCCAATGTTGGTCCCGCAGCACCTCACTATTGGAGCTGGACTTCCTCGAGAGCCCAAACTGATGCGATGGGTTGCAGTTATGGCCCATCATCCTGATGAGGGGACAGAGGTCGTTCGATTCAAACCTGAGTATTTCCATTGGTTGGAAAACCAGCTTTTTTCTATTCAGGACTTCCCTTATGCTGGGGTAGATTTTCGCGGTGACTCAGACATGGCTCTTCCACTAGGAGAGCAATGGGATGACTCAGGTAAAATCATTTTCAACATTTTCCTTTTTTAATTTTTTTTTTATATCGTCCCAAAATTGATAGTAAAAGTTTCAAATGCATACGTGGGTCCACAGCGACCAGCCACTCTCCGGCCTTACGAGAGGAAACAACCAGTTGCAGCGGCACCAGCCCCATAGGACAAATTAGCAGAGACCTTGGCCGAATTCGAGAGCCATCTAGAGCGTTTGACAGGAGACATTCCAGAGACCGGCATAGATGACATTCCTCGTCGACTACAATGCTATGTGATTGGGGTCCCAGGACCTTTTAGGAGGTTCCTTTGTAAGGTGGCCCATACAGTGGTTTCTTATCAAGATCATCACCAGTGATAGGATGATCGCCTATTGTAGACACATATGACATTTTTGCTTTTTGTATATCATTTTTGTCGATCATAAGGTGTTTTTCAACCTATGATCAAGGACGATGTATATTTTGACACACTCCTATATTATACTATATCACTATTAGCAGCTTATCTTGTAAAACATGTTATGAAATGCTTTTAAATTTACTTGTATGATTATTGCAAATGTCTACTTAACATTCGAGAAGCAATTGCATCTGCTAATGTATTTAAAGATCTTGGAATATGCTGATATTCAATATAATCAAATTCACATTCCAAGAGACGCACTCTCAAAAATAATCTCAATAACACTGGATTTCTAATGGCATATACTCTATTAAGTTGTAATACAACGAGTTCACAATCTAACCTCACTATCAAACTCCGAATCCCAAATGAAATAGATTCAGATAATAACTCAATCACTGCACTATACTCGGCAATGTTTTTCATAGTTTGACCAAGGCTTACCCCATGCATAGATACCAACTCATCAGAGGGCGAATAGATAACCCAAGCTGCGGAAGAACTGTTCCGTGTATTACAACAAGCACCATCAGCAAAACCAATGTATGTTTGGAGAGGCATCGACATCTGCAATATCAAGAGTAAAACCAAGATAAGCAGGAATAATGACGAAAAACACTCTCTAAGCTAAGCACACTTTTAAAACTAAAACACACCAGCTAGAAAGAAAACTAACCTAACTAAAAATCTCCACACCCATTTTTAAGCATAATACCTCTTCAGGTAAAGACTATTTCTGGGTTTACCTAAAGGGTCCCCGTCAAAGTCTACCAATTCATATGCCCCTTTTGCTAGATTTCGCTTGACAACATAGGGACCATGCCACATAGGAACGAATTTTCCAGCGCCTAATTTATCATTATCTTGATCGTACAATAAGACTAGGTCTCCTTCCGAAAAATTTCGAGGGGTCACGATTTGCATGAGTTTAGATTGCCAATGCAGCATCACGTCGATTCTCATCTAGTTGAGCCAAGTATAACAAACATTTTTCCTCTTCGGAAGTGGCTAGAAGTAACTTGATGGCCATTTGCAATGATGGGATTTCGCATTCAATGGGTAACACAGCTTCCAGACCATAAACTAGTTGGAAAGGAGTGAACCCTGTTGAAGTTTTTACTGAGGTTCGATACGCCCAAAGCGCTGAAAATAGCATGTTATGCCAATTTTACCGATGAATCCCAATGATTCGTCGGATCATGATGACTAAAACTTTGTTGATGGATTCAACCAAACCATTAGCTTGTGGATAATAAGGAGTTGAACTATCGTGACGCAAGCCGAGCTGGCTTGTAAGTTCAATCATCATAACGTTTTGAAAATGACGCCCATTATCAGTGATAATCGCTTGTGAAACACCAAACCTAGCAATTATATGATTGAACACGAAAATCACAGCTGTTTTGCCATCTGCCTCAAATGTAGGCATCGCCTCGGCCCACTTGGTAAAATAATATACCGCAAGGATGATATACACATGCCCCCCAACCGAGTGAGGGTTACATGTAATAAAATCGATACCCCATTTTGCAAACGGACCGACGTCAATTATAGGGTGTAGAGGAGCAAGTGGAGCGCGCATCTTTTGATAAAAAATTTGGCAGTTGTGGCATTTTCGGACCACGTTAATACAATCTTTAAACAAGGACGACCAGAAATAGCCAGCGCATAATATCTTTTGGGCTGTGGCATACCCAGACATATGATCGCCACATGCTCCAGAGTGACAGTCATTTAGAACCCTTTCAGCTTCCTCATGAGTTAGAAAACGTCGAAAAATAGAGTCTTCCCCACGGTGATAAAGAGTATCTCCAATAATTCTGAATTGTTGGGACTGGAATCGTATTTTTCGACGTTTTGACCTTGAAATTTCTAGCTGAAAGGATTGGGTCTGGAGATAAATGATGATATCCCTGTACCATGGATCTAAAGTGCTGATTAGAAACAAGGATTCATCCTCAATGGGCTCCTTCGCCACAGTTTCCGTGTCAGCACGCGGGAAGTCACACATTAACTCCGCAAAAACTAAAGATTTCTTCGACTTAGACTTTTCAAATTCCATGTCGAACTCTTATAGGATGACAATCCATTTGGAGTACTTGCCCCCTAGCAATTTCTTGGTCAAAATATAGATCATAGGGCTGCAATCAGAAATTACTGCAGTTTTACGTAGTAAAATGTAATGACGAAAACGTTGGACAGCTTGAACAGCTGCCGATGCCGATTTCTCCACATGTGATTATTTTCACTCAGTTGGATTTAAAGTTAGACTAAGGTAATATATCACATGTTCAGTACCGAATTCATCTTCCTAAACTAACACCATTCCAATGGTGGAATGGGAGACGGCGAGATACAAGAAGTAGTCCTAGTTGTAGTTGGGAGGATGCAATAACAGTGCATGGGTCAACGCGTGTTTTAGTGCATCAAAAGATTTCTGAGCTATCTCATCCCAATAGAATGGAGTATTCTGTTTCAACAACCAGGTAAAACCCTTTGTAACCTCAGCGTAGTTAGGAATGAGTCATCGTAAAAAGTTTGCTTTCCCTTGCAAACTTTGGAGTTGGCGAAGACTCGAAGGAGGAGGCAATTTGACAATAGCTTCAACCTTCGAGGGATCGATGCAAATGACGGCTTTTGAAACAACAAACCCCAGCAACCGACTCGTTTCTATACAGAAAACACACTTATGTGGATTCAAACTAATCCGATAATGCCTACACCTCATAAAGATTGCTCGTAAATGGATGAGATGATCAGCTCGATGTAATGAATGAGCAGGCAAATCATCGAGATAAGGTTGCACAATGTGCTTGATGTCATGAAACGCATAAGACATGGCCCTTTGAAAAGTTGCCCCGGGATTCTTGAGCCCAAAAGGTAATTTGCAATAAGAAAATGTCCCCCATGGACAAATGAAAGCCGTTTTTTGTTGATCGATAGGTAGAATATTGATTTGATTGTATCCGGAAAAACCATCCATGAAGGAGAATATTTCACTGCCAGCACAATAATCAATGATTTGATCAATATAGGGAGTTGGATAATTGTCTTTTGAACAGACTTGATTAATGTCCCTATAATCGATACATATTCTTATTGTCCCTTGCTTTTTGTTAACTGGAACAATATTCGATATCCAATCCGTTAACGGAATCGAATAAATGAAACCTGCTTTGAGTAATTTTTCAACTTCTGCTTTAATAGCAGCAGCTTTTCTCGGGTGAATCTGACGCAAACATTTCTGGACGGGTTTAGCGTCCGGGTAAGTTTTGATTTCATGAACAACAATTACGAGGTCAATTCCTGGCATTTCCTCATATGACCAGGCAAACACGTCGCAGAATTCTTGAAATAAGGCCTTATATATTTGAATTTCATTTTCCGTACACAAGGCACCTATATGAATGTTTTCAACAATTCCAGGCTTAACCGAAATGTCAATAGGAATAGTTCGAGAAATGTTTCCCAAATTTAACTCTGAATCAGGATTTTTCATTGGATTCTGAGGTTCCTTGACATATTCAGTCGTAAAAATTGATGAAAAATCATTTTCAAAACGATCACTCTCGGGTAAAAACGAAGATCTGTGATGAAGATCTTCCTATGGTAAATCATCGACACATAGGATTTCACGAATTTGCTCATCAGTATGAACAAGTTCAGAAAACATTGTTGAATCCGAGTTTGATGTGAAAAGTGATTCCTCATGGACCACATTCATTAAGTCAGTTTTGGTTGAAGATGGGTCGGAAAACGACTGCACAGCCTGATACGCAATTTCATATGGACTCAAAGGCATAACGTCACCAAATGAGTCTATCTCAGATTCAGAAGGTACGATCCAAGGATCATCATAAACAATGGTGTCTGACGAAATCATATGAATGGTACAGTAGAAGATGATGCGTTGATAGGAGGAAAAAGAAAAGTTCCCAGTAAACCAGCATCTTTAACTAGTCCTACTCCAACATCCTTATACGGGATAGTCGTGTTACCGACATGCTGAATACTTTCAGAAGAGGCTAGGTCAGACGAAAAGTAAGTCAGCTGGTCTATAGCTATGATCTTTCCATTATGAGGGAACCTTATAAGCCGAAAGACCGATGAAACGATAGCTGTCATAGCGTAAGACCAACTACGACCCAAGAGAAGGTTGTAATCTAGAGGGGCATCAACCACCTCCACATCTAGATTAACCGTTTCGCCTTCAACCCCTATAGGTAGATCCTGTAGAATGCTAAAAGGATGAAACCCATGGCCATCAAAGGCTTTTAGAATCATTAGGGATTGATTTAGCGAAGGAGAACCAAGCGATCTCCAACACTGTATCGACATAATACACATTGAGGCTCCCACATCAATCACAGTCCTGTAAATAGGTCTATTTTTTACTAACATTGGGATTTGGAAAGCCATTTGATGAGGTAAGCACGGTGTACTATTTTCTAGATCGAAAAAATTCGAGTCCTGAACGTCAACAGCTCTTATAGCCGACAATAGTAATTTACGTTGTGCTGGACATGATTGTAGCACTTCCAAAGCCGACATTGCTAAAGGTGAAACAACTAAATCTTCAACAATGTTATAGTTCTGAGCCGCTCTCACATGTGGATTGAAAGCTGACTTTCGAAGTACACCCTTGGCAGGTGGTTTGATTACTAAGTCTGGATTAGGTTTCTCAATCTATAGTGGATCAGAACCGGGAGCTGAGGATGATGGGTTAGAATGAGAAGATCTTGCTTCTTTACCATAAACAAGACTTTTACTACCATAATCATGCGATCGAGTCGCAATCCTAACATGGGACATCATTAGTATGGGTTCTTCATTGGCATTTGAGGAAGAACCTATCATTTTACTGTCTTGACTTGGAAAAGGATCCTTCAAAACAGCAGGAGTTTGGGAACCTTTGACAATCTTCGCAACCTCTGCACGATGAGGGTAGTCTCTTATAAAATGCTCTTCGTCACAAATGAGACAAGGATAATGAGGTTTACATTTCTCATCATTTGATTCCGCTTTTTCAGGTTTCTCTTTTGAATTTTTATCTGTTTTATTTTTCTTCTTCCCTTTCTTCTTACCACCAGATTTTGATTTGGCTGTAGATGACTCTACAACATGAATATCGGTGGAAATTTCCATAGAAGAATCTCCTGTCGGGGAATCTAGAAAGGTTATGATAGGAGAAGAATTCTTGGAAGACTTCTTCTTACTTTTGGTATTAACCATACCAATTATACCATCAGCGACATGAGACCTTGAAGGAGCTACAGAGATTTGATTTTGCTTAGGAAGATCAGGGATTTTCTCATGTAATGTACCTGACTGAGTATAAACTAAGTCAAGATACTGTGCTTGAGCAATTACTTGCTCTTCAGTAACGACTCCGGCCTTAGCTACATCCTCAGTGATCTTTGGCAATAAATATTTTATAAAACCATTCAGCTAAGATCTGATCCGGAATAAAAACCTTCACTAAACGTCGTCGACGTCTCCATTCATGAATGTGATCTGAAATGTAAGTGGACGTTGACTGCTTTAATGAAGTTAATAATTCTGTGCCATTGTCATATCTGACAGGCAACTGAAAATGAGTTAAAAACGAAGTAGCTAGCTGACTAAAATTATAAAAAGTGGCTCGCGGTAACTCAATGTACCACTTGGCCGCAAGACCAATTAGAGTGCGCTGGAAAAGCCTTAAACGGATTGAATCATCTGAAATGGAATTAGACGCACACCAGAGGTGATAAGTCATCACATGGTTCGACGAGTCCTCTCCTGATTTGCCTTCAAACTTATGAATATCACTAGGAAACTTATTCGGCATTTGCGGCCAAAACGGAGGATAATTAATGGGATCGTTCGTTAGGCGCGACAAGTCAGGCAAGTTCAAAGTCAGGCAAGTTCAAAGTTGTGATAAACGGTAATTGATGATTAGGGTCCCTAAAACTCTGGGTCATGAGACCAGCCCCAGGAGGAGGATATCCAGGATAACTAGGAATTGGGATTGCATTTGGGATATTGTATCCTCTCGGAAAACTAGGATTAACTAGACCGTACTGGGGTTGTTGAAGTTGTTGATATGTATACCTAGGGTACAGTTGATACTAATAGACTAGTTGCTGCACAGCTGGACCAAATTGGTACTGTCCCTAGTACGGTTGATAAGTAAATTGAGGTTGACTTGTGACAATCGTACTTGAACCAGGTTGTCCTACAGGCATCTTAACCGAAGTTTGAATTGTGGATCCAAACTGAGGTAAAGATGTCTGAGGAGTTGATACAGGAACAATAGAAACCGGAGCTGTCGATACTCCAGAAGTAGGTGGGTTTGATTGAACAAATGTTGCAACAGTTGCAGTAGCCGTTTGAGGCGGAGTACGAGGTGTACTAGACCCAGGCTGAGAAACTACCGAAGGTACAGAAGTTTGAATAGTAGGTTGGACAGGTTGCTAGGGTGAACCAGAGACTAAGGGTTGTCTAGTTTGAGATGACAACTGTACATTTAGTTGCAAGACCTGTTGAGTTTCCGATGGATCCCACACTAAGTTCATTCCGGGATAGGACCCATAATAGGTTGAGAATACTGAGGACTATAACCAGGTTGAGGGTAGGGTTGATAATTCAGAGGTACATTTCCAGTTCCTTGAACATATGATTAACTGGAAGGTGGTTGGAAACCTTGGTTCGAGTACTGACCCTGGGGTTGATAACCCTGAGGCACGTACTGATACTGGGGTTGACCTTGAGGTACATATTGATACTGGGGTTGACCCTGAGGTACATATTGAGTCTAGGGTTGACCTTGAGGAACGTACTATCCTGTAGGTATGTACTGTCCTTGAGGTTCCCCCCAAGCACAAATTGGGTACTTTGAGGTTGCCCCCCAGGCAATAATTGAGGATTTTGAGGCTGCCCCCCAGGTGGTAATTGGCCACCTTGAGGTTGAGGATTAGGAATAGTACCTGACATCATGAGAATATCTTCTACACTCAACGGATCAGTACCATTATTTCCAGTTAATAACCCTTTTTCAATGGGTTGAGGAGATGCTCCCGAAAAAGTACCAGTAAGTGACTGATACCCAGAGGGAACAGAAGGACCGCCGTACAAAAAGGATTCTGGAGATTGAGAAAACATGGATGACTGTCTTGACATATTTAACAGACGATAGTAACCTCTAGGTGTTGGGTAATAAGGAATACGAGGTGGTGAAAAACTTAGTCCTGGGTTTTCCAAAATGTTAGTCAATGAAAGATACCAAGCACTGCTCCTAGGTGGACTCTAAAAGATTGATTCACGCTCCCTAAGTTCTATAACAGGTTGATTTTCAGGGATAGGGATGCCTACTTCTTCTTCCGGAGTAGCAAGTTCTTCAATAACTATAAGTCCAGAAGGAAGATTTTGGGTAATTATTCTTTCTACCTTGGGTGAACCAGGACCACTAGAAGTTGGAGAGGTAAATCCCGATGTCAGAGTAGCAGCAAATTCACTTTCAGGTTCAGAGATTTCAGGTTCCTCACCTATATCACTAGTAGATGAAAAGCTACCAGTAATTTCGTAAACAGACACAGATTGTGGATTATAATCTGCTACTAGAGCTTGAAAATCAGGATGTACCACCAAAGAAGACTCTCCTTCCTCAGGTGACCCAACTCTACTGTCTCTAGGAGTTACGAGGGCTCTTAACCCTTCAAGCTGGCTCGGTGAAAATTCAGGAGGTTGGCCTCGAAGTCTATGGGACTTCCTCGGTAATTCAGCCACGATTAAATATTTTAACTACTTCACACGCAAACAAAGTAAAATCTCAATGAAAACCACCTAAAGCCTCTAAAGAACCAAACAAATTTGAATCACACGCCTAAAGAATATAGGAGATCAAACCACACACAAACAGTAACTTTCCGTACTGAAAACACTAGTTTGTGATGAAATCCAACGTCACAGAATTCAATACAGAAATGGTGGTTAGAACAGTTACCTCAGCAACCTGCTTAATGAATAGACTGGCATAAGTTCCTCCACTAAACCGTCTCGAGTGAAGAGAACCCCCCAGAAAATCCAAGTGAGTCTAGCCGACGTCTGCTCCAGGTACAGTGGGATCTTCCCACCACTGTCACCTTAGGAAGAATCCTATAGAATATGGTCACTATGGTTACCAACGGAAACAAATATACCTGGGGGAACAGTCTACGATCTGATACGCACATGAGGGTAGAGTAACAAGCTCAATCCCCTTGAAGGCTCCTTAACATAATCCAAGGTTTACCAACAAGTGACCCCAGGCTCCTCGACAATGGTTAATCCGAGGTTTATCGTTTTTAATACGTGAATATCTGGCGTCGTTCCCAATGAGGAAGGATTGATTCCCACACTGGTTCGGACACGATCTCATGCTTCTCCTTTAAGAGGAGCTTTCCCAGAGCATAGATGCAACAATTGGATTTTTCTCCTACCGCAAGATACAGCTACTTGTTTGTTTTACTGTCTTGGAGAGTTAATTACTCCCTACTCCAAGACACTAACCTAAGCTATGTTGGTGTATTAGAGCCCTAGAAACAAAAAGATTACTAGATAGATTTTACTTTAAGCGTTATTTTTATTGGTTTTTGTTTAAGTCAAGAGGTGCGGAGATGAAACTCGTGGTGTGAAGACTCGACTCGAAATCACTAAAAAATGCACCTAAGATGATTAAGCAATCTTTTTCCTTCAATGAACTTCTAGCTAGGAAAGAGTTTGAGAATGAAAATACTTGTAAACA
Source organism: Pinus tabuliformis (assembly GCA_031772625.1). Taxonomy (NCBI): domain Eukaryota; kingdom Viridiplantae; phylum Streptophyta; class Pinopsida; order Pinales; family Pinaceae; genus Pinus; species Pinus tabuliformis. Next base: position 647,974,294 of record CM062817.1, read on the forward strand.
CAAATCTTTCTTAACCAACAAATTAAAAGAAGAGCTTTTTGTCTTTTCCAATGCACTCAAAACGAGACAACTAGTTATTTTCACAAAAATTTCCCTTTTCTTTCAAACACTCAAATACTACAAAAACAAACTTTTTCCAAAAGAGATTTTTTATTTTTTATAAAACACTCAAAACTATGGAAATAACTAATCTTGAGATCTATAAACTATAAAAAACTATTTGAAGTCAAAGCTTACAAGATGTCTTTTTCAAGGATGTTTTACTTAGCTATAAACAAACTAAGGACTAATTTGTCCATAATCACAAATCAGTCAAAAAACAACCAATTTTTGTTTTCTTTTCTAAAAATGACATCCAAACTTTTAACACAAGCCTTTTTGAAGTTCCGCAAAGAGAAAACACAAGGTGGATTCCTCAACAAAGGTAGATTTTGCAAATGGTCAGACTCATAAGAAGGCCAGTAAAAACCAAGGTGATCTGAGGCTTCTACAGCTTCTAAGCTCTGAGCTACTACAAGACCAAAATGAAAACCAAGCCCGGCAACCAAAACTTCTAGGAATTTCACCTAAAACCCTAACACCAATGGAATTAACCTAAGAAAAGTTCTTAACAAGTCATATGTAGGTCTGGGCAGGGGATAACAACATCTAAACAAAAACTAAACTGACTAAAAGAGAAAATCTTAAGTTTTTCAAAATTTTAGCAGGGTCCGCAGGCCCACCGTTCACACAGGTGCAGTACCGCTCTGTGCTAAAAGCAAAAGTGCAGATAGGTCCGCACTGTGTTGCAAGCCGAGGGTGCGGTCCTCTCCCAAAGTTATGAAAAACAAAAAATAATCCTAGATCAACTAAATCTACCCAATTCCACACACAACAAGCCAAAAACAGAAACAAAAACATAGTTTCTCAGGTCAAAGTAAAGCAAATAAAGAAATCAAGTCCCCAGTGGAGTCGCCATTTTGTCACATGGAATGAGTCGATCTTGTGGACAAGATTGACCTTCATAGAATCTAACGATATCTAGTGACAAGCAAGCCAATCAAAAACTATCTTTCTCTAAATATGCAATTATTAACAAAGGAAAACAAGTGGTTTAGGCCTACCTTGGGTCCAATGCAAGCTTGTGGAAGCCTCGCTCCTTTGATCCAAATGAGCTCCCTTGTAGCGAATCTGCAAACACAGACAAGCAAACAAATTAAATAGCACCTGGAAAGCCAATATCATAAAGCATATTTATCATGATTATCAAGGAATTCATGAAACAAATGACGTAGGACAATTTGTTGAGAAAAATGAATCTAATTGTATTAATTCAAATCAAAGAAGAACTTTACAACCTGTGCCTTGATGTTGTACAAGCTCCTCCCAGGGTCCAACAAGAAGTCTCCTCTACTTTGACAAGTTTCACTCTCTTCCCAATGAAGCCAAAAAGGTATGTGATCTCTCCTCTCAAGCTTAACTAGGAAGTCTCAATTCCACCAGCATTTACCCTAAAAAATGTTCAGCTTGTAACCTCCCTAGCAACCAGCCCAATGCCTTAATTTATAGTGCAATGGAGGGAAGTTACTAGGTCCTCCTTCAAAGGGATAAAGTCCTCCTTCAAAGGGATAGCTCCTCTCATCAAGGGATTAGCTCCTTCTCTTTTGGGATGCATGAACCACCTAAGAGCGAACAATCCACGTCAAAATTCCTTCTAGAATCATCTAGAATTAACCCAAAGTGAGTTTTTTAAAATAAACTTGCACCTTTTTGACTTTCACAGGGGTCCACACCCACTCCTTTAGGGACAGAGTGGGCAGGTCCGCAGGTAATGTGAACAGGGGGTGCGGGACCGCAGGCAATAGTGAGAGAAAGTGCGGAACCAGAGCTTTGTTGATTTTCAATGTCTTTCTCTCATTTTCAAAGCTTGACTTGAAGAGCTGAGGTCTGAGACTTTCTTAGGAGGACAGTACAAGTGATGATAGACCCATACTGACTGCAAACAGTCATGATGACTATATTTTTGTGTAACACTTTTCAGTAGGGAGGCCATGATCCAAATCGGATCCATAAACGACTGTCAAAGAACCCTAATCGTATCGGGACAAAACAAATCCTTGAAGAATCCAAAACAGCAATCAAAAACACCCTGAACCATTGGCCATGGAAGCCAGCGTGGAACAACGAGGACCTCAATCAAAGTGCGCTGACCAAGGCAGATGGAGAGTACGCAGGAGGTCGATGTAGCCCTTGGGAGCCCCGGAACGGGAAAAGGAGCTGATTTTTGATGCGCGCTTAGAACCTAGCGCTAATCACACATCGCTGGGAAAACAGGGCCAAAATGGAGGGGCCTTAAGCCTTTGGTCACGTTGGGAGTCAGAGAACCGCGGGTGGAGAAACAAAAAGAGCCAACGTACGAAGGTGGGACCCGCAACCTGGAAACTGGCGGTATTGATTGGGATGCCCTTGAACGGTAAGAGGTTTTGGAGGAAAGTGGAGCAATCCCACTCAGCAATCGATGCGTGGCAGTGGAGGTGAGAAAAAAACCACCGTGATCCTGCATTATCAGTCGAGCAAGTCAACCGCGCTCGACGTGCGTATGACGTTGGATCTAGAGGAGCCCAGATTGGATGGCTAAGATTGCACCTGATAGACAGAAGCGGAATCGACAGGGAATTAAGCCACGATTTAAGGGGAATTGGAACCCGTTGACCACCACGGTGGAGAAAGAATGTATCCACGACATAACCGAAGAAATGAATTGATGAACATGCTGGCGTTGTTCTGATGGGCACACATGGCTACTTCCCGAGTGTTCATGCTGACGCCGAACAAGAACTCCAAGCACGCAGTCGATAGGCGAATTGACGCATGCAGGAGAGGAACTGAACAAGCATGGAGATCAAATGGCTAAAGCCATGAATAGAGATAGTTGAATGAAGATTCAGGGAGAGAGCGAAGAGTCCAAGTGACCAAGAGAGACAGTGAACAATGAACCCTGAGAGGAGGATTGAGCACGGAGAGAAGTAAAGCCAAGCAGAGGAGACAGAGGGCCGAGCTGACCACAGGCAGCATCAGGCACCAGAGAGCTTGAAGAATCAAGCCTTCCCATAGAGGAATCTGTCAGGATTGAGCATCACAGTTAGCTCTTTCCACTGTAGGCCGAGGGTCACAGAGCTGGTAGGAAGGAAAAGAGTCTGTGAACTCCAAGTGGCTTGGGGAATCCAAGAACCACCCTGCCAAGCAAAATTGGTTACAGGAGAACTCATATTGAGTCCCTGCATTGTAATTTCTCTGCTGAAAGACACAATAAAACAAGGCCACCACTGAAGCTGGACCAGAGACGTAGCCCTAGAGAATAGGGTGAACTCCTTATTAAAAATTGTTTGTGTCTTTGTGTTTCTTACTGTATTTCTCTGCCGTCTTTCCCTTTATTTCCTGTGTATTGGCAATCTGATCGATCTGTTGTTTCAATAACATAGAACACACACACCAGCACATGGGTATATAATAACTTTTTGTTTAATAAATCTTCAATTGAGGTCACTCATAGGGTGATTATCAAATCACTAGAAGAATAGGAATGCCACCTACAAATGCAAATCTCAGAAAGAGAAAAGCAGGCAAAGATACTTTGGAAACAAAATTCAAGAATCAGATGGCTTAAAGAGGGTAAACGCAATACAAAGTTCTTCCACTGCACCACTATCCAAAGGAGAATGCACAACAACATTACTCACCTCCAAAATCGACAAGGGGAACAACTAGAAAAGCATGAGGATATAGAACAGGAACTCCTCGCCCACTTTCAGATGGTGCATCAGGAACCGCAGATTGATCAACTGCTAGCTATAGAGAAAATCACTAAGAATATTCCTAAGATCATAACTGAGGAACACAATCAAATCCTTCTCAGGCCTATATCTTTACAGGAAGTGGAGACAGCTATGCGATAGCTCAAAGTAGGAAAAGCACCTGGACCAGATGGCTTCACTTTAGACTTCTTTCACAACTTCTGGGATCTAATCAAGGAGGAGGTCTGGAAAGTAGTCGAGGAATCCAGAGTAAGCAGATGGATGCTTCCATCCTTGAACGCCACCTTCATCGCCCTCATCCCTAAGGAGGAGCACAGCCAGACCCTAGACAAATTCCGACCTATTGCATTATGCAATGTCATATATAAAATTGTTTCCAAAGTTATTGCCACACACCTCAAGCCCTTGCTTCCTTTACTTATATCACCGGAGCAATCAGGATATGTGGAAGGAAGGCAGATCACGGATGGCATTATTCTCACTCATGAGATTATTCACTCCTTAAAGCAATCCAAAAAGGTAGGTATGCTCCTAAAAATCAACCTCTCAAAATCTTTCGATACTTTAAGCTGAAAATATATTTAAAAAATGTTGCTCGCCTTTGGCTTCACCCCCCCATGGGTTAGGTGGATTATGAGTCTCATCACCTCAACCTTCTTCTCAATTCTAAACAATGGTACCCCATCCAACCCCTTCCACCCTTCCAGAGGTATTCAACATGGTGACCCTCTCTCACCCTTTATGTTCATTATAATGGCAGAAGGTCTAGGACGATACATCAAAGATGCCCTTCATACCCAACAATTACGTGGCCTTTCTTTTCCATATACCCCTGCTTTCACCCACCAGCAATTCGTAGATGACAATATGTTATTTGGTCATCCTTCGGTCCAAGAAGCCCTCAAACTGAAGTCCATTTTATCTGATTTTTCAGACGCCTCTGGCGCCTGCATTAACAAAGAAAAATCCCAAGTTTTTTTTCTTTCACACACCTTCCATCACTCAATCCTCCATAGCCAGAATTTTGGGCTTCTCGATTGCATCTCTCCCCTCCAAATACCTGGGTGCTCCAATGACAACCTCTACCTTAAAGCACTCATCCTGGAAAGTACTCTTAGAAAAATTGGAAGCCCGTATCTCTTCATGGACCTTCAGAGCTCTCAACATGGCGAGCCGCCTAGTACTAATCAAAGTAGTGCTACAATCTATGCCACTCTACCTTTTCTCAGTACTGGCAGCACCCAAATGGGTTCTCAAAGTAATAAAAAATCTTCAACGGGATTTTTTATGGGGTAATACGAAACAATAGAGAAAATGGGCTCTGGTAAAGTGCGAAATAGTTTTCCACCAAAAAACTTCTAGAGGCACTGGATTACGTGATCCTCAGCATAGCAACGCAGTCATGGGAGCACGCATCTGGTGGAAATGGATCTCGAACCCACATACTCCATGGGAAATCCTCTGGACAACAAAATATGCTAATAATAGACCAGTAGATGATTTAATTCGGCTCAAAGAAGTTGGCTCAGGCTCTCTAATTTAGAATGTTGCCAAATAGCATAAAGATCTAATTCAACAACACAGCTTTTGGGAAATTAGGAATGGAGATAATGCGAGGTTTTGGGAGGACTCCTGGTAGCAAAGACCCAAATTGAAGGACCTAATCACACCCCACCAGCTTCAGGATTGGGTAGAGCAACCAATGATTAAAGTAAATCAACTTTGGAAGGCCACTCACACCCAAGGTTACAGACAATGGCTAAGCTCGAACCTCATTCTTGGGCAAGGCACGCAGTCCATCAAAGATAGCCTGGAAACAGAACTCTCAAACAGGAAAATACGCCACTCTGATAAGAAAGATATCATTAGATGGGGTTATGAAATGAGAGGAACCTTCACATCCCAAGAAGCATATCATATAATACTAAGGGACCATATAGTCAAGGATAGCCTCTGCAACAAAGTATGGGATCCCCCAATTTGGCCAAAAATCTCCACCTTCCTTTGATTATTGTGCCAAAATAGAATCCTTAATTGGGATAATCTGAGGAAACGGAGTTTTCATGGACCTGCCATCTGCCCAAACTGTAAACAGGAAGAAGAAACTATGGAACATCTCCTAAACTCATGTCTGTTAGCAACCCGACTTTGGGAGAAAGTCAGCTTCAGATGTCAAAGAGATGGACGAAATAAGGAGAATTCCACCAGCACTATTCGCTCTTGGGCATCTCATCCTTACAAAAGAAAAATATTAAATGCCTTATGGAAGCTAATACCAAGTTTCCTCATGTGGACAATCTGGAAAGAGAGAAATAGTCGCATCTTCAAGGACCACTCCTCTCCCATAGAAGTTCTATGGAACAACATATGTCAAAACATACGAGAAACCTTGATGCTCCAAACTTGGCTTGATGATGATTTCCCCTCCACTCCACAGGAACAAAATATATGGGTGAATTGGAACCTTCAGTGGAACCACAAGCAGGCACACCAAGGAAAAATCTCTCCATCTGGAGCAACACCTGACAGATGGACTCCACCCCCACCACCCGTGGTTCAGCTCAACTTTGACGGATCTTCAAAAGGAAATCCAATAAGTAGGATTTGGAGGAATATTCAGAAATCACAAGAATAATTTTCTCCAAACATTTATGGGGTCAATTGGTTGGGATACAAACAACTCGGCTGATTTACAAGGAATATGGCAAGGACTTCTCCTTGCTCAAAGCAATGGATTCTTCCCACTCATCATTGAAGGGGACTCTCAGATTTTAATTAACATGGTCAACTAGATCTTATAGGGAACTCTAGCACACAAAGTGGGTAGCAGTTGGAGATTGGCGGAAAGGTTGGAACAGATTGAAAAATGGCTATTCATTCATTGAGCAGTAACCATTAGGCACATTCGTCGGAATGGTAACAAAGTAGCAGACTTCTTACCAAACATTAGCATTGGTAGTGGTAGGACTCTTCATGTGGGAACTCTTAGCACTATAGCCAACACACATTAATTGCAGGATTTCAATGATCTGGTGCAAAAGGATAGTGCTAATGGAGAGATTACGCAGCCAGATGCAGGTGTCAATAGTGGTAATTAAGGTGACAAGACAGACCACTGGCGGAATGGAGAGCCATCTGGCTACCCACTTCGTCCCGAGAGCTCACCATAGATGAATTCATAACACATTGCAGGCGATAATTAATGACCCAGAAAGCTGTGACAAATTAACCTCCCTCCTAGCCATGGCCCCTGCAGATCATTTTGCTAATCCTCCTCTTCTCCATGGCGTCTGCTCTCCGCAAGCCACTGAACCGTGTATTCGCACTGCAACAAGTAGTCGCTGCATGATTCTTCCTTGCCTAGATCTTGGTAATGGTTTCCATTTTTCTCATTCCAGTCACTGTATTTTAGACCGAGGCTCGACCTCCCTTGCTCACCCTCAGCGTCGCCATACCTCCAACTCCTCTGTTGTGGCTTGCCTCAATGTCAATTCTTCTATGGCTCGCCTTAGGCATCACATGCATAGTAGACGTGAAGGAACTCATGGAGGATTTATTCGCTCGCAAGCTTCGACCAACTCCACCTTTGATTCCTCAGACTTAACCACTGAGATGCCCAATCCGCTCATTTACCCCACTCATCGCTACCTGAATACCCAAAGTGGCAGAGGTAGGAGGGACAATTTTGTTTGCTCTGTGGATTTCCCACTTCATCCTTATCCTGCGCTTTGCAGCACTCAATTTTTCTTCCGTAGTTCCTTAAATAGGCCTACTATCACTGCGACTGTCACAATTTCCTTCGAGGTAGAGTCTGAGACGCATGCTCCTCTGTTTAGTTGTGGGGACAAGCAGAGTAGGGAGGTGCCTAGTAGCTGAGGGATCAGCATCCCAGGCAACAAGCATCAAAGTGAAAGCAGAAAGACTCTGCATGGCAAGGCTAAAGCTGGTGACTCTTTAGCTGAGGATGACAAGCATAACAACACAAAAGCATCAGGCAACAGGGAGAACGAAAATTGTTGAGAGGAAAATGGACATAGGAGGCACTGAGGAGGCTCCATCAGCTCAGGGTTGAGGCATGTCTAAAGAGGATGACGACTGGTGTCAATTTACCTGCCGGATTGAGGAGGAGCCAGCCCCGGAAGAGCCACTGGCTTAACACATGGCCTCTTGCAAATGCGTCCTGCTTCCTGGTGGATGTGTCTCACTGTTTTGTGGTTTTGTGGTTCTGGATGTGTCTCGGTCTTCTGGTTGAGTCTTTTCTAGGTGGATATGTCTTGTCTTTTGGATATGTCTCTATCTTTTGGTTCTAGAAATGCATTCTCTCTTTGTTTTTCAGGAAAACCAAAGTCTACTCGACTATAGTTATTTTTTGGTTCAATGGGATGGTTTCCCCCATAATGGGGGCAGTATTTAAGGCCTCTTGGACTGGTTTCCCCTTTGTTGGGGCAGTCCAAAACAAACAGTTTCAATTTTTTATGATGACAGATGATCAACAACTCTGAGGCCAAGCCTCTCTGTAACCTTTTTTGTACCGTATCAATAGATCAATATTACTTAGAAAAAAAAAACCTAGTTGGTCGAGTCCTCGTCATTAAAGCACCTTTGTAATTGAGAGGTGACAAGTTTAATTCTCTCGACACTCTAAGGGTCAAGATCCATGGTTGAGCCGATAGGAAGTGATACTTTTGGGTAGATCTTCTCAGAACAAATATTCCATGGACGTAGTGATCACTGATATCTAGGTACCATGAACCACAAAGGGAAAAATACACTTTTATTTATATTCAAAACTGAAAACAATATTCACTTTCCTCTTCGAGGGGGAAACCTCCAACTTAGAATATCTCCAACTATAGTAATATTTACTTGGAAATTGATTAAATAACTTCTATTACTTGGTATAGTTTTTAATTAACCATAACCCCAAACACCAAGTGGACATCCATTAATAAGGCCCCAATCACTAACTACCTTATCTTGACTAATGAGGTTAACTTACATTCATTTCTTTGATAGTCTACTACATATTGGAATTTATTTATAAAATATGACCCCAATACATCAAGTTACAACCCGTTATCCTTTAGAGGAGTTAGGGTATGACCCTACCATGAGGCTTGACAATTCAAAAAGCCATTGTAGTCACAAATATTGTATCTTCCTTAATTGTTTCCTACATTAAAGGAGAAACCAATACCTTGAAAATTGATTGATCTTGCATTAATGTTCACATTTGATCCGGTGATCAAATTTTAGCTCAAAAATGTAAGTTCCTAGAATGTTTTGAAACTGACATCTTGTCGAAGTGTTCATCATTTTGAATCAAATGATGTTTTTTTCACCTAAATTTGAGATTGTATGCTAAAGTCATCATGTTCTGATTTTTTGGCCGAACAACTAAAAAATGAGCCGGCTTAATGACTAGGTAGCTAACTGGGCTAATGTACTACTGACAACATGCAGGGTGACTATGTAGGTATCGACCAATGAGGTTCTTCCGAGTGGCAACCTCATATTGGTCAAATTTCTTGTGTTTTTATTGGGTCATATTTTTTGGGGTGGACCAATTAGGGTGTGCCATGTGGCCCAACCAGAGGTTGCCACGTGGTATCCTAAGGTAGGCCAAATTTTGTTAAGGATTCGGATGGCCTAGACAGGGCTCAAATCCCCGACATGCATTTCAACAATAAATCACTCATATAATTCTCCTACATGTTGTTGCTTAACACAATATGGCCATGACACTTTATGAAGATTCATTGGTGCATATATGGGAGGAGGGGCCAGGCAGTGAGGCCCAGCCCCCAGTCACCACACTGCATACAACCCTAGGAACAAAGGTTAAGGGCCTTGGAACCTTAGCTCAATCCCTGGTCATAGGTTTCCCACAAGACTATTGGAACTGATCGAAAGGTGCCAACAATGGAGGGGGCTTCAGACTAGCCCATGGGCTTAGTCTCATGTTACCTTCATAGGACCTCAACTAGAGTCTATAAGGAACCAAGTGGAGGGCACAATGGTAAGCTCGAGGCTCTGCATGTATGATGCCCACATGATCACAATAGTTGAAGTGAGGGGCCTTCGGCAGATAGGGCAGGCCGTTGGCTTGACCCTTGTTGCTATGGATGCCACCAAGACCATGACCTCAAAGCTTAAGGGGCTAGGCAGGCAAGGGTGGGTGGTTAGGCCCAGCCCGTGGCCATATGCACTCCATGTGGCCAGAGAATTTTCGTCTAAGGGTTATTGGGAAATTTAATTATCCAACAAATTTCACCTTTGGAGGGTGAATTTATCGCCTCCACAACGGAAAATAGGGTGATTTTGTAGGAAAGTTAGACTATTAGTCTAATTTGTAGGACAAATAACAAAGAAAATAGATAAAGAACATGTTAGAGTCATAACTTTGAGATTTTTTGGCCTTTTAGAGCTCAAGAAGAGTCCATCTAGGGGATTTTGGACATTTTGGATCCAATGGTGACCTCTATTTGCTGATTAGAGCACATCTAAAGATAATTTTTACAGGTTCAAGTCCATGGGTGTATGGATCAATCAATGTTTTGGGGGCATTTGAGCATAGAGAAGGCCTTGTGGGGGTTTTCTTACCTTCAGAGGTTTACTGCAGCAATTATTAGTTGCAGGGTTCATCTCATTTATTCTTTTATCACTATGTCTTGTTGAGGAAAGCTTTATTTTATATTTCAATGTGGAATTGAAGTACCTGTATGCTCATGTATGCCCATTTTCAGATGGAGTAATGGGTCTTTGTAGGAGACACCTTTATTTTCTAATGGTTTCATGACTGACTATAGGTTGTCATGATGTTTATAGTGAGTGTTCTTTGTAGGAGAACATTTCCTTGAAGGGGAAACTAGCCACTTGTTTTATCAACAAATTTTATGTACTATTTTCCATTGAATATATGAAGCAGTCTATCTATGTTGGTAGGACCATAGATGTAGCCGAGGAGGGGTGAACTCTGTCACCAAATTCTTTGTTGTTTCGCTTCATGAATGCTTGTATGGGTTAAATGATTAGATGTTGCTTATGTTTTAAGTTTACATTAAAAACTAACTCATAACTTGAAGAGACCTTTGAAAACATGTTTTGTCATAAGACCCATTTTTCCTTGCAAAGCGTCAAGAGAATGATCACCTTTAGGAAGGATAGCCTCTCCTCCAATTTTGGATCAAATTGGTATCAGAGCAAGTCTTGACCAAGTTGCAAGAATGGGAAAGAAGGGTCTCCAAGAGATAGAGTAGATGAATTTGTCTCTTCGAATGGAGAACATTGAATTGATAAGAATGCTAGAAATTGTGGAAGAGGAGAAGAGGCATACACACCTTTAGTTGCATCATGTGCTTGAGGAACAAGTTCAAGCTGAAAGTTCCACTCCTGTGACAGTAAAGGAAACCTCGAAAGTGAAGGAAATATGTTAGAGTGGTTCAAACAAAGGTTATGGACTGTATGAAGAAAAGTATGCATGTGCATTTTGTAAGCATCTCATGGATTCTCATCATATGCCGTTGGTAAGAGTGGGTGGCTAGAGTCATCTACAAAGTTGTAATCATCATCTAAAGTAGAAAATATGGATGGCAAGTTTAAGAAGGTAATAAGAATTCAAGTTCAAATCCTTTTTATTTATGTTCATAATAACTCTTTTGCAACATTTGAACAACATACTAGAGGCATTGGTACGAAGCTTCTATATAAAATGGGCTATGAAGGAGGAGGCTTTAGCATCAATGGCCAAGGGATCACCAATCAAATCATGGTACAAGAGAGACCAAAATATCAAGGATTGGGATATGGTCAAAGAGAGTTTCGAGAATGCTCTAAATGGTTTGAGGAAAATCAGTCGTCAAAGGATGTTATGTCACACCAAGATGGTGATGACAATGTTCATTTTTCTTCTAAGAGAGACAAATGCTTTAAAGGACCTTGCATGTCATTGTCCACTCCACATTTCCAAAGCTGCAGCCCAAGGGATATGTATAAATCTCATGGGTGTTTTCCAAATGATGGTAATTTTGACTATTTGTGGAACATGTATCCTTGCATTTTCTGTGATGCATTTGACCATTGTGTGGCTGTTTGTGAGAAACACATGGTAATGGTCAAAATAATGGATTAGATTCTTGGCATCAAGCATGATGAATCTCCTTCACATTTGAGGACTTCCTTGTTGGAAATCAAGAGAAAGTGCTTTTGTACCCATTGCAAGATGCATGGGCATGGGAATGAACGATGTTGTAAATTACATCCAGAGCTTCATTCCAAGAAGGGAAAAGAGATTATGCAAACCAATGCAAAGGAAGAAAGAGGTGGAAAAGAGGTCTCATAGCATTACTAAGGCAACCTTCAAAGCAAAGTTGATGCAAAAAGAGAACCCATAAGCCTAGAAGAGGCAAAGATTGGGTAGACTATTTGTATAGTTTGATTTTTCTTTGTAAATTATAAAAAGTTGATGTTGTTTACCTGTTTTGGGTATTTTTGGAAAGTGAACAAGAATAATCACTATAAACAACAAGTATGTAGTTTTCATTTACATGTTATGTAGTTGGCTTATTTATAAGTCCAAATGTTTGAGGACTTTTGGAATGTACAATGTTTGTCGTCCAAGTTTATCTACAAGTTTGTCATGTACTCACTAATGCAAGTGTTCAAGATGAAACTTTTTGTGAATAGAATATTTGCTTAATATTTTACAAGATTATTATGTCTTTGTAGATAAAGGCAATGGACTCATTGTGTTTTTGCAGCAGTCTACTTTTGTGTACAAGCTCAGTTTGAGGTTGGTAAAGAAAGTTTGTATTTCTTCTGATGTCTAATATGGAAGATCAAGTTTTTCTTCAACAATTGAAATTCAAGATGAAGTTTTTTGAGTTGTGAAACATGGGGTTAAAGAGAATGTTTAGATTACACTCGTCAGTGTTTTAATTTCTGCATCAATAATAAGAATTTTGGTACAATTCTTAACAAGACAGTAGCTCTTAAGGAAGAAGATAGGTGAAGTGTCTTGATTGGAGCTTGAAGGGAACCAATTGAAAACAAAGCATTATGGATTGTGTTTTTGGGTAATCTTGAGTTTCAACCTCATTTATTTACTAGGATAAGTGAACTTTTGGAGTCCAAAAGTTCCTAGTGGGGACGTATGATTCGGTGATCAAATTTTAGCTCAAAAATGAAAGTGCCTAGAATGTTTCAAAAATATCGTAAAGTCAAAGTGTTCATTGCTCTAAATCCAACAACATTCATTTCATCTTAATCCGACATCGTATGCTCAAGTTATCGTGTTATAATCATTTGGCCCAACAACTAAAAAAAAGTGTAGGTTTGTTGACTGGGCTACCGTACTATTGACATCATCCAAGATGACTATGCATGTATGGATGAATGCAATTTTTCCAAGTGGAAGCCTCGTATTGGCCAAATTTCTCATGTTTTGATTGGGTCGTGTTTTTCGTTAGGGGCCAATTAGGTTGTGCCATGTAGCGTAACTAGAGGTCCCCACATGGCACCCCATGGTAGGCCGAAATTTGTTAAGGGTTCAAATGTCCTGGGCATGGATCAAACCTTGAACCTGCAGTTCAATAGTAAAGCGTTGATCTAATTCTCCTACACGTTGTTGCTTAACACAATATGGCCACGATGCTTTGTAAAGTTTCATTGGTTCATATATGGGAGGAGGGGCTAGGTGGTCAACCCCAACCCTCGATCACTGCACCACATGAAACCCTAGGTGCAAATGTTAAGGGGCTCGGGACCTTAGCCCAGACCCTAGTCACAATTTTCCCATAAGACCATCGACACTAACCAGAAGACGCCAACAATGGTGGGGGCTTCAGACTAGCCCATGGCCTTGGTTGCATGTTATGTGCATAGGACCTTAGGCAGAATCTAGAAGGCACTAGGTAGAGGGTGCAATGGTACACTCCAGGCTCTGGGTGTATAGCACCCACATGACTGTGACAGTTGAAGCGAGGGTGCTCCAGTGGAAAGGGTGGGTCATTGGCCCAGCCCTCGGCCACGTGGATGCCAACAGGACCACGACCCCGAAGCTTAAGGGGCTAAGCTAGCGGGGATGAGTGGTTAGGCCCAATCCACGACCATATGCACCCCATGTGGCTAGATTATTGTGCATAAGGGTTATTGGGAAATTTAATTATCCAACAAATTTCACCTTCAATGGGTGAATTTGTAGGACAATTAGACTGTTAGTCTGATTTGTAGGGCGAATAACACAGAAACTAGATAGAGAACTTGTTAGAGCCATAACTTAGAGAGTTTGGGTCCTTTTGGAGCTCAAGAAGAGTCTATCTAGGGGTTTCTGGACATTCTAGATCCAATGGTGACCTCTGTTTACTGATTGGAGCACATATTAAGATAATTTATGTAGGTTCAAGTCCATGGGTGTATGGATCAATCTATGTTTTGGAGCAGTTCTTGAAGGTGTCTGAGCATGGAGAAGGCATTGTAGGGGTTTTATTATTTTTAGAAGTTTACTGAAGTAGCTATTACTTGCAAGGTTCAACTCATTTATTATTTTCTCACTATGTCTTGTTGAGGAAAACTTTCTTTTGTATTTCAATGTGGAATTGAAGTACTTGTATGCTCATATATGCTCATTTTCAGATGGAGTACTGGGTCTTTGTAGGAGACACCTTTATTTGTTGATGGTTTCATGATTGACTGTAGGTTTTCATGATGTTTATAGTGAGACTTCTTTGCAGGAGAACATTTCCTTTAAGGGGAAACTAGTCACTTGTTTTATCAACAAACTTTATGTACTCTTTTCCACTGAATATATGGAGCATTCTAGATATGTTGGTAGGCCCATAGATGTAGCCCAGGAGGGGTGAACTCTGTCACTAAATTCTTGATTGTTTTTCTTCATGAATGCTTGTATGAATTAAATGATGAGATGTTGCTTATGTTTTAAGTTTACATGAAAAGATAACTTGAAGAGACATTTGAAAACCTGATTTGTCATAAGACCCATTTTTCCCTGCAAAGCATCAAGATAACAATCATTTTTAGGAGGGAGAACCTCTCCTCCAATTTCATATCAACGTCGATCATTATCTTCAAATCAATATTATGTTGATTTCATTATTTTCACATCCATTCAATTGAAACCAGAGGGAATAACTTCATTTTTTTTGCCTATTTTCAAAGTCTTGATCATTAATATATTCATCGTTGAAGTTTGAAAATAAAAACAAGGATTTTCCATTGTTTTAAGCTTGAATTTCAACATTCAACACTAGTCAGTAATTCCTAATTCACAATTATTATAAAAGAAAATTTGTACAAATTACAAATGTGTAGGAAATGGGGAAAAAATGCACTTAAAATGATAACAACACACTTCCTAAGATGGTCAAGAGCATAATACGCTTGTTCCTCGTTATAGATATATATATATATATATATATATATATATATATATATATATATATATATATATATATCTTAAAAAACACATACAAATGTGCATTGGCCAATGATTGTATTGGGTATTTCACAACCCTTTGTTTCATCATTCAGAAACTATAAAATTTTACATTAATTTAATACTTGTAGCATTAATTTTCACTAACGATGGTTAGCTTTGAATTGATCCAATTCTGATATTGGGTGGATAGTTTTAAAACACTACTAACCTATCAAGCACACAAATTGTCTTTTCCTTTCCAAGTCTAGTAATGCAAAACTCAAAACATTACATTCTTTCTCTCATATGGGTAAGGGAGGCATGCCACATTCTTTTAGGTTTGAATACAAAATTGTGTTGATGCCATCTTTCTTCTCCACTCTCTTTTTCCTCCGTATGCAACTTGAACTTCTTTCAGCTTCAAATGCAACATCATCTTGATGCCATCTTTCTCCTCCACTCTCTTTTTCCTCCATATGCAATTTGAACTTTTGGTTGAAGCTGTAACAATTATTCATGATTTGTGTTACTTTTTTTATCTATATATTAACACAGGGTTCTCAATTGTTTATGATTATAATATATGCTTAAACAATGGTTGTGTCTAAATTTCATATATATATATATATATATATATATATATATATATATATATTTATAACTTAGAGTGAAAACTATGATAAACGACTATATGAAAATTCTTCATTGTGAAAACTATGATAAACATCTATCTCAAAAAGCTATATCAAAAGTCTTCATTAAAAAACATATAATTAAACAAAACTATTTGTTTTTTTTTCAAAATGACCCAATAAACTTTTATTAACTAAAATATTTTATTCTTTTAAAAACTATTTAACAAATTTTGTTAAACAAAATTTCCCTCTAAATTATTTAAAAGAAAACTTTAAAATCTTCAAAATACACATTCTTATAGCTGTACCTTTCAATTATTGCAAACTGTAAAAGAACACTTTATAATACACATTCTTATTATTGTATCTTTCAATTATCGCAAACCCTAAAAATCTTTATAATACACATTCTTGTAATTGTATCCTCTCAAGTATTGAAAACCCTATAAGAGATCAATATAACTCAATTTGAACGAAGTTTCATGTAATAGTAACACAAATAAGTATGTCGCCATTTATTTGTGCACAAATAGAAAAATTAGGAAATGCAAAAGCATGGCATTCTTATTATTTTTATTTTAAGAAACCATAATGTGATAATGCATTTATTATCCTATCTTTATTCAACTAGTGATAGCAAACTGATAATATTATTTTACAAAGTTGTGATGTAATATAAGTTATAAGGTATATGGCATTATTATCGAATAAATCGTTATAATTCATTTATTATTATCTAAATATACTATATTTAGATATTTGATCATATTATTTTATGTGTAAATCTTGTTTCGGCTATATTTAATTAACACTTAGATATAACGTATAAACTAATCACATATAAAATAATATTGTGATGTCCCTATAACTTTTTAGCATCTTGACATAATTCATTAAATCTATTATATATTATAATATTTGATCATATTATTTTATGTTTAAATTTTGTTAGCATGTTTGGGATATATTTAACTAACAATGGTTTACAATATACAAAATAATATTATGATATCATTATAACTTTTTAGCAGGGTGACATCATTAGTTAAATATATTATAAATTATAATATTGTCATATTTTTCTAACCTTTTAGCAATGTGACATTATTAATTAAATACATTAGTAATGAAATCAAAATTTAAAAATTATCATATTTATAAATCATCACATGACTATTAATAAAAATAATGTAACGCATAATATTTATTATAACAATATAATAATAATTTTTAATTAGAAAATAAAAAACAATAATTTATTGTTTATTATATTTGGATTATGAAAACTATATATAATTAAATAAATACAAGTTGTTGAGAGGCTTTTGAAGTTAAATTGTGTAACTTGATTCAACTGAAATTTACGTTTTTTTTTTTAATTTCTTTCTAAAAATTTGAGCTTTTCCATCTATTTACATAATTCAATTTCAAAAATCTATTTGCAATACAAAAATCTATATTTAATAAAAAAATAAAAATATTATTAATATTATTCTGAAAAATATATAATAATAATATTTTTAGAAAATAAAATTTTATTATAATAATAACGTAATATTTTTTTATTAAACAATAAGCTGCTAGCTACTTATTATACTTGGGTTCCGAAATGTATATAGAGGTGTTTGAATCATATTATGAATGTTTTTGTTATAAAAGTTGTTGATGGAGATTAAATAATTTTCTTCCTTTTGTTTTATTTTTAAGTTTTTATATTTGTTTTAATTTTATATTAAATATGAAAATATTTAAAATATTATATTTTTAAAATTAATTTTTATTTAATTTTATTTAAATTAAATTAAATATTTAAATTTTATCTATTAAAAAAAATTAACAATATTTTTACCAATTTTAAAATATTCTAAATCATTTATTTTAAAAATATAAAAAATAAATAAAAAAATAAACTCCAAAAAATAAAACTCGTAAAAGAATGAAGGGACCTCAGTATTCCTTATTAAATGCCTTTATATTAAACTTATTAATTAATGAAAAGAGAGATCTAGATACTTAATTGAAGATAAAAAGGCACACTAGTTTGAATTGTGTTCGAATTAAAAGCAGTTTTTTTTATGTACGAAAAGTTTACCAACTCTAAAGTTTTCCCTATTAAATTCCTCTATATTAAACTTATCACTTCCTTAAATTTTATATCAAACTTATTAATTAAGGAAGAGAGGATATATATACTTAATTGAAGTTTAATTGAAGTTTAAAAGGCACACTAATTTGAATTGAAAAGTTTACTAACCCTATATTATTTTCCTCTTGATAAGTTTACTAACCTTATATTATTTTCCTCTTGATATTGTTTGGTTAGTATAATTTATTAAGTTAAAAATAATTTAATTTAATTTGTATATTAATATTTATTATATTAAGAGGTGTTTTAGCCTAGTATGGTAGTGATGTTGTAATGTTTACACACATCGATACTTTCCTATTCAGTGTGGTAAAGATGTTGTAGTAATGTTTAACATTTTGATTAAGTCAAATTATATAAAAATAAAAGTAAATAAAATAAAAAGATCAATGTAATGTAATGTAAACCTTTTAACCCAGTAAAAAAAGAGATTTGATCTCGAGTTAAGATGGATAACAAAATTAAGATAGATATATAAATGTATAAAGTATGTAATATGTAAATATAACAAGGGCTACATAGTCGCTAGTACCAAGGACTTAACTTCAATATAGCTTAGTTAAATTAAAAAATAATAAAGACAAAAATTTCATCACAAAAATAAAAAAACTTATAAAATATTGTATTGTTGAATGCCATTACCAAAAATTAAGAAATATGACTAATTAATATTGTTTATATTAACATATATATACTTTAAAATTAGACTATGAAAAAGGCTATTTCATCTATAAGTTAGACTACGCCATAAAGAAAAAGTAAAAGGGATTCCAAAAAAAAGATTAAGAAAAAAACAAAAATGTTAATTCAATGAGATGGCGAATAATGAATAAGTTTAAAAAGAATGTCGCTTTGTGATGACATGTTGCTTTGGAGAAATATTTCTAAATCAAGGTTGTAAAGAAATGCTTGTGGTGAGTGTTGTAGACATTTTTGGGCACTGCAACCCCAATCATATATGTCCATAAACCAAGGGCTTATGAGTCCCTAAAAGTGTTGTTTCATACCCTAAAGGAACAAGGTCAGTTGATTACATCATCTCCCAAAAGTTCTCCACAGAAAACTGCTCAGAACTGGTCAAAATTGGACCATACAGGTTGCTCAGTACTAAGGGTGCGATGCATCTCACCTGCCCAATGTAAAAGGTGCGATGCATACTGGAAAGCCCTTCTGTAGGGTGCGATGGGCGAGAATGGACAAATGGCAGAGACAATTTGCGAGGTGGATGATCATGAAATCTTCCAGAAACTTCTCCTATGACACTTGCCTCTCTGAATTCACCCAGGGATGAGTAAGAGATCATCAATCTCCAAGTGGAATCAAAAACTATCAGAGAGAAGACACTAATCAAAATCCCAGTAGCTGACTCACCTCCCCGCAATCATCTATATATGGATCCCTCATCCCAGAGATCCAGAGGCTGGGATTTTGTATCTTGTAAGGAAGTGCTGTTGGTTTCTTGGTGGAATATCATAGTGTTGGGTAATCTAAGATTTTCATGAGGTGAAGAAGGACTTTCATGCTAGGAGGATGACGCTGGGTCAGATCAATGGGTTGTAATCCTCTCTTCTAATCTTTATATCAATAAAGCTATTCAAGTTTTCCTCCACATTCTTGTATGTCTGGTACTATATGCATTTATGTGGTCAATATATATCTGGTCCTATATTGCTTATGATTGTAGATCTCTACACTTTGAAGGTGTTATGCTGCTTTGACTTTACAGGTACTCTTTAAAGCGGAGTGGTCAAGGGAGAAGCGGCAAAGACCTGTCGGTGAGGAGAAGGAACAAGCAAAGAAATGAGTGAAAGATCGAGGTTGGTATTCTTGATCCTCTCCTATCTACTTCTCATAAAGGAAAATGAAAGTAACTTAAATATGTTTGTTTCTAAGATAGCTACTCGTCTTAGTGGGACTAGAAGCTCTGCATAGACACTAGATTTCCCGATAACAGTGAGGCTGTGGAAATCATTAAGCTTAAAAAGGAGGTTGATTGATTGGGACATGTTGCTTTGGAGAAATATTTCTAAATCAAGGTTCCAATGAAATGTTTTTTGTGTTGAGGCCAGACATCATTAAGTCTACAACATCTTGCTAAGCTATCACGTAAGCTTAGAAGTTGCCATATGGACCTCTTCATAATAGTCTCAAAGCACTCAAAGTAAGAGGTAATCAACAAATGCATGTTAGTTTAATGAAGTGGCCTCTTGTAAGTCATCAATGAAGATCAGATATCTCTCAAAGGATATGGATAAATCATAGGATCTTCACTCATTTGACTTGTGCCATAATGCATGCATTAGATAGACATTAAAGAATGCCTCTAATCTCACTAAATATTGATAAAAACCTCCCCAAATCATTTGTTGAACCCTCTTCCAACATTTTTTCTAATAAAAATAACCCTTATTTTTAATAGATATCCCCTAATTTTACCAAGTATCCCTTTTTTACCCCCAAAATCTATAAATCGCTCCTACCCCACATCTCCCACTCCCCACCATATCTACAATATATTAACTCTATTTTTCACAATTTTAAAACCCCAAATGATAATAAATTACTAAAAAAATAAAATAGTCATGAACTAAACATCTTTAATCCTTATAAACCAGGTGAATATAAAAATAATTAAAAAATATTTATGAAACGCAAAAAAAAAATCATCATTTATTTACATAGTAGAGTGACAATCAAAATATCAAGTAAGCCTTAATATTAAAGCATAAGGAATAGATATGAAAATGCAGTGCAAATGAGGAATATGGTGTCTTAATGAGAAGCTAACCATTAAGTTGCAATGTAATTGGAGTCTACCATTTATGGGGATAATGGGAAGATAAATGAGCCTATTATTGTAGAAGAGAAATAGTTATAACTAGTGTTGAAATTTAAGAAAAGATAAATTAAACTATTATTGCATGGGAGACATAGTTATAAGTAGTGCTGAAATTTAAGAGAAAACATTGGTTTAGGTTTATAACCTAACATGTGAATTGAAACATTGTAAATCTCCGTAAAATCTCCTTTTTTTTTTCTTTTTTTTCTTGCCTCGGGAAAAATTAAAAAAATCTATTAAAATGTCAAGTGGGGTGATTTATCCATATTAAAAAGTAAATCTCCTCTTCTTTTTTATTTATTTTTTTTCTTACCTCAAAGAAAAATTAAAAACATCTATTAAAAAGTAAAGTGAGATGATTTATCCATATCAAAAAGTAAATGTTCTCTTCTTTTTTATTTTTTTCTTACCTCAAGAAAAATTAAAAGCATCTATTAAAAAGAGTAAAGTGGGGTGATTTAACCATAATGGGGTGATTTATCCCTATTAAGGTCATGGAATACAACAGTGAATAAGCTTTCGGACAGTGGATAGGTGTCACATTTTCCACACCAAGGGTAAATGGTCCAACCGTATATGATTATCACCATGGGTAAAACGATGAGTGGAATTGTGTCAAATACTGCAAAATTTATACCATGAGATCAGTGGGCATGAAAATATTTACAAAATATTGAGAAATGCATGCATTTATCTTTATTTGATCTTCTCCTCAAACATACGGCTCTAAACCTCATTGCTAATTTGGGCATTAAGTTCTACCTACGAAGGTTGGAATTCCAAAACAGAACTATTCATCAAATTTAATTTTATTGTTAATTTCGATATTAAGATTAAGTTCTACCTACGAAGGTTGGAATTCCAAAACAGAACTATTCATCAAATTTAATTTTATTGTTAATTTCGATATTAAGTTCTATGGACCAAGGTTGGAGTTCCAAAAAAGAGTTACCTATCAAATTTAATTTCATTGTTAATTTAAATATTAAGTTTTATTTACCAAGATTGAAATTCCAAAACAGAACTACCCATCAAATTTAAGGAATTTCACACTTTCTCAATCAGGTTTTTAA
The DNA here is from genome assembly GCA_031772625.1 of Pinus tabuliformis. Lineage (NCBI taxonomy): Eukaryota > Viridiplantae > Streptophyta > Pinopsida > Pinales > Pinaceae > Pinus > Pinus tabuliformis. The sequence goes on from CM062817.1 coordinate 647,996,215, forward strand.
TATTAAATAAAAATTTTAACAGTTTTATAAAATTTTAAACTGTATTTAACTAACAAATCGCCTTATGACAAACAAAATCTCCATCAAACTCCATCCCCGCTGCCCACCTCCATTCATATATGCTCATAAGACATCAAGATGCATTGAAGAAAATGAAAGGCTTTATTTGAGGACGACTTAAATTATGTTATGCGTTGACTTTGCAAACGAAGTGATGGGATGATTATATTATTAGGTAGGCAAACACTGTGCTTAGTTGTGTGTGGCGACACAGGGGGATTGGCATCAGGTAGTGGGCGCACAAATTGTCAGCTCAGACAATGCCCATTGGGAAAATTTTATAAAAATGGCAGAAGCAGGGCACCCATATCACCCACAGGTCGGATTGGATGAGAAGTCAAACCAGGCAACCATATCACCGACAGATTGGATTGATTAACAAAATAAACGAGACAGGGTGAGATTCTCAATTCTCAAGACAAACCTAATTTGAATTAAAATATTTCAATTGTAAATTTTGAGAATATTTTTTCCAGAGTGAAAATCAGTATATTTATATTGAGAAAATATAAGGATGTACATATGAGCCAATATAGCAGGCGTATGCTGATTTGAGCCTCAATAGCAGGTGATGTCTGTCTAATAACATTCCAGAGGAAATGTACAGGCCATGAAGAGGCATAGGGGCCGAATAAGACCAAAAGGAAATCCATATGACGATACAACGAGATGATAAAGACAGAAAATAAGCATGGAGCATACAATAAATTGCAGAGCCATTGCAATCCTGGAGCCGAGAGTCTAAACCCGATCAGACATTGGGCATCGAGGAGGAACCTGAGATATAAAAATGGCCAGGAACAAAACAGAGCCAAAAACCCACGGCCAATATAGAGGGAAAACCTGTGCAAAGACATGAAAACTTGAAGAAGGAAAAGACATATAAAGAACAAAGATAGAATGGACAATGTTCATTTTATTTCACAATATAAATTCATTTGAAGTATAGATCTAATATGAGTTGAGAAGAGAAATATTAAATTTCTAATGCATGATTTTTTTAAGTGTAAAATATAATGTGTTATTTTTCATTGTTTAAATTATATTTTTTATATGTAGAGTATATATAACTAAATATACATTTTAAGCATAAAAATTTAAATTGTTTTATAGTGTATATATATATATATATTTAAATGATATATAATACATACAATTAACATTAAACTATTTTACATAATATTTAGATTGAGACATTTTATAGTGCAAATTAAAATAGTTTTATTATTATTAATATATTTCTAGGTATATGTCAATATTAATTGGTAGATAGATATATGAAGTTGATATTTACGTAAATTTGTTAACATAGATTTTCAAATAGTTTATTTAGATCTTATATTCAAATATTTTTGAAAAGTATAAGATTTCAATGTTTTACTCACATATTTTTTTACTTCTAATTACTTTATAGCATATTCATTTTTTTATTATTATAAGGGGCATTATTTTTATATTTAAAACATTTTTTTTTTTTTTTTTTAAATGAATAGACAAACTTATGCATCCCCTCCTACTGAATTATAACACTTTAAATTAAGATATTAAAATAAATAGGTTGATATAAGCTACACTATAAAAACATAAACAATTAATGAGAAAATCAATTTATTTTTCTAATATACAAATAATTAAAATTGATCCAATTACAATAAGTTTAAAAAGTGAAATAGTTACACACTTTTTCTAATATTTGTTGTTTTATATTTTAATATAAATGAACTAAACCAGTATTAAGATAATTCTAAAAATTAACGGTTATATAGTTCCCTTTAAAATATATGGTATTGTGAATAGGTAATTTGAGGAAATAATTGAGAGTTTGGAATATAAAGAAATGAGGTTGTTTTTAAAGTTTCAAAATGAATAATAAATTAAATAAAAATGATTTGATGGCAGATACTAAAGGTAAGGATGGAACTATTTTGGAGAAGGTAACCAAAACATGAGCATGCCCTTTTAGTTTATATAGTTCCCTTTAAAATATATGGTATAGTGAATAGGTAATTTGAGGACTTTAAAATATATGGTATAGTGAATAGGTAATTTGAGGAAATAATTGAGAGTTTGGAATATAAAGAAATGAGGTTGTTTTTAAAGTTTTAAAATGAATAATAAATTAAATAAAAATGATTTGATGGTCGATACTAAAGGTAAGGATGGAACTATTTTGGAGAAGGTAACCAAAACATGAGCATGCCCTTTTAGTTTATAAGCTTTTTAGTAATTTTTGCTATGTATTTATTTTATGTATGATGTTTTATTTTATGTATGATGTTTTAAGAGTAAACATAAGTTATATGACTTTATTTTTGGTAGTAAGTGTGCATAGTGAAACTATAACAACTTTGCATATGGATGAATCAAAGTGCATATTCTTAGTTTAAAATAATTTAATATGAAATTTATATTGAAAATCAACAAAAGGTAATGGGTTTTGTTTTTAGCTTCTAAAACTTCATAGTAAAAATGTTATAGCGAAAATTTCACACTAACCTATTTTGGAGTAGCAAAATCCTAGAATCCAAAGCTCTAATACCAAATGTTATGAAAGCAACTCACAAAAAGATAGAAGAGATAGATCAACGCACTAGAATTCAGCCTCTTCGAGGGGGAAACCTCCTTTACATTACACAAATGAATAATTCTTGGTTGATACAAATGAAAATACTTCCTTTCTATATATAGGAATCTAAGGGGTCATAATATAATCAAAGCCGACATAACAATATCAATGTAAAAACACAATAATAACAATAGTGGGTTTCTATGGGCACAATAATAACAATATGGGGACTACATGGGCACAACAATATAATAAGGGGGTTGTACTAATAACAATAAGGGGTTACAGTAGTAGTATAGAGACCTAACAAAAACCCAACCTAATGAAATTTCATTAACCTTGCCCAAAACTGTAGCCAACCCTACCAAGTGAGCCCTCATCGCTCACCTCCGTAGCCCTAAATTTAAATGAATTATTTCCATCCTTTTATAAGCTCCATTACATGCAATACCATGGGAATAAAACCATGGGTACACAATACCATGTACCCCAAAACCATCACTCTTTAACCTGGTCAACCTCGACTCTAAACCCAAGTCAATTTTATCTAACAATTCCCCCCCTTAAACTTCACTTATGGTTCCTTGACTAAATCCAACCAAAACTACTAAGTGAGACAACCCCCCTCACTCTAGCCCTTACCCCACTCAAATCTTTTTACCCAGGGTATTTGTTAACCTAACATCCCCCCTATCACTTAGGTCTAACCCAGATTTTACAAGTGATTTACCCATGGATACCCATGCCTTGCCAGGTCTTACATCTATATTCCCATTTACATGAAAATATTTGAGTCCATTATAATATTTTTTTTTGCCCCTTGTCATTGTCTTTGTGTGACCATCCTCTAATCTCTCATGGATCTCTCATGACCCATTTCCCATGTTTTTCATCACTTACATTCAACCTTCCCATGAGTCATTCCTTGCATGATCTACCATCTGAATACCACATTATCACTGTGTGCGAGCATAAACTTGTTCCTTTACAATGACCATGAGTCTCCCCACCAATCAAATCATTCGCATCATTTTTGTATTCTCCATGACCACCACGACCACGGTCCCTTCCATGCATTTATATGGCTTTCTCCAACTCACTTAGTTCTCCCATTTCTATATCAAAACCTAACAACCCCTTTTACAACTGTTTGATCCATTGCAATGTCCAACATACCTTGCACGAGAAGTAAATAAAAGAACTCGACATTCATGGGAAAAGTTTCTTGGTCTGATCCATCCTCCACATTAGATCACTTAGATACAAATTTCAAGGTTGCAATGATTCCTTTCATGATGTTGAAAGTATTGTCAATCCTACCACCGAGAGCCGATACCCAACTGTCGACCGTCTTGCACATTGTTGCAGGTAGCATCAGAGTATTCATATGCACATGACCAAGTGCTTACTAGATGGGTAATGCTAGGAGCCCCATGCCCCAAGCCCATCACATAATATATTTCACCATAAGGTTAAATATGTAGTAGATGGTGTATGTTGTGGCCTACACCTCATTCATGGGGTCTAGTCCCTAGAATAATTCATCAAGGGTGGCCTTGGCGTGCTCCCATTCACCTCACTTTGTTAGTCATTAAGCCACGATAAATGCATACGCTGGTATTGATCCAACGCCACCTCCCAGAATTCAACGAGGTCAAAAATGTTATCATCCCACTCATAAAATCTGGCTTGGACCTCAGCCATAGCATCCCACCTATCATTGGGGTTTCCTAGTCGCCGAGTTGGGTGCTGCAACGACCTCCATTTTTGACCTGCAAATCCTCATCCTCTTATGCTGCATAATGTTAACCATGTATATACCACTTCTTGTCACAAACGATGGTGAAGTACATAGTTCCCCCAATAGCATATACGCTTATCACATCAAACAACGATGGGATATCTTCATCGATTCAACTTGCGTTTTTGAAAGACTTTTACTTGGATGCACCATTGCTTCAATGACCTTTGCAGATTTGGAAATTCACCACCTTTCTTAGCTGATTACTAGCACATTGTCCTTCACATATACTGCATGCTTCATCAATTTCATATGTCCATGGAATAGAAACCCTTTTTGGGATCTCAAATCTGTGTAACTCAGGCATGCCCCACAGCTATCCCATGATGGATTCTCACCAAGGATTGTGCCACCTTTTACAATAACAATCTCATGAGAAATAATAACAAACTCTAAGCTAATCTCTCTTTCCATCAGGCCAATACAAACCCTTGGAAATAGAAGAGTCCCTCTAAAGCCAAAACAGCTCTAATACCAATTGTTAAGATTTTAACTAGAGAGAAAAATTATATTTACAAATATTTATCGGTAGGAGAACCAACAACAAAAAACATAAAAAATACAAAATACACATGATATTTAACCGAAAAAACCCCAACTCCAAGGAAAAACCCACCCTAATGAAATTTCATTAGCCTTGGCCAAAACCCTAGCTAACTCGGCCAGGTGAGCCTTCATTGCTTACCTCCCTGACCCTACATTAGAATGAAGTATTTATAACCTTTTATAGGCTCCATTACATGCAATACCATGGGCAGAAAACCATCGGTACATAATACCATGTGCCCCAAAACCATCATTTCTTAACCCGGTCAACCTTAACTATAAACCCAAGTCAATTTTACCTAACAAAGCAACATATATTTTGCAAAGATGTACTGCAGGTTTGCAGAGGATGCAGGTGTTGGTTCATCACTTATGGCTCCAAAGAACAAAGGTGAAGGAGAAGGAAGTTTTGGTTGTTAGGGCACTTGCTGTGCAGATGAGGGAGTATTATAGATTGTAGATTGTGTTCATGCTTTTTGAGGACCAAAATCTCCTCAGTGGGGAGGAATGATATAGGTGGATTCTGAAACCAAAGAGGGCTCTAGAAAGGCTAAAAAATAAAATTCATTGGATTATAGATAAACTAGGACCAAATCGAGGAGCTCGTCGTCCTCATTCCAACAGCATAAACAACACTCAAATTTGAGTTCATATGCTCAAAATATTCATAGTCAATGTTTTGGTCAACTTGGCCCCACTGGCTAAATTTAGCAAAGTGCTAACTAAATTTGAAGGCTCGCTAAATTTGGAAGAATCTTCCAAATTTGGTGGCCACTAATGAAGAGACAATTTTACCCTTCACAATGTTCGGAACTGACTAATTTGTCGAACAATTAATTTTTCCAATAACCCTTAAAAATCAGTTGATGGTTTTTGACCATTCTGTTTTAAAAATAAATATATATATATTAATAGGGTGGTGGGACACTACCCCCTCCAACCCCTCTCATGGCTCTATATTAAATATAAAGCAAATTTCCAATGACCATAACAACGAACCACAATTGGAGGTCAACGGATGTCAAACTCATGCTGGCCAAGTGGATCAGCCTACCACTGGCGACCTCATAACAAACATTAAAACAAACATCAAACATATTATAAAAAATGACATGAATGTCATAATGGGGGTCCTACGAGGTTGGACTATGGGACTTCCCCAAAACCACTGACTTAATTTATACATACCAACCAACAAGCCATCCCATTGGGCCTTATAATATCCACCCAATGATGTACTTAAGAACCTGAATTCACCATTCAACCAAGTGGAAATAAGAATCAATGAAGAACATTGGAACCCTATCAAATGACCAGAACCATGATGCAGTTACAAGAGGCTGAACCCTAACAAAGGGAATGTTGGAGGAATCTTTCAGATTCCCTTGGAGCTAATTTTTTATGGTGAGAGAAGTAAGCCAAGTTTATAGTCATATTAACCAAAATTTCACGAGGAGTTGGATGGCATGATCATTTTTTTTATCTAAGCAGTATATTTTTCAGAAGAATAATGTTGACAGCGGAACTATGAAGGTGGAACCTTGATGCAAGAATTTGCATGGAATCTAAAAGATTCCCTAGAGGCCCGAAAATGATAGTTTCAAAACCAATCCAACTTTATACACATTTTTCTCAATTTTTTGCAAGGAATGTAATGGTATGATTAGTTTCTTCATATGAGTAGTCGAATCTCAGTTAGCTCACATACTCAGTCAGAAAGGGGTCAAAATTACAGTCATATTTCACGATTTTTTGCGAGGAATTCAACAGTGCAATACATTTCTTCAGTAGAGTTGTGAATTTTTTAGACCATCCCTTGAAGTGGAGGTATAAGGTGCCTTTTGTGTTTTTTATGAATTTTTATTTCTGCTTAAGATTAATGAAAGTGGCCTCCCCACTTTGAGAAGGGCCCGCAGACATAACACACACTAGGTGAACTTCGTTATCAATTTGTGTGTGCATTTGTTTCTCATGGTTTCCTTTCATTTCCTCTTATTTTATGTGTATGCATTTTATGGTTACATTCTCTTTCACATGCAATTCTAAATGCATCAATGAAGTAAAAACATTAATAATTTTAGGTAGTAACACATCAATTCTTGATCCATGCTCTTTGAATGCAATGAAGCATTGACTTTTATTGAATATTTTCATGCACATCTTTAAAAGGGATATCTTAGAGGATATTTTCTTGAAATCCAATAGAAAAGTCATTGGCATAATCAATGATCAAGAATAGGAGAAGAAAAATAATCGAAGCAATGCACTTTTCATTAACTGATAAGGAAACAAACTCATGAAAAAATGAAAAACAATTCACTACAATGAAATTTAATGTAATAGAATTGAAATAGGATTTATATAACTATGCTTGGCATAATTGCATGAAAATGTATAAGAGATTGTACCCTAACTAGACAAGGCCTTTTCATGAGAGATTTAACATAACTGTTACTAGCCAAGTGGAATAAAGTAGCCCATACATGACAAAAGTGGAATAAACTTGTTTTTAGAAAATAGGATCTACTCCACAAGTGTGCACTTAATCCTAGAAAATAGGATCTATCTCTAGAAAATAGGATCTCACCCTATAATGTAGGAAGGAAGTGCTCCTATCTCTAGAAAACTGTAATTTCACTAAGATGAATTTACATTATATAATTCACTAGAATTAAAGGACGAATATTAAGTGCATTGTATGAGAGAAATAATTATGCATGTACACCAACAAAATCATTGTTTAATTACCAATTAGTTGGATCAATAAAATATGGCATATCGAATAACATATCTATTATATAAGAATATCCTTGTTCACCTTGTTTCTTTTTTTTCTAAACATGACTAGCCTTATGACTCAATAGCTTCCCATATGCCAAAAAAACGTTTATTAACTCAACAATATCCCCAAACATCTGGTCCAAAGTTGGAGATATTCTCTCTAATAAAAAAATACATGATTAGGTTGATGTGATGCTACATAACCAACCTTACTAAGTAGAAACTTCAAAGGGTTGAATTATTGTTTTCATCATCAGATAAAAAATTTCAAACCTTCTATTTACATTTGATAGAGTTTTATCGTTATTTTTTTCCATGGAATAAAATCTCATAAAATAGTAATGAAAAATTTTCTTCTCTACCCATTTATCAAGGAAAATGTGATGGAAATCCATCCAATTTTTTTTTGAATTATAAGGAAAGATTCTAAACTAATTTCTACATCCTCCCTTGAAGGAATGGTATAACGTTTAAACAAAAACATCATCATGTTCAATTCCAATGTAATTAGTATATTATTGAAATGTTGTAATATGTTAATTTATTGTAACCCCATCATCTCCATTGAATATAGGAATGGATTTACATTTTTTGCAAACATCTTAAATGGAGTTTTGATGGAAGTATGCGCGTCTTGTGTATATATATATAACCCATGAGTTATACTCCTAAACAATCTACTCAAATGGTTCACTAACCCCTAGTTGAATTGGTATATATTATTCTTTCTCTGTAGGAATTTTAGTATATGATAATGAAGATAACCTATCCTATCTTTTAGTGGAAAATAATGAATCAAACCTATCCAACCAAACATCCCAAGAAGAGAACCTCCCTTTTATAACAAATAAGGAAAACACAATACTCATCCTAAGATATAGTGGACGAAAAAGAGAAAGGAAAAATGATTTTAGATATTATTGAATGACGAGAGAGTACTAAGTAGAAAAGCTAATTTCGTTTATAAAAGTTCTTTCATATATTAGTTTTTCATATATAACATGGTATAGTCCTTTCTTTCATCCAACAATAAAGTTTGTTTCCTAGTAAAGTCAGCAACAATGCGAAGTTACCAACTGAACCAACCACCCCCCGCCCCATCCTACTTTTACTATCTTATTCAAAAGAACCAAATAGCTTATTTTTATGCTCTTTTTTATTAACAAGAATCGAAACTTAGACATTTTCATATCTCAAGGAAAGAAATTGTGTAACTCTATCCCCAACAATAACAACAATTTATATGTTGTTTTTGGCTAGGTAACTATAATAAGGCATCCTGTAGAGGCTAAATAACCTCCCCACTATATGCCTCAAAATGTCTCTTAGGACAAAAGGGGTCACCCTAAAATATCTTGTAAGCTAGCTGCCTCATATCACTTTAGCAGTAGCCTAACCCTCAATGCTTCAAATGCCATATTTTGATGTTTTCAAGATAAAATGATATGGAGGTGTAATATTTCCTAGACATATTTATCCACAAATAGATGTTCATACTAATTCTTTTCTGTTGGGTACCTTTATCCCATATTTCATAAATTTTAGATTTATTTCATATGGATGATATAAAATAAGTTTAAAAAATAAGAAATTCTTCAAGTGCTAGCAAGGATGACAACTTTTGGAAATCAAGGTTTACACAAAAATTTCATGCACACTAAAGAAGGTTGGAGATATTTAGAATTTATTGATATGAAAATAAAACATGATGGGCATGAAATAAAGTATCTGATAGTTCAAACTCATTCATGAAATCTATAAATGAGGTGCATACATGTGCAAGCATGAAAAGGAATTCACTACATAAAATAGAAAGATAATAAATATTATAAATTACATGTAACTATACTTAGAAATCCTTCAACATACTTAGGATTTTGTACAACTATTTGTTCACAAAATATAGAAAGATAATATATATCCTAAGTTGCATATAATTGCTCAAAGCTTATAGGTAACTAACAATCACATCAAAAGATTTGTACCATAGATTGTATTTCTTAATTGGGGACATAAAAGAGACCACTAGCATTATGCTTGAATTCTAAGAAGAAAATAGGTTTAATGCAATAAAATGACAAAAAAATTAGAGAGGAATTGATTCTACAATTAAGTGGTGAATCAATCAAATTCCTTGTTATTCTAAAAAAATTGGCCCATATTTTCCTTGAGAAGGAGAAGTTTCTAGTGACAAAAATTCAAACCCCTGAAAAGTGCTAAACACTACCTTTTCAATTAGGCTTAAATGATGAATTATTGTCCCTTTTGTGCAATTAAATTTGCTTGGGGTGGCTCAAGGTGGCTTGACAAGATAAGCATGCTCATGAATTAATTTTTCCAGTAAAGTTGGATAGTTGATGTTATCCAACTTCCATTAACTAATAACTTGCCTAAATAATCATGTCAACAATGATATTTTTCTAAATCATCATGAAACTCTACTTCCCATATCTTTTACAAGCCATATTTACAAATTCAAAATTTCCAAAGTTTACTAAAAAAACGAATTATATTGAAATTTAAGAAATTCAATACCAAAGATGAAGGGTTTCCCTCTGCATTTCTCTCTTTCTTATTTCTTTTCAGGAACGGTGAGGTTCATCCAGGCATGAATATCTGACTATGTATATGTGTTTCATTATATTCTCTTAATATAATCTATCTGGTTTTTTCTCTCTGAAAAAAAAGATGAAGGGTTTCCCTAGCATAATTAAAACCTATTATTTGCTCGAGTAAGCAACCCAAAATATTTTTAACATTCTTACCATTGACTTTCTAAAACACCTCACTTCTGCCCATTGAATTGAATGTAAATGTTTTCCCAAATATTTCATATCCTCTATTGAAATATTTAAGACATGTAGAAAAAATCATTTTTTTTGCTTATACTAACCTTTATTCAACTATTTAAGACATGTAGAAGAACTCAAGATTTTCTCAGCGAAGCATTTCCCATCTAAAATTATATTAATTCCTCAAAAGTTATGGGTTTATTAAATTTGAAATCTATGTATGTTGCTCGCTTTAAATTCTCTTTTAAATCTCCAAATTGAAAGTTTCAATGTCCTATTTAAATATTTCTACTTTTGTAGACTAGGGGATTACAATTGTATTCCTTTGAATGTCCCACCATAGTGCAATTTTTTTGCAGACTTATTGTTTTTCATGGATAAATTTTGATGGATTTTCCCAACAAGACACTTAACCAATCCATGATGCATTCTTTGTAGACTCTCAAGGGATGCATAAATAGTGACTACGATTCTATCATCTGGACAGAAATTCATTATTGGTTCTCTGTAGAAATAGGCATGTGTCTAAATATAATTGCCAAGAATCTTTTTTGGTATGCTAGGGAGTCTCTAGTTATAAAAAAAGATGTCACCATTATTGATACCGATTCTTCAAACCAAACCTATATAAACCAAATCCACATGGAATGCCATGTCCCCTCTAATGATATTATGTTGTCAATGTTCAACACATCATAATTGGTCCAAAATGAGTTGTCACCATATTATTATGTCTTTCTCCGTGTATTGTCCTCCTACATATCTTCATATTCATGACACTAAGGATGAAGAGGTAACCAATACTCATATTTCAATGACATGGAAATATAAAAATTTCCAATGGGTAAAACACTTAAAGCGTAAATATGAAATTTATAAATTCCGACCATTAGGTTTGCTTTGTAAAAATGGACGTCTATAGAAGTATTCAACTTTACATTTTCAATATTACACCACAACTAGATTTAGAAGTTCACAATAGTCGTATAACCTCACCATGTAATCTAGATATTGGATATGTTTATACCCTAAAATTCATCTCCAGAACCACAAACTATTCAATTACTTTTAGAGATGACAAATTTGAAATATTTTACAAGTATAAATCATTCTCTAATGGCAGGTTAAAATTGCACTAAACAAAATGGAAGAAGTCCCTCCACGACTTTCAAAAGAATTTTCACATTGTAAGTCTGACTAGTCACTTGGAAATTAAATTTAAATAGGAAAGAAAATTAATCAATGGCATCATTTTAATTCCCTTAACCTCATTTATTGGGATATCCTATGTAATGATTTATCAATTTCGCAAACCTGTTTCCATTAATACGAACTAAATACCAATTTTTTTTCACTTTGTATGGCAGGTGTTAGTATCTTATAAGTAGAGTATTCGAAAAACAAGTTTTTTTTTTCAAATTATTTTGGGAAATGTACATAGGTCTTGCTATGATCTTGTAGAGATCAAGCAATTGGTCTTAGTATAGAATAAAAATTTCAATATTGAAAGTAATTATGTCAAGGAGTGTGAAGGATCATAAGAGGTCAAGTTAAATGAGTCTAGGGTCATGTTTCAACAAAAAATCATGAGTAAGGTTATGGTGTCATGTCTTATCATCATTGGCACACATTTGTAGGGTCACTTGGGTCAGTTAGAATGTCAAATCACAACTTACCATCACATCACATTCGTACAACGATCAAGAGGATAGTGTTGCGCTTCTAACAAATTCTGCATTTTATGATTAAGGTTCAAAGATTGTCATCATCATTCTTGAAATTTGAATTTAGCCACATTGGGAGTTCAAATGCTTGGTTAATTTCCAAAAGTACCACTAAGCCATTTGTTTTTCCTCAAGAGATCGTTGAGAATCACTTAACGTTCGATGAGCAAAGGAGGAAAGGGAGGCGCTGCGCTCACAAATAGGTGCTTCGTTTTCCAATTCAGTGGTAAAATTGCTTATCCAGGTGTCAATTCTTCATTTTCTTGAAGCCTTTGTTTTTCATGTCATTGAAATTACTCCCATGTGCTAAGGAAATGCATTGAAACCCTGCAAACTTCTAAATTGTTAGCTCATTACATTTCTTGGAGAATACGTTGCACTTTGCCTTTGTGTTGTATTTTCATGTTCTTATCCCCACCAAATACCCACAATTTTTTTCCACCTTGATATTTAATATTAACATATCATTCAAGTGATTTTAAAGTTCATACTTGTTTGTTTCTTTCCTTAGATATCAAGAAAAAAAAAAAATTCCCCCATGCATTGTGCTTTTATTTTTAATGCTGCCATTGTGACCAAGCAAACAACTAGCTTTCGTTTTGGGTTTGGGATATGAGTTGGGTTGTTTGAGTTTTCTATGTAGAGTTTTCATTCTGAACTGTCAAAAAACCTTAATCTAATCTCCATTTCATCGATGCTACCTCATTTTCTATGATTAATTGATATACACCAAGTTGCATTCAAGGAACCTTGAAATTCATCTTTGCTATGAATATCATGACAACCCCAAATAGAAAGAAGCATAAGGGAGGAGCTATTGTCAGATTTGATCCTCAAGACCTCACTTTGATGAACTCAGACCCATCAATCAGAGTTTCCTTTGAACAAGTTGGTTGCATTAGATTTTGTGAGAAGATCCAAGGGTATTATGTACAACTCACCAAATAATTTGCCTTGAGCTTTAGTGGATTAGATGTTAACGTTGGAGGGCTCACTTTTCCAGTGTTAGATTTCACTATCTCGCCTTCCAACAAAGATTCCTCTACAAGGAGAGTAGTGGTTCAAAGGCATGCCTCTTGACATAGTCAATTATAAAGATTTCTTGAAACCCAAATACATAAATAAAGGGTATGGATATGTTGTACCTAGACAATACTTTCTAAAGGCCTACAAAAAATTGTTGAACGTAATCCATAGGTACTTTACTTGTCATCATCGTCATTTTATGATTGATTTTACAGGGATTCCTATATCAGTTTCTATGGAGACGTGCTTCTTTATTTTCTAAGTTATCTTTTGTTATCAATCATGCTTTGAATGTGTGTCTTATGTTCAGCTAAACAAATATTTGTCTCAGAATTCACTTTAAAAGTGTTATGATTTAGTTTGCTAAGTAATTTATGTTTTCTTCTTTAATGGAATTTAGAATTCATCCCATTGTTTAATGCTCTATATGTCATTTCCACCTATCTTCTACTCACCCTCCTACAACAAATTTGACTGAAAAACTCCAAAAATACTACCCACCTTGCCCCCTGTAGAAGATCCCTCTTTCTCTCCATCCAATCTCTATAAAAGTATCAACTTACATGGTTGTATTTCCCAATGGATCTATCTTCTACCCTACCAGCAAATTGTTAAAACCTATTTCCCTCTGAGTATCATACCTAGCCTAATATCTAAGTGACTAAAGAATCATATAAAGAGAGCTAAAACATTTGGATAAAGAGAGCCCTCTCTGAAGTTAGAAGGGCTATATTCTAGCTTCTAAGTGGTTTGAGGTTACTTTTGGATTCCTCTCCTCAGCTTGGAGGAATTACAGAGTGTTAATAGGAGGAACCAATGCTTTTGTTTCCGAGGAAAATCCATTATGGCTTCCATTGATCCATCCTGCAACCAAGAAATCTCAACCTTGATAGCATCCATTCATATAAAATTGAACCAAATATGTTGAATCCTTATCCAATAATCATCCGCGCATCCATTTCCATAAGTAATTGACGAATTTCGTCAACTTCTTTTACATGCTCCACAATCAAGAAGCCACCAAAAAACAAGTGGTAGCCTTGAGTAAATAGTAGAGGCACTTGGACAGTTTTCAAGTCCACCTTTTTATCCTTCGCAATGTATGAAAAGGGTTTTGAGTGGCCAATAATTATGTTCCATTCCCTCACAATATTAACCCTATGTAAAATGGTTAAAATACATGAATTTTTTTTGTTTGTCATATCTAATTTACACATATGGACATGAGATTTTGATTTGATGATATATTTCGGTTTTGACTTGTGAGTTTCTACTCATATGGTATGCTTAGTGGGAGAGGAAGAGATTACATGATAAGGATAGAAGATATAAGTTTATATGGAATACTGAGGCTTGTAATTGTAAAATATATCTTTGACAAATATTCTAGCTAATAAAATGACATGGTTCACATAAATAGTTTAGGGGATAACACCAACAACCAATTTCCTATGTAATGAATCCATAATTAGGATTGTGGTATGTATTTTTTAAACAACAATTGTATTTTAGTTTAGAAACTAATATTGATCACTTTCTCAACCCACACTATTAGTGAAAATACTATTGCATACCCTAGTTCCAAGTTCTAAGGATGAGCATTTGAGTTATCATAAGAAGATATTTTCATTAGATCATACATTGATTTATAAATGTATGCAATTGGAAGAACAATGTTTTAATTAGGAAATGGAGGCTTATGAAAGCATGAAAGGATCTATTGCAGGAGTTCTTTTTTTAAGCTATGGAGATGAGATAGAAATGTTTTTCTAATTAGGATAATGTGATGAGGATATTTCAAATCAATTTTGAGAGATTCGAAGCTAGCTCGTGAATGATGAAAATGAAAGAAAGGTAGTATTTTTTTCTTACACAATTTTATTGATTAATGGATTGGGGCCCTCAATATTTGATTGAAGTGTAGGTTGGGAGGAGAGTTGTCCCACAACTTCTATTACCAAATCTATTGCTTATAGTTGATTTCCTATTAGATACTAGTTGCTCGATTGGTGGGAACTTATAAGTCCTTGACTACATCTCGATGTAAACTATGTTTAGTGATTGAAAGTATGCCTAAAAAATTATCCCTTCAATTTCTATTAATTTAAAAATGAAATCTTGAATGAGCCATTTCATTTTATAGATAAGTGAATAAATTGTTGGTTGTAATATTGTAACTCGATGGCCAATGAATTGGTTAATTCAATAATAAGTCAAAATAATGTGTTATGTTGATTTTGTAGTTGCCAATGGTTAAATTCTTTGTTTCAATTACACTAGGAAATCATATTATGTTGATCATACTATTATCATGTTATATTCACTAGTTATTTTAAGCATAAATGTTGGTTAGTTGAGAAATTCACTGTAATTAAATGCATCAATGTACATTTATGTAAAACATTTGATGGTTATTTATCTTTTCTTAGATTTGTATTTTGTATGGACATTATATTTATGTAACCATAAATAAGGATATTTTAGATAGCTCGATGGTTTCTCTAGACTAGTCTTTGTGGGTAGATGGGTTTAGGATTGTACCTAACTAACTAGGTGTACGAATTCTCATTTGCACCTACAAATTATTAATTTTGGGCCCTTGCCTTTCCGTTACTATAAATTATACTATCCTAACCAAGGGTATTCACTAGGTACTAGGAGTGGTAGTAAGATCCTTACAAAGGGATTTGATTACCACACATGCTTCTTGACCAACCAAAGATATGTATTAGGGACTTGAATTGTAGTAATATCCTTAAACATCATAATCCTATTAGGCATGGGGGCGTTGTAAGTCTATAAATATCTTTACCGTGCTATGGTTAATTAATTAGATGTCTGATCTTTAATTTGAACCATTAGATAGAGTGAATTTCTATTCCTTGATTTGGCCTATTGGATAGACTTGGGTTTGTGGTCCCTGATTTTCTCTATGAAATTAAGAGTAAACTTATTGACCATTTGGAGATTTACCATAGAAGTTCATGGATCTTGAGCCTTTCTTGGGGGAGGTCACCTTGATTCATGTGGCTACTTTGGATGAGTGTAAACATGCATCTTGGAGGAAACCCCTCCATGTTGATAGCCTACTTATGTAGTATTAGTTTGGACTAATGGCTGGTCTTTGGTAAGGTGAAGGATGTACATGTACTTAATGTAATTGTGTCCCATAATAGGCTTATTACCTAATGAATTACTTGATTATAGTAATGGCTATATTATTTAATAGTGAGAATGGTATTACTAGTTTCAATGTTGCACTTATTGTTATGCAATTTATTATATTTGGATTGAGTTAGTTATGGACTGATCTTGGAAAATAAATTGATATGTAATGTTCATCCTCTTGGGAAGGAGGGATATTATAGGGAACCATACTTGTCCAAAACTTACACCCTATAATTTTGAACATTACCACCATTAAGTAATATTATTGACAATGTGAATACATCAATTGAAGTCATGAATGTGAGAAACAAAATAGTTAGGGAACAATGATGGAAATATTTTCCATATGTGAGGTATCCCACCAAAGATAAAAGTGGTAATGAAGGTACTCATAAAATTCACCATGATGTATATAGATGTGTCAAATTCAAAAATTAAAGGAAATCAATTGGTTATAAATTAATGGTTAAAATCACCATTAGATCCGAGGTATACCAATTGGTAATTAAATTTCTCTTTTCAATCCAATTTATAAAATTGTAATTCTAGTTCCAACTACTAGAAATGCATATTTGCAAAAATCATAATTTTTATCGATAGAACTAGATGTGTGAATACAATGCCATTATTATTCTATGGTGAGTTGAATTTACTTATCATGAGTTCTAGGATGGGTATTATTTAAATATTTAGCACAAAAGACCATGTTGAAATTAGAAATCAAAGTGTAAGTGAAGATGTCAGAGGAATTGTCTTCAACATAGCTGTAGGATTTCGCACATTAACCCTTGAAGAATTGGGGATAGTTGATGGGAGGATAATAGTTTATCTAGTCCCTAATGCAAGAGTATTGAAGGAATTGAAAGAAACATAACCATTGTTTAATTTATTAATAACTTGTAATTCTATAGGGATAGTTTTTATTTTTGTTGCTATTATAGCCTAGTTTTGGAAGTAGAGTTTGAGGGAGTTATAAAGAGAGAGACAATGAATCCATCAATAACATAGATGTCATAGGTGTCTAGATTGTTGTTTTCATTTAGATTGTATTCAAAAAGCTCTGTAGGAGTCCATTTGAAGTCTTGTAATTGAGTAAGTTGTCATAGTCACTAGTATTTTAGTTATCTTAACTATTTCCCTTATTGAAGGAGAAAAAAATATCTTAAAGAAGAGGTAGATCATTGCATTTGTTTGAAAATAGTCAATCATATTTACATCATATTTTTTCTCCAAATGATCTTGCGTCAATGCTTACATAAATCATTGTCTTTGAAATAATGTTGGGTCATTTTCATCATTTTCACATCTTGTAAATATATGCGTAAAGAATAAATTGCTTCTTTTGTCTATTTTCAAAACCTTGACTAATATATTTTCCATTGAAATCTTAAAACCAAGAAATGTGTTAGCCTGTACTTCATGCTTGAATTTCAACATTTAGCATTAGTAAATAACTCCTAATTCACACGAACTAGAAAGAGTAATCGTACCAAATTACAAATGTGTAAGGAATGAAGAAAATTGCACTTAAAACGATAACAGCACACTTCCTAATACAAATAAACTTACAACATGATTATTCTTTGTTATAGATATTAATTAATGCACACAAATGCACATTACCTAATGATTGTATTCAATGTTTTGCATGATTGCATTCCATTATTGAGAAACTATAATTTTTGCATTGAATTAATATTTGTTACAATTTGGGATTTTTCTCTATAACAATTGAATTTGAATTGAACTAATACTTGTGTTGTATGGTCATATTTAAAGAACTACTAGCTTGAAAAAAACATATATTTTCTTCTCCTTAATATAATCATACAATGCCACTCTAAGTGGTCAAGGGAGGTGCATCATGTTCTTTTAACTTCTCGTTCTTCTTAAACCTTGGCTTAAATGCTAATGTCAATATTTAGCAATCTACAATTTTCAATGTGGATGCAACTTGTGGTATTATATGTTCAATGTGTCCCTTCAACGGGAAAATGTATCTATTTGTGTATTTCTTCCATTAAGTAAGGTAAATATGGCATTATAATCAACTATCAAGTGAAGAATAACATCTTCTTGTTGGATGGCACAATGCAATCTAGAATAATAAATTCTTTGATAGACGCACTAATGTTTATGCAAATTCCAATTTCCAAATTATTTGCTGAGAATGCAGCAAGATGATGGAGCTTAGTGGAAAGGAGTCGCCTTCACTAAGTGGGCCCGTAGGCCAAGTATGGCACAAAGTCTATTTTTGGATCACAGCAGGAGTGATCAGAGTCTATTTTTAGACTGCTAGTCAAAAATAGAAAAGTCAAATATTATTGTCTCATAATAATATTTAGACTATAAACTTTATCTTATTCTCTTGGAGCACTTCAGTTTGAGCTACAGATGTGGCACATGTAGCTGTCAGAAGAAAATATGCTTTCTTTGTGGGTCAGTTGAGTTGTTGCATGCATGGCTTCAGTTAGAACTCAAGCAGTTGAGTTTGGTGGAGTTGATTGTGGAGTTGATGGAGTCGTGTTCAGTTTGACTTGGTTAAACTAGTTGTAATTAGTCTAACTACAAATAGAATAATGATGAGTTGTTAAACTAATTATTAACTCATAAAGCAACTAAAGAATACATCAGTTAACTCAGTTGCATGTCAGTGCATGTACAATTCAATAGGGACAGGTGTTAGAGGATGATATTGTTATCAGTTGTGACTATAGTTGTGCATGAGGATTTGCACAAGCAATGTATTGAGTATGCCAATGAGTATTGCGTTGATTTTCCCAGTAGAATAGCCTGTGCTCATGTGATTTCCAATGTGAGTGATTCTCAGTAGGTTTATGCAATAGAGGCAAGCAAAGCAGTGGAGCAGATTTGAACTTGTGACTTGTTTGAGTCTGAGCTGGTTTGTGTGTAACAGGTGGAGATAGTGTTGGATACTTGTGAGAAGTATTGACTATGTAATGTTACATGTTCTCAATCATTAATATATGGATAGTGTCAGGTTTTCAGTTGTAAGCTTTCCCCGGGTTACATACTATGTTAATGTGTGCATGCTATTGATGTTTTATTGTTATTGATGCTGCTAAATTGATGATCAACGTAGAGGAGCTTATGTATTGTGTATGTATTCCACAATAGTACATGATCAGGATAATCTCCATTGAATATGTGTTTATTATTCGAAATTTCTACATGGTATCGGAGTTGTTGATCATCAGATCTACTATTCAGGAAGTGTTTACATTCTATTTCTTCAGGCAGAGTCTGTGATCGGGCCAGGTAGCCTCTGGATTCATGCTTCCTTTGGAAGGTGAGATATCCGGTGAATGCGCATACAGTTAATCTCTGTACGAGAAATATTTTGTTCTCACGAATCTTAGATCCGAGGCGGTTGAGTTTGGAGCTGGTGGAATTCGAATTTGCAGCAGTGTTTTCTTGGTGTCAAAGAAGCAATGTCTTTCAACGGATTGCGATTGGAGTATGCTCTTGAGGGCAGCTCAAACTATATTGCATGGAAGGACAGGATGGAGGTAGTATTGGATGATAACAGGCTGAAGGAGTTCATAGAGATTGATGTCCTTAAGCTCACTGATGCTACTCAAGCTGATGCTTGGCAAAAGAAGATAGCAAAGTGTCGAAGGATTCTATTGGAGGGCGTGAAGGATCACATTATGTCCAGCCTGCATGGAAAGACTTCTCCATACTTGATGTGGAAGGCTTTAATAGATCTATTCCAAATCAAGAGAGATCAGAGGAAGATGGTGCTCAAAGATAAACTCAGAAACATCAAATGCGAGAAGGGTGACAGTATGCCCAAGTATCTCACAAAGTTCACCCGGTGTCGAGATGAGCTGGGAAGTGTGGGGGTTACTGTCAATGATGAGGACTTGATGAGCTTGGCTCTCCTTGGTCTTCCAAAGAGTTGGCATTCCTATCAGGACTCTGTCAATGGTTGGGAGAAATTTCCAGGATGGGAAAGACTGTGGTCAGATCTTGTGCAGGAGGAGATCAGGCAGAGTACCAGGGATAGATCTTCATCAAAGGGAACTGATGAAGAAAATTGCGCTTTGGCTACCAAAGCAAAGAAGGGGAAGAGCAAGAAAGCTTCAGTCTGGTGCGAAAGGCAAGAAGCAGGACATGTCCAAGGTGAAGTGTTTTCACTGTCACCAGCATAGACACTATGCCACTAATTGTCTCCAGAAGAAGAAGAACAAGCAAGCTGTTGGATCTGCAGCAGGAGAGGCTCTAGCCTCGCAGTTTGAGCTTGATTTTTCATTGATCGCATGCTTGGTTTCAAGTGTGATGGGATCGGTGTGGTTCTTGGACAGTGGTGCATCTTTTCACATGAAGGGAGATCGAGATTTTTTTTCTGATCTGAAGGACAAAGATCTTGGAGTGCACATCGAGATGGGCAATGATGGTAGATACAGTGCGACCAGTATCGGTACCATTTCCTTTGAGAGGGAGTCTGGTAAACCATTCGTATTGAAGGAAGTCATGCATGTTCCAGGATTGAAGAAGAATCTTATCTCTGTGGTGATGTTAGAAGACAAGGGGTATGATGTTGTTTTCAGCGAGGGAAAGGCTTTCCTGCGTAGCAAGACAATTGGTGAAACCCGAAAGATAGAGGTTTGAGTGAGGAACCTTTATCAGTTGCATGTAGATGGGTGCGCAACAATGGCATGCAAGGCAGAAGGATTGGTGAGCCGGGATGATGGTGAGTTGTGGCACAGGAGATTGGGTCACCTTCACCATGGAGCCTTGAAGATACTACAGCAGATCACTACAGGGCTTCCTAAAGGCACTCTTGTGCAGTCAGATCAGTGCAAGGGGTGTACTTTGGGAAAGTTTGTGAAAGCCACCTTTCACGAGAAGGATAGTCGCGCCACGACGATCCTTGAGAGAATTCACACAGACGTGTGTGGACCTTTCTCAATTGTTTCGACAACAAAACACAGGTATTATGTGAATTTTGTTGATGATTTCTCTCGTAAGTGTTGGATCTTCTTCATGCAGAAGAAAAGCGAGACATATTCAATGTTCCGTGAATTCAAAGCACTGGTCGAGAAGGAGTTGGGGAAGAAGGTGAAGGCTCTTAGGAGCGATAATGGTGGTGAATACATCTCTGACGAGTTCAAGGA
The DNA here is from genome assembly GCA_031772625.1 of Pinus tabuliformis. Lineage (NCBI taxonomy): Eukaryota > Viridiplantae > Streptophyta > Pinopsida > Pinales > Pinaceae > Pinus > Pinus tabuliformis. The sequence continues at coordinate 648,017,820 of CM062817.1, forward strand.
TTTCTGCAAGGCAGAAGGGATTCGAAGAGAGCTCATAGCTCCCCATAACCCATAGTAGAACGGGGTTGCTGAGAGGAAGAACAGAACGATCATGGGTGCTGCACGGGTGATGTTGCATGATCAAGCCTACCCCTTCACTTGTGGGCTAAAGCATGCAATACAACAGTTTATGTGCAGAACCGTTGTCCTCACAGGATACTTGGCATGAGTACACCCGAGGAGGCTTATTCTGGTAAGAAGCCTGATCTTTCTCATTTGAGGATTTTTGGTGCTAACGTTTACATGCATGTGACGAAGGATGCGAGGAAGAAGTTGGAGCCGACTGCGGAGGTTGGGATATTTTTGGGGTACACTGATACACCCCACAACTATCGTGTGTATTTGCCAGACAGTGGTAAAACTATTGTGCAACGGGATATAAAATTTCAGGAGGAGAAAGCCATGAAGTGTTCGCTTGAGAGGGAGCTACACTTGCATGCAGATGAGGAGCTATTAGTTGCTAAGGATGAGCTTCAGGATGTGGATCAGCCACAGGACGAGGTTCATGGAGTGGAAGAGACCACTCATGCAGTGCCAACCATCAGAGGGCGAAAGCGCTTGACAGAAGCTGAGCGACTGGCTCAAGATGCAAAGAAAGTTGTAGGACCACCTACAACCCAACGCAGGCAGAGACAGTCACCTGATCGGTACACTAGATACATGGCTCTTATGAGCAAGTGTGTTGTGACTGAGCCATCCTCTTTCGAGGAAGCTGTGGAGGATCCCGCATGGGTAGACACCATGGTGGAAGAGTATGATTCTATTGTCAGAAACAGTGCATGGGAGATTGTTCCTAGACTGGAAGGGAAATCAATGGTGGGTTCGAGATGGATATACAAAGTTAATCAGGCAGTTGACGGGAGTGTGGAGAAGTAAAAGGCAAGATTTGTTGCCCGAGGCTTTTCACAAATAGAGGGGATCGATTATGAGGATACCTTTGCACCTTTCGCAAGGTATTCTTCCATACGGACGATTCTTGCTCTCTCAGCGCAGATGGGGTGGCACATTCATCAGATGGATGTGAAGACTGCGTTCCTCAATGGAGTCATTGAGGAGGAGGTGTACATTGAGCAGCCCAAAGGCTTTGAGGTCTTCAGGAGCGAGTCGCATGTGTGCAAGCTCAAGAGAGCACTGTATGGGTTGAAACAAGCACCACGTGCTTGGTACACATGGATAGACAGCTATTTCACTGGACTTGGATTCTCCAAGAGCGAGGCGGATGCTAACCTATACCAGATTGTGGTGGAGGGTAATTTGCTTATCATTGTACTGTATGTAGATGATTTAATTCTAATGGGTGATGAGTTTTTGATACTTTCATGCAAGGATGATCTTGCTAAGGAGTTTAAGATGAAGGACTTGGGCCTCCTTCACTATTTCCTGGGATTGGAAATTTGGCAGCGCAGTGGTGGACTGTTTGTTTCTCAGGGTAAGTATGCTCGAGAGATACTGGAGAAGTTCAAAATGCAAGGCTGTAAGCTTGTTGATACTCCTCTTCCTGGAGGTTGGAGGAAGGAGGATGCCACTTCGGTAGAAGAAGTGGATGCCACCGTTTATCGACAATTGGTGGGGTCGCTTATGTATCTGGTCAATAAACGACCCGATATACGCTATGCAGTTAACCAGCTTTCACAAGCTATGGTTAAGCCTACCAAGCTCTTCTGGAAGGCGGGCAAGCATGTATTGCGTTATTTGAGAGGCACATTGGGATATGGATTGTGGTACAGACAGGAGGATGAGGTGAAGCTATGTGGCTTCACGGATGCAGATTGGGCAGGGAGCCCAACGGACAGAAATAGCACATCAGGAGGGGTCTTCAGTATTGGGTCTACAGCAGTTTCTTGGTACAACAGGAAGCAGAGATCCGTGGCACTCAGTTCAGCAGAGGCCAAGTATATGGAAGCAAGTTTGGCTGCATGCGAGGCTATATGGATAAGGAAGATCCTGGTCGGTTTGTTCGGTTCTCACTTGGATCCTACCGTGATTTACTGTGATAACCATAGTTGCATTAAACTCTCGGCTAATCTTGTATTTCATGATAGATCTAAGCATATTGACATCAGGTACCATCATATCAGAGATTGTGTGCAGTGGAGAATCATGTTACTTTCATACATTCCAACGGAGGATCAGGATGCTAATATCTTGAAGAAGGCGCTCACCAGGAGCAAATTCGAATACCACCGAGGCAGGATAGGGGTTGCTAATAATCCATAACTTGTTGAGAGGGAGTGTTGAGAATGCAAAAAGATGAAGGATCTTAGTGGAAAGGAGTCGCCTTCACTAAGTGGGCCCGCAGGCCAAGTATGGCGCAAAGTCTATTTTTGGATCACAACAGGAGTGATCACAGTAGGAGTGATCATAGTAGGAGTGATCAGAGTCTATTTTTAGACTGCTAGTCAAAAATAGAAAAGTCAAATATTATTGTCTCATAATAATATTTAGACTATAAACTTTATCTTATTCTCTTGGAGCACTTCAGTTTGAGCTATAGATGTGGCACATGCAGCTGTCAGAAGGAAATACACTTTCTTTGTGGGTCAGTTGAGTTGTTGCATGCATGGCTTCAGTTAGAACTCAAGCAGTTGAGTTTGGTGGAGTTGATTGTGGAGTTGATGGAGTTGTGTTTAGTTTGACTTGGTTAAACTAGTTGTAATTAGTCTAACTACAAATAGACTAATGATGAGTTGTTAAACTAATTATTAACTCATAAAGAAACTAAAGAATACATCAGTTAACTCAGTTGCATGTCAGTGCATGTACAGTTCAACAGGGACATGTGTTAGAGGATGAGATTGCTATCAGTTGTGACTATAGTTGTGCATGAGGATTTGCACAAGCAATGTATTGAGTATGCCAATGAGTATTGCATTGATTTGCCTAGTAGAATAGCCTGTGCTCATGTGATTTCCAGTGTGAGTGATTCTCAGCAGGTTTATGCAATAGAGACAGGCAAAGCAGTGGAGCAGATTTGAACTTGTGACTTGTTTGAGTCTAAGCTGGTTTGCGTGTAACAGGTGGAGATAGTGCTGGATACTTGTGAGAAGTATTGACTATGTAATGTTACATGTTCTCAATCATTAATATACAGATAGTGTGGGGTTTTCAGCTGTAAGCTTTCCCCGGGTTACATAGTGTGTTAATGTGTGCATGCTATTGATGTTTTATTGTTATTGATGCTGCTAAATTGATGATCAACGTAGAGGAGCTTATGTATTGTGTATGTATTCCGCAATAGTACATGATCAGGATAATCTCTATTGAATATGTGTTTATTATTCAAAATTTCTACATTATTAACTATTGAAACTTGTACATCACATGGCTACAAGTTTCCTCTTACATTCCCTTCTTTCTCTACATATCTATCAATTTTACTTCTCGCTCAAGTTTGTAATATGTGTTCATAATTTGTGTTAGCTACTTTAATTTTAACTTAATAAAGCCTTCTTACCATCATCAACATACTAGACCATGGTTGAATAGTAAGGATATCCAAATTCAATAAACATATTTATATAAAAAATTAAAAATTACCATATTTTTTTTGTTTATATAAAAAAATTCTTGAAAGTATATATAAGAATTCTTCTTTTAGTTAAAAGTATATACAACAAAACAATTAGTTTTCTAATTTTCAAAATAATATAAATTAAAACACGATGACATTATTATAAGCATGACATTATTATAAACATCAATTACTTTTTAAATAATTGAAAAAAAAACACATGCATGTATTTACACTTACAATCCTTAATCAACTAGTGATAGTGGGCATGGAACTATTATCCTATTATAACTATAAGAAATGTGGCATTACTATCTTATAAAAATTGTCATAAAGTATAAGTTATTATATTGCACGTTGTTATTTATGAATTGTTATGCAAGTCTATTAGTTTGTTATAGATATGTATATTTAAATATTCTATAGGTTTTTTATTTTTTTTATTTTATTTAAAGTATTTATTTATTTTTAAATTTATATTGTAGTTTTAAATTATCATTTCAAGTAATTTTATAATGTTTTCGTTGTTTGGTATGATTATATTAGTTTACTTTAGTTTTGTAAGGTGAGATACCTTTTAGTAGTAGGTACGTTTTTTTGAAGTAAACATCGAGTTGATCGACATTTTTATTTTTTAATAAAAATATAATATTTATTATAATTTATTTAAATATATATAATAGAATATGTGAATTTTTTTATTAAGATAAAGTTGATATGTTGTATTTTGGAAAAAAAATGGAATTTAATGAACTTTTATATATATATACATTATTTTCAACAAATTTAAAATTCGAAAGTTGCAATAAACTTATATGCCAAAGATTATCATTTACATAGATAAATATCCCATATAAATATAAAATATAAAATTGTTGATAATTTTGTATTATTATAATATTATAAATAAATATATTATAAAAATTAGTTCTGTAAAGTGAGTATATGACAAAGATTATTATTTGCATAGATAAATATTCCATATTCCATATAAAATATAAAATTATTGATAATTTTGTATTATTATAATATTATAAATAAATATATTATAAAAAATAGTTTTGTAGGGTGAGATACATTTTAGTAGTAGGTAGTTTTTTTAAGTAAACATTTTTAGTTTTTAATAAAAGTATAATATTTATTATTATTATTATTTTATTTATATATATATATATGTTTTTTATTAAGATGGAGTTGATATGTAGTATTTTGGAAAAAATATTTTACTCTAAAATATAAACATGATTATTGAGAAGTATTTTTAGTGAAAATCACATCAAAATTCATTTGTCTAGGCGTTTTGAACCACTAAGTGTGTTTTATTTGTCTACATGTCTTGATAATGAACCACACTTACTGGTTCGAAATGTGTTGACAAATGAATTTTGTTGTGATTTTTGCTAAAAACACTTCTCAATAAACTTGATATAAATTATAAACATGATATTTTAATAGCTATATTAAATATTAGAATTATATGTATGTGTGTGTGTAAATGTCCATTTTAAATAATTTAAATTAAAAAATTTCTGGTATAATATTATTCAATTTTTAATATAAAATAGATACATCGTATTTAAAAATATTAATAAAAAAAATCAATATGGAATCAAAATAAAATATTTCAATATGTATAATTAAAACATGCATTTAAATATTAATAACAAAAAAAGCATTTTAATGTAGAAATCATAAATAAAATATATCAATACCTATGTAAATAAAATATTTTAGTGTTAACTATGTAAATATAAGTAAAATAATTAAAAATAAAATATTTCAAGTACAATAAAAACATACCTTTAAAATATATTAATAACAAAAAAGACATTTTAATGTAGAGATCATAAATAAAATATATCAATACCTATGTAAATAAAATATTTTAATGTTAACTATGTAAATATTAAATAAAATAATTAAAAATAAAATATGTCAAATACAATATTAGGTGAAATATTTTAATGACAATTATGTATATCGAATGTAAAAAGGTATATTTTTGGGTCAATTCTTTCCAAAATTTTGTAAAGATTTGTTGGAATTGCAAGTTTAAGTTGTGTAGTCTATACAATTAGAGTGCTCAAGCAGATGCATTAAAAAATCTAATTTAAACAATGAAAAACTACAATATTAGAAGAATTGTACCATTGGAAGAGTTTGATGATGATGATGATGATGATGATGATGGTTAACGTCCACTGAGACCAAATTGGTCTATCGGACCTATAATTTTCTTAGTTTTTAATTATCTGGCTCCTTGTCTTTCTTGGCGAGATTAGTGTTGTAGCTTTCTTTTTTTTCTCTACAGTCTTCCAACTTCCTTTATCTTGCATCTCCTTCATCTCCTCTGGTTCTTGGGACATTGGTGTCTTAGCTTCGCGATCCATTGTGTTCGTCCTTTTGAAGGTAGTCGGAGAAGAAGTTTGGTCTAGGAGATCTGCTTCGCTGTTAAATGAAGATTTATTTTGTGCAGTATTCGAATCCTCATAACTATTGATGCTTGAGGGGTTGTCAAGTTCACTTTTTTGTTGTTGGGCGGGGCTTTCTCCCTGCTTGTCTTGAGAGTTGTTTCTTTCTTGCCCGATTTCTTGTGATTCAGAGTTTTCTCTAGAGTATTCTTCTTTGATGACAGTGTAGTGTTCTTTTTGTGCTCCTTCCCACCATGTAGATCTGTGGTGGTTTTTTCTAGCAGACTTTTTCTCGAAGGCTTTTGGGCAATTTTTGGCTAGGTGGCCTGTCTCAAAGCAGCATCGACATCTGAAGATGACACTTTCATAATCGAGTTTCTGGTTCCACACATAGTCTTTACTTGTTAGGTTTATTTCAGCTGGGAATCCGGCGCTGAAGTCCATTTCTACACAGATGCGTGCATAGGTGGTTCTGGCATATTCCTCTGTTTCTGGGCACCTGCAGTAAAATTCCCCAATTGCATTTCCAATGGCTTTTAGCGAGGAAAGATTCCAGAGATGCAAGGGTAGACTTGGCAATCTCACCCAAACTGGTGCTGAGGTTATGACTGCTGTTGACGGATCAAATGATGGGTCCCATGGTTTCATGAATAGGCCCGATTTTTCCCAAAACCAAGGGCCAGAATCTAGAATACATTTTCTGCTTTCAGGATATTCAAAATCTACTATAAAGAAACCCCTAGCACAGGGGTAGATATTAATGGTATGTTTTTGAAAATGAAGAAGATGTGCTATTTCTTCCATGCTCAAGATGGAATTGATATATGACCTCCTCTCACACACACATATATACGATGCTCAAAATGGAAGAAATGTGCAATTCCTTCCATGCCCAACATTCAACATAGAATGTGTGTAACTAATTTAGATCCATTTAAACCCTAAATCTATTAAGTGTCAAGAGAATCAAATCTTTTAGGATGCAAATTATTTTTCAAACCTTACACTAAAAAAACATATTTACACCCAAAAAAATTTGATCCCCTAAACTTTTAATAAATAAAAAAATTAAAATAAATCTATATTAATTTATTAAAATATTAAATACATACATTTTCTAATTTAAAAAATAAAAAAATTATATACACAAATCCAACATGGCTTTAGCATTTTACATCAATGTATACTACACGTAAATTTAACCTATAAAATATGACATTATTGATAATTTTATATTAGTATGGTATTAAATATATTATGCAGTGTAATAATAACATAATAATTATTTTGGTCATAATAATACCTATTCTAATAATATTATTATCCAAGACATAGAATAAGTAAGTCGTCATTACATTGGGGTTATGATCTAATAAAATAGACTGTTTTCACTATCTTGCGAGTGGCATGCCCATGATAATTTTTGCACCTTTTGTGCGTGGAATATCCATGATAATTATTGTCACCTCCATTAACACGCCTTGGTTATTTCCTCTATCGAATTTATTACTTCATACGGTCTTAAGTGAACTTTAATCAAAAGACGGATTCACCTAGAAGGCACGGGCGTTTCCATCGTGCTCAAACTATGGAGTTATTTTGGTAAATGAAGGGGAACGTTTTAATTCAAGAGGAGTTTAATTCTCTATAGGTTTAGTTACCTATAGGTTTAGTTACGTTGCCTTTTTTTTAAATTTTAGTTACCTATAGGTTTAGTTACATTGCTTTTTTTTTAAATTTTAGATTTTAGTGTAACTTAATTTTGAAATAATTTAATTTATTTTTATGAGAATAATTTCGGTCAAATCACATAAAAAATCATTTGTCGACACGTTTCGAATCAACCAGTGTGGTTCATCGTTAGGACAAGTTGAAGATCCAATCTAAGCGATAAGTTAAATAGGGACAGCAGGCCATTCCAACAGCTGTATTTTACTAAGTAACAGATAAATAGGACCTCCAATGGCTAGGTTTGACTTTGATCCCTCCGCTTGGGCCTTGGTCAAACCTAGCCATTGGAGGTCCTATTTATCTGTTACTCAGTAAAATATAGCTGTTGGAATGGCCTACTATCCCTATTTAACTTATCGCTCAGATTGGATCTTCAACTTGTCCTGACGATGAACCACACTGGTTGGTTTGAAACATGTCGACAAATGATTTTTTATGTGATTTTGCCAAAATTATTCTCACAAACATACTATGGATCACAAAAATCTAATTTCTATAATAATTTAGTTTAATTTAAATATTAATATTTATTAAAGGTTAAAGTTTGCATATAATATTGTAAGTATATAAAATGTAAAGATGAAAAAGGAAAAAAAATATCATTTTAAAGAAAAAGGAAAACAATCAAAGAGGAAAACAATCACTAAGTACTAAGATAGGTAACAATAAAGAATAGGGAGGTTATTTGATTAAGATATATTCCATCAATCAAAATTTAGAGGTTAAAATAAAAAAATTATAATAAATTAAAGAATACATATTTTTTTATTGTATTTTTTTTATCTAATCATTAAATATTGATATTATCTCATTTTTCAAAGAGTCAATTTGATAGAAAAGTATTGCACTATGTAATATTCACAATACTAATAATTTAAGACGAGACTTCAAAATAAGCATAGATTCATTTATAGTGGATTTTTGGACTTATTGGAAAAAGCTCGTTTTTGGCTTCACTCACACCATATGATCCGACATTGCACACATTTAAGCATAAAGCAAGAACATTAAAGGTTGAAGCTTAAAGGTTGAGACTCACACAACATGTCCACACCCATGGGCCATTGGTATTATATATAAAATATTGACTCGCTTTCTTGTTTATGTAGGTGAAATAGTTGTTTTTCATTTGATTTTGAGAGTTTTATGTAATTTCTTTAGTGTTGGTACACTAGTAATAGATCTCATCGTTTATAAAATAGGTCTATTTGTTAGTTTGATTAGAAAACAAATATACTTTGTGGTTGGATATGTAAATCTCAAATGTGTGGTTACCAAGGCTATGATGCTTTTGATACATTCAAACTTGAATCTGAAGACAATTGGGTTTGTGCATTTTATGTGTTAGCCGATCTACCAAAAAACTCTACTTTTATTCCTTGTTAAAACATTATGAATTTCTTTAAAATCCACACGCATATTATTACTACTTGAAATGTTAGAATCCTCCTAAATTCTTATTTAAAAGGGTCTTCAATCTTATATTATTATTTATAACGTTCTCCTTAAGTCCAACTCATAAAATTGAAAGTTAAGATGGATTATTCATCTTCAAAATATATTATAGTAAATATGTTTGACGAGGCTAGCTAAGATGGATTATTCCTCTTCAAAATATATTATAACCACACTACTTGAAAACTTTTAAAAAATGGTTTAGCATAATTTGTTAAACCTTTGAAATCATGTAAATAATGACTATATATAATTGTGCCAAATCATTGGCTAGTTTAGTATTAGGAATAAATACGGATAAATATGTTTGGTATTTGTAAAGTAATATAAAACATCATCACCCCATGCAATGAGTGTTAAATGAACTATTCAAAAATCATGAGAAATTAGTTACTTACGACTACCTCTCATGGAAATGGTCATAGATCAATGATGCAATGAGTGTTAAGTAAACTATTCAAAAATCATGCGAAATTAGTTACTTATGACTACCTCTCATGGAAATGGTCATAAATAAATGATGCAATGAGTGCTAAGTGAACCATTCAAAAATCATGAGAAATTAGTTAGTTACAACTACCTCTCATAAAAACGATCATAGATGAATGATTTACTTAAAGCAGTTTAATTCCAAAATGATATCTAATATAAAACATATACATTTATGAAATTATTTCATTGACCTTTATTTTATAATCAAACCATAATTAAAAAAATTACCACACAAAACTTATATTAACAAAAAAAATATTTACAATAAAAAAAATAATATATAATATTTAAATGATGAGTAAAAACAAAAATCAAACTCTAATCAAAATAATGATAGATATAGAAAATACACGTTGAAAAGAAAACCTATCATAAAAATCAATTGAGAGATAGAAGTATCTTTCAATTTTATACCAACGCAAAAAAAAAACAAAAAACAACAGAGTTGAGTGCACCGATGGAAATATATCATTTGTCAGACCGGCAGTGTAATTACTGCCGTGTAACAGCAGGGAGGAGGAATACGCATCAGCGTGTGACACGCTGCGCCCATTGTCGGTTCAGACGACTTTTTTTTCTTTTCGTTTGAGAGTGAATGACGACGGCGGCCATCACAGCTCCAACGGAAGAAGAAGATGGGAAAATTGTATAAAAATGGCAATAGAAGTCCGTTGGATCAGAAGTCGGGCCGGGCACCCATGTCACGGACGGATTTGTTTGATTAAGAAAATAAGCGCAGAGATTCTGAACGCATCATACACGCCTTGGTCTGTCTGCCGAGTGCGCCCCATCTCATCTCAGGAATCATTTACTTCCCTGTTTGGTTCGTAATTTGCTTTGCTTTTCTTTTGTTTTATGGTCGTTATCATGCATGAATAAAGGAATGAGTGATGGAGATAGGTAGGTAAGTAAATATTTTTCATTTCACGTCCAGTCTGTGCACTGATGGATACGAGTAGAGGGAGACCCACTGTCCCCCTAGCCTTTGAGGCCTGGCCTGTCACGAGAGTCATGGGCATCTGTTTTTTCTTTGAGGACGTACAGATCCATCTGCATGATCCGCTCCTGTTGAAGTTGTTCCGCAATGATATTAAAGAAAGACACGCGGGCCAAGATGGAAATTCATAGGCCATGGAGGAAAATGCAGAAGGTGTGATGAGGATAAAATCTTATCACAAGTGAACAATAATTTCCATGATTTATATGGGTGATGTTATTTCTGTAAAAAAGTGAGGTTTACTAGTTATAAAGCAGATCTATTAGTTTTTTAAATTACAAGGTTATTAGTTCTAAATTTTATAGGTAAAAATCAAGTCATGTTTAGGGTAGGTTGGGCCCAAGACTTATGCAATTTTTTGGTGATTTTGATGACTTAAATGCCATTAAGTCGTGGATACTTAAGCCATAGGTCTCACTCAATGAACCTCTGAGATATCCTTGTGTTCGTGACATATTAAACAATACCCTTAATTTGACTACATAAAATACCTCTTAAAATCACTTTATTTAATCTTCTAATAATACAAGCCCAATATACATTCCCAATTTAAAAAACCCCTACTCTCACTTAGGTATCCATTTTTCATTAACATCTTTGAGTTCCATTTTTTATACCTACCAATATAAAAACCCTTTACTCCTATTATATGCTCAATATATTATGTCTTTTTTTAGTTCCATTTTTTATTCCTACCAATATAAAACCCTTTACTCCTATTATATGCTCAATATATTATGTCTTTTTTTAGTTCCGTTTTTATACCTATCAATATAAAAACCCTTTACTCCAATGATATGATCAATATATCATATCTTTATTTTAGTTCCATTTTTTATACTTATCAATATAAAAATCCTTTACCCTTATTATATGCTCAATATATTATGTCATTTTTTTGAAGCCTTGTGTTACATATTAGACTTGCTAGTCATCTCACAATTAACATAACTTATCAAACAAAAGGGAAAAAAACTTTGCATGCGATTTTTTTATTTGAATAATACTGTCTATGTAAGAATAAGTTTTTGGAATATTTTTTTTTTTAAATAAAAAATTAGTGGACTAGTTATTTAATAGAGAGACTATATATTCTTTGTAGTTCAAGAGGCTAGTTTAAACTCTAAGTTTAATCTTTGAAATTATGATTTTTTAGATATGTGGTATTTAAAAGTCATACTATTGGCCCATGATATTGCAATAACAGGTATATGTTAAAGAACCTCCATGATAAAGTACGAGTTAATCCATGATTAAAAATCTTATTAATTTTTTTAATATATATATATATATATATATATATATATATATATATTATTAATAATGAATTTAAATTATAACTATAATTTACTTAATTTTTATGAATTTTTTTTTTAATTTTGATGATGATTAAGGTGTATTGAAACCAATGTGGTTTACCAGATTTTAAGAAAGTAAGAAATAAATTGAAAACATTATTTCTATCTTTAGAGAAGTGAGAGAAACATTTTCATCTCATCTTAATATATTAATGAAAAATATTGATAGTGTGAGAAATATTTTGAAAATTAAAATAAATTTAATAAAAATTTAAAAAAAAATGTTTTTCATCTTTAACTTTACAAATCACTTTTTTTTTAATATTATTAAATTTATTTATATAATTAAAATATATTATTTTAATAAATATAATATTAATTTCATGTAAAAATATTAGATTGCCAATATTTAATGCAAATAAGAAAAAAGAATTTATATTAACAAGTCCAAGTAAAAGTATAAAGAGGAGTTATTATTTTTCCTCATAAATTGTCATTTTGATAGTTATTACAATTAAACTTATATTTATATTTAGAATCTCATGTTAGATTGAGGTTTGATTTTGAGTTATATTAGAAAACTCCATTTTCCCTTTTTTTCAATTGAAGTTGCGTTTAGGGAAAAATATTAAGCGTGGACGTTATATTTAACCATGTTATCAATATTTTGGGGTCTAATTAATGTTAAATATTTTTTTAGGGATTAGTGTTAAATAATTTTTAAGAATTAATAAAAAGTGTAAATATTTTATTAAATATAGAGGAATATGAGGTTTCAAGTGGATTTGAATAATTATTTTGGACGTTTTAGAAGGTGAAAGTAACAATTATAACTTCTATATATATTTATATATAGTTTATATTAATGAAATACATTTTATTATGGAGTTCTTAAATTTCCAATTTATTAGTGATATCAAAGCTTAATGTAGTTTTGGTAACCCATGATCTTTGAAGATTCTTTGTCTTCTTATTCTATAATCTAAGTGCACCGATTATTCTTCTACCACTCTTCCTCTACAATATTCCCTCAAATCCTTGCCTATGCATTAAAACTTGGCATAGAGAAGGCATAAAATGCCTCCATATTTTCAGGATACACTTAGCTCATTTTATAAGGAAAAGTAAGATCATTTGGCTCATTTGGTTGTGTGAGAGATGTTTTTGAAAATTAAAATGGATTTGAGTAGCAAGGGTATGAGATTTGAGAAGCCAAACAAGAGTTTGATATGGTAATTATTAATATGTTCAAATACTCAGCAACATCTTTTAGTCTTGAAGATGTGTTCCTCTACAAGACAAGTGTTAGGGTTATTCATCATGAAAAAACCACATCATAGTAAATATTTAAGTATAACATTCATAAATATAGGGTCACATGTAGCCATCCTAAACCAACCCACTTAATTCTAAGCACATAAAACATTTATTAAGCCCTATATAATGAGTTATTATATCTTTATTGTTATATTATTTTGTAGTCCAAAAATTATCATTGTACCATTTCATTATAATTGTTTCCTTTATCCTATATATATACCAAAGACACTGAAACTTAAGATCATTTTATCTTGTATTTTTTATTGGATTCATTGTAAAAGGAGGTTCCCCCTAGAAGTGGATTGTATTCATTAGCATTTTGTCATTTTTAAGATGCTTCAATAATTACATTTGGCAATAGAACATATGAACCTAGGGGTTTTCCTCGTTCAATCAAGAAATCGTCTCATTTTTTCTGTAACTTTAATATTTTTAGGAATCTTCAAACAACAAAAAATTGAGAGGGCTAAGAAGAAATAATAAAGTGTATGTGCTCAAAATTTTAAATTTTGCTTAGATACTTTCAAATATTATCCTATGGAAGTTAGGAATTATGACTATCTTTAAAATTAGTTTTAGAGTCATCTTCGCATATTCACCATAAGTTTGTTTCTTGGAAGCTTCAAACTATGAAAAAATGAGTACATTGAGGAGAGATACTATGGTACTAGTGGAAAATATTATAGATTTTTTTGTAATATTTGGAATTTAGGGTTTGTAACTAGTACTAAAAATCATTTTTTTGAATGAATCCTCTTGGTAGGTTCGTTGTAACCTTGTCATAAAGGATTTCCATACTGTGAAATTTTTAGGGATATAAAGAGACATACTCAAATATATTAAATAAAATTTTCATAATCATATTTGAAATTTTTGATACATGGCACATTATACAACATAACTCCTAGGAAAAAGCCAAAAATCAACAAGTTTTAATAAAGTCACCATAACTTTCACTTGGAACATCAAATTTTGATAGTACCATTGCAATTATAAAGAAGACATATCAAAATTCTACATGTGAAAATTTTGGACTAAGAAGGGTTCAAATTTTAGATTTATATCAGGACAAAGATCAATCATCTAAACAATCTCCAAATTAGGGTTAAAAGGGCATGTACCTTACAAGTGGAATAAATTTTGATTATTGTTGATAGAAAATTTGTGATAAATATGAATATTATTATTTTCTCATATGGCAAAGGGGTCAATAAAAAATACTCAAACAGGACATTTGAAGAAAGTGAATATTTAGGTGCTCGCAACTAAAGAATAAAGTTAATGAAACAAAATGCCAATATCATGTTAAAACAAATGGTTTATCATGTTCACAAAAAAACCTTAAAAGAAAAATGATGGAAGAAAAATAAATAAATAAATATCCATGATTAAAAAATAAGGAAGAAATATAAAAGTACAAACCATTATTTTATAGAATCCCCCTAAAAGGGAGATGGTGATCCAAGGAAATCATGAACATAAGGAGAAGAATGGCATTGGGACTCAATAACATATGAGGAGTATTTTATCAAAATTGGAGAGCGCAAATATTGAATCACAAAATCATGTTCAGGCATCACTTCTAGTTCCACAACATCAAAGGTTCAACTTGGCACCAAGAAACTACTTCTTTCTAAAGATATCTATTGAGGAAGCTTGATTGTAAAGATATTATAACATGGATATTCTACATGGATCAATACTCTAATTTACACCAAATATAAGTCATACATAAGGTATATATTGCATCATTTTATTTAGAATAAGTTCAAATTGCATGGTATGAATGGATTTGTGAAACAAAAAAGGATTATTTTTTTATCTTGGTCCATTTTTATGAAGAAACTAATAGCACATTATAGGGATATTAAGAGAAATAAATTCTTTAGTCAATTAGTAAATCTATGTCAAAGAGGTCGAAATAGAAAAAACATTCAACAATTCCAAAAGTTAAGTCTAAGGGCAAAGAGTATTTCAAAGGATAACATGTTATACCTCTTTATGGAACTTTTAAAGGAAGACATCCAGCATGAGGTACATCTCTTTGAACATAAATTTGTAGAGAATTCTTTCAATTTTTTAAGAAAAGTTGAAAGTAAAAATATGGCTATTAGAAAAGTGGTCCATAACAACTATAGTAAACATAATTATCCCCCACTAAACCTCAATCAACCAAAAAGGTTGACACCTGAACAAATATATGAAATAAGAGAAAAGGGATTATGTTTCAATTGTGAAAATAATTATATTAAGGAGAATAAATGTGGTGATAATAAGTTATTTTACATAGAATGTGAAGAGAGAAAAGATCAATTATTAGAATTGTCACAAGCTAGAGCTAGAAGAGACTACTCCAAGAATGCATTGCCATGTGCTGGCAAAAATTGGTACTCCGCAAACCCTCAAGATGGTAGAATATATCAAAAAGAAAAAGGTAACAATGTCAATTGATTTAGGTAGTACCAATAACTTTATCAATTAAAATTAGCAAAACTTCTCAATTGCTTTGTATTTATAGCACCAAAATTTCAAGTAATGATTGTAGATCGAGGTATCATAAATTGTTAAGGGAAGTTCTATATATTAAGGTAAATGTGGTGTTGGAAATAATACTGAGGCGGGGAGGGGGGAGGTGTTGAATCAATATTATCAAATCAATAACTTTTTCATTTCCATAATCAGATTCATATATGCTACTTCAGTTTAGGGAACTCGCGTGTACACACAACTGTGTTTAGAGCAACTAGCGTATATCCAATAGACTTATGATTTAGTTAATTCATCATATATTTATCTTTAATCAGTGCATCAGAACCATATAAATAGTAACCAGGTGCAGTAAAAACAGAACAGATCATCACACACAAGAAACACACATGAACACCAAGATATAAGGTGGAAACCTGATGTGGGTGAAAACCACTTGCTGCAATCATCTCTGCCTTCTTTTTAATAATAAGAGAATTATGTTTACAATTTTTGTATTGGTGCAGTCTTATACCAGTACACAGGCTTCTACCTACAGAAGGCTACAATCTTCTCTTGTTCTCCAGCTTCTACTGGAAGGGAGCTACAACCCCCTAGATCTTGTACTAGCTGATATGTTTACTAGTACGTAGGTGCCAGCCTACAGAAGGCTACAACCATCTATTTTCTTCCAGGGACCACGTTTCATAAATTTTCAGACTGGATCCATCAACATCATTCAATCATCAAATATATTTGCATCAACCAATTTGCTTTTGAACCAACCACAACCGAATCAATCAATCACTCTGATCATTCAGAATGTTGTCACCAGAATACAGTAACCAGAACCCAAGCAATAACCCAAAACACTGCACCAGCAAATGGAAGCAACTAAAACATATTTGATAAGGTATACACTACTTCCAAGTGTCGAACATGTGTGTATACGTGCTTTCATCAAGGCGAACTAGTGTACAGATCTGCAAATCAAATTTATGAGGTATACATAGTTTTGATATGTAGAACCAGCGTGTATATGCTTCTTTTCTGAAGTGAACCTACGCACAGATCTCTAAAAGATTATTTAAACATAATAGCAACTCCAGACATCAATCATACCCATATCATCATATTTACAAACTACAACATGCGCCACTTATTCAGATACATGATCAAACCATATGAAGATAATTCACTTCAAGCCTTAAGATCCTGATACATCATTAGATCTTATCCTTCATCAAGCGCTAAGGTTCTTCTTCGGTTCAGATCAAGCATGACACCATAAGCTAATAACATACATATTAGATCTCACACTATATCAGATATTCGATACTTGCACACTTTGGGCACACTTTGGCCTAATGATCTTCTCCTCCTTTTATAGTCTTAGGTCTTTCTCAATACCATGGACCAAAACCACTTAGGACCAATACCTTGGACCAAATACCTAGGGTCAATACCTCAGACCAGATACCTTGGACCAATACCATGGATCAAAATACCATGGACCAAATACTTCGGACCAAAAATTTAGTTTTCCAAGGTATATGCGCTTTTCCTTTTATGAAAGTGCATGTGTACAAACATGGCTTGTATATAGTGAACCTCCATATACCTCTCTTTCTTCATTCTGTGAAGACTGATCTATAATTATTTACTATTTACCTACTATACTGTGATCTTTCATCTGAGTGAGTTGCCTTCTGAACTGATTCCTTGAAGCTGCCATGCATTTCATCACATTTGTAAACACTAATGTGATGCATTATGTCACATCTGATATCTCTTCTGTAGATTCATCTAGTTATCATATATAAGTGAGTTGTTCTACTACAGGTGGGTTTCCATCAAGTACAACACATACATCATAATGCCAAAAATCCCACCCTTTGGACTTGATGGCAACTATGTTGGTGTTGATTACTGCAAGCTGTAGAAACTGTTAGAGATAACAAGCAACACCAATGTACTATCCCCTTTTGACAGCAAGGGCAAAGGGCTGACCAAAAAGTAGACTTCCATATCTGAACAACTGAATATAAACATTAATCAAGCTCCCCCTAAGCACATGCTGAATTTTTTGATTAAAATCCCCCTTTGTACATGCTGAGATGCACTATATCATCCATGCTCCCCCTGAGCACATGCAAAGTCTACAAATATTTGCAAAAAGAATAACATGACTCTATCACTCGACTATGTGAGTTTGACCTTCCTATCACCAATGACTCATACATACATCAATCTCCCAACCAAGTGGGGATATACCAAATTTGACTCTTCCATCCAACCAAGTGGGGATATATCAATTGTTTATACAAGTCAACAGTAAGAAACATTACATAATTCATCCCATGCATAGTGGGGTTACAAATTAGGTCTTTTCATGACTGCTACATTAAAAGATATACATGACATATATAACAGAGACCAAATGTCTTAAACATGACCATGATAGTCATCAACAACTATCATCAACAAAATTTGTCAACAACATCCAAACCTGTAACCTACAATACCATTCTCTTGACCAACCATCAATCAATAGAAAGATGTATTTATAAGCATCATCACCAAGGACTTCTAACCATAATGCCAACAATGCATTATTTGAAGCATATACTCCCCCTGAACCTGTTCCATATGTTCACTGTTAGATCTGATCATGCATATATCAGCAAGAAGTATCAAGGCATCATCATCAATCAGATATACATCAAGTTAATTTGTGAGGATCAAAATTACTTCTAAATAACAAGTACCAACACATTTCCACACATCATCAGCAGATTGTAATCATCATTAAATAGAGCAAATAATTGTTTGAACCATATCAGACCCTTTTTCTTGAGTCTGTCCTACTGCTTTTCTTTAAACCAACATATACGTGACTGTGTCCATGGAAACTCGCATATGTACGAAACTACACTGCAAGAAACTCGCGTATAACCACCTTTCCCAGAAAAATAGGATCTAACAGCAGGATGATGCAGAAACTACTCCCAACTTTTGTCTGAGATATTCAAATGTCTCTTTGGGCAGTGGTTTAGTGAATATATCAGCAACCTGTTCTTTAGAAGGAACATACTCCAATTTGACCTATTGTTCAAGCACCTGTTCATGTAGGAAATGATATTTGATGGGTATGTGCTTGGTCTTGGAGTGCATGACTGGATTTTTTGAAATACTGATGGAACTTGTATTATCACATGACATGGAGATAGGTGGAGTACATGTGATCTGAATATCTTGCAGGGTTTGCATCATTCAAAGTATTTGTGTGCATCTAGATGCATCATCCACGTATTCTGCTTCAGCTGTAGATAATGCAATTGAAATTTGTTTATTGTTGAACCAAGATACCAACCTGGAACCCATATAGAATGCACCACCACTAGTGCTTTTTCTGTCATCAACACTTCCTGCCCAATCTGCATCTGTATATGCATGAAGTGTAAGATCTGTATCTCTAGGATACCATAAGCCAAAGTTCTGTGTTCCTTGAAGATATTTGAAAATTCTTTTGACTACCTGAAGATGTGATTCCTTTGGATTTTCTTGAAATCTTCCAACTATTCCCACTGCATGCACGATGTACTGTCAGGTACTTGTTAGATAAAGCAGACTACCAATCATGGATCTGTAATTTGGTTGATGTACTACTACTAATTCATCATTTAAGATGAGAGTACATCCTGTTACCATTGGAGTACATACAGGTTTAGAATCTTCCATGCCGTACTTTTTTAGGATCTATTTGAGATATTTGGTTTGTGAGAGAAAAATACCATCTTTATTTTGCTGCACTTGTAGACCAAGAAAGTAGGTAAGCTCACCAAGTAAGGACATTTCAAATTCTTACTACATTACTGAAGCAAAATTATAACTCATGGATTCTTCATTGCTACCAAAAATGATATCATCAGCATACACAACAATTATTACCAATTTATCAGTGTCCATCTTTGTATATAAATTTCTATCTGCTAACCCCTTTGGAAAACCCTGTTGGTGGAGATATTTATCAAGACGGTAATACCAGGCCCTTGGAGCCTGTTTTAGACCATAGAGAGCTTTCTTGAGTTTGCATACAAGTTTTGCATCATTTCCAAGAATGAATCCTTCTGGTTGTTCAATATAGACTTCTTCTTCTAAGTCTCCATTAAGAAAGGCAAATTTTACATCCATTTGGTATACTTTGAATTTCTGAAAACTGGAAAGAGAAAGAAACATTCTAATGGTTTCAAGTCTAGCAACAAGTGCAAAAGTTTCTTCAAAGTCTATACCTTCTTGTTGAGCATATCCTTTACAAACAAGTGTGGCCTTGTTTCTAATAACTTCTCCATTTTCATTCAACTTGTTTTTGAATATCCATTTAGTTCCTATGAGATTCTTATCATGAGGTCTAGGAACTAATTCCCAAGTATTATTCTTTTCAATTTGCTCAAGTTATTCATTCATGGCCTTGACGCAACATTCATCTCTGTATGCTTCATTTACATTTTGAGGTTCAGTGGAAGATAGTATTGCTAGATAGCTTGAAGCTTCATCAATGGTTCTTCTAGTCTTCACACCTGCCCCATTTTCTCCTAAAATTTGTGCTTCTGGATGATTTTTATGAACATACTTGGACGAAGTCTTTTCTTCTATCGTTATCTCTTCTTCTGGTGCTTCATTGGTTTCTTCTTCAGAATTAGTGTGATTTGATGTGGGAAAATGATCCTCATCTTCTTCATTGTCATAATCTTCGGTTTTAATCTGTTTGGGATTTTTGCATGCTTCATCAACCACAACATCAATACTTTCAATAATTTTCCCAAGTCTTTTGTTGTAACATTTATATCCTTTACTTCAGGAAGAGCAGCCAAGAAGAATGCCTTCATATGCTCTGGGTTCAAACTTACCAAGTTTTTCATCAGTACTTTTGATGTAACATTTGCTTCCAAAAACTTTGAAGTATTTTACAATAGGAGCCTTACCATACTAAAGTTCATGTGGAGTTTGAGTGCTGTTTACTCGAACATTTGCTTGATTGAGAATAGTGACAGCGACGAATGCAGCTTCACCCTAGAAGGTTGCAGGAGTTGCAGATTCATCTAGCATATCACGAGCCATTTTTTGAACAGTTCTGTTCATCCTTTCTACCACTCCATTTTGTTGAGGAGTCCCTGCAGTGGAGAATTGCCTTTTTATTCCATGTTCTTCACAAAATTCAAAGAATTCGTCTAAGGTAAATTCCCCTCCTCAATCAGATCTGAGGCATTTGATTATGCGATCTGATTCATTTTCAACCAAAGCTTTGAAGGCTTTGAACTTTTCAAATGCTTCATCTTTATGCTTTAGAAGACCTATCCAACACATTCTGGAGAAATCATCAATGAACAATATAAAGTATTCTTCTCCACGTGGTGACTTTCTCCTTGATGGACCACATAAATTAGTATGAACAAGTTCAAGAGGCTTACTAGCCGACCCTTCCTTTTCAATGAATTGAGATCTGGTTTGCTTATCGAATTGACATGATTTGCATATAGTATTTTAAGGAATGTTGATATTTGGAAGATCACGAACAGCCTGGAATATGCATGCTTTTATTATTTGAGAAAAGCTTAGATGTCCCAATATTCTATGCCATAGCGAGTTTTCATCATTTTTGCTTAGATAGCACTGTTTTTGTCCTCCTTTGAGTATGTATAGGTTGTTTGGAGTTCTTGTCCCTTTAATCATAGTTTCTCCTATATCAAGCTCACGAACAACACATCCATTTGATCGAAACACTACTTCATTTTCTTGATCACACATTTGACTCACACTCAAGAGATTATGCTTTAAGCCGTCAACATACATAACATTCCCAGCTTTAACTTGTTCTTTCAAGAAAACATAGCCTTTACCTTTTATGACAGTAGCAGTGTCGTTTCCAAATGAGACACTCTTTTCCTTTTTAACGGCATTATATGAGTGTAGTTTTTCTGTGTCACCTGTCATGTGTTTTGAGCATCCACTGTCGATGTACCACTGGTTTTCTTGTCCTTCTGCATACAAGGCTATACCACATCTTTCTGTTTGCAGTTCTTTCTTTCTCCATATTTTGGGATTTAATGGAGTTTTCTCTTTTTGAGATTTTTTCCAAAATTTACTCCTGCATTTAGATTCTTCATGGCAAAATTTGTTACAGATTAAGCATTCTATTTCATTTTCAAGAAGAGAAAAGCTATTATATGAACTTTTCTTGATCCCTGTCACATTTCTTTGATTTTGTGCTTCTCTAGTCATGAAAGTTTTGTAAGCAACACATTGAGTAGCTCTATGTCCAAAATTATGACATGACAAACATTGACCATTAAAGAAGTTCCCGCGATCATCTAATGTACTGACCTGTTGATTGTAGTTGAAGTTCCTCCTACTGACCTGTCGATTGATATTATTTGAAGCAAATTGAGTATGATTTACCTGAGGTTGAGTTTGGCTTCTGTTCATCCTTGAAGTAAATTGAGCCTAATTCACCTGGTGATCTACTTTATGCCTTTGCTGACGATTGTCAAACTGTTCACTGCTCTTTGCTAGATCCCGATAGCTTTTAGTAGAGGTTGACGGCTTCTATGATTGAGATGTTTCTTTAGCACCTATCTGTATCCAACACCTATCTTTATCAAAGGAGAGCGCTGCACTTTGATAATTTCATTTAAGATTTCTGATCCTTTGGCAAATCTAAGATTGAGAACTTTTGCTTTCTCAAGATCCTTTCTTAGACCCACAATTTCACATTCTATCTTTTCATTGTGTTTTTCTCTTTCACCAAGTTGGAATGTCAAGGTATCTATAATCATATTCTTTTCTTCTAAACAGATTTTGAGTTTAGAGATTTCTTCATAAAGGTTATCTTCATCTAAAGCATCTAAACAATCATCATCTTCATAAGCCATTAGAAGTCTATAGTCATTACTATTTTCATCTTCATCACTATTTGATAAACCATCGCTATCTTCATGTGTATAGTAGCTCTTTTTACTTACACTTTGTTTTCTATTCCATTTTGAAGTTTCCTTCCTTTGATCATATTTATCTTTATGAGGACATTTGGTAGCATAATGATTGACTCTACCACAGGCAAAACATTTGAAAGGCAGTTTACCTCTGAATCTACCAGAACCTCGTTGAAGATTCTTGACAAAGTTTGTTTCCTCTTATTCTTCTGAAATATGTCCTGATCCATTGAGTTCTTCTTTTCCTTTTGCTGAAGCTTTAAATGCGACTTCTCTCATATCTAATGGACCTCCTTTTCTCATCTCAAAGGCAGTTAAGATTCCATGAAGCTGTGTCATAGTAATAGTCTATAGATCCTGCTTTTCTTCTATGGCAGATACTTTTGATTAAAATTTACCAGATAAGGATCTTAAAACTTTTTCAACTAAGGTAACTTCCTTTATCTCTTCACCCAAATTCTTCATGCAACTAACAATCTCATCTATACATAAGAAATAACTAGCTACACTTTCATCATTGTGCATCTTGAGAGTTTCATATTGAATTCTGAGAGTTTGCAGTTTAGCACGTTTTACCTAAGAGTATCCCTCGTAGCTTAGAATGATTTTGTATCATATTTCTTTGGCTGATTTGAGCTGCATAAATTTGACAAACTCTGATTGTGATAGACTTCCCAATAATGTATTGACAGGCTTGGCATTGGTTTCATATTTCTTTTAACCTACTGCATCTGTAGGAATTATTGATGGAAAGGTATATCCTCCTTCCATGATTTCCCGACATATGTTCTAAGAGATTGAAGATAGGATGTGGTTCTTACCTTCCAATAAACAAAGTTGCTCCCATCAAAGATTGGTGGTCTGATAGATACCCTGCTTTCTTGATTACTCATGATGATGGATCTTCCTCTAAGCGATCAAGCTTCTTTTGGAGGACTTGCTCTGATACCAATTGTTGGAAATAATACTGAGGGGGGGGGGGGTGAATCAGTATTATCAAATCAATAACTTTTTCATTTCCATAATCAAATTCATATACACTACATCAGTTAAGGGAACTCATGTGTACACGCAACTGTGTTTAGAGCAACTAGCGTATATCAAACAGACTTATGATTCAGTTAATTCATCATATATTGATCTTTAATCAGTGCATCAGAACCATATAAATAGTAACCAGGTGCAGTAAAAACAGAACAGGTCATCACACACAAGAAACACACATGAACACCAAGATATAAGGTGGAAACCCAATGTGGGTAAAAACAACCTGCTGTAATCGTCTTTGTCTTCTTTTTAATAATAAGAGAATTATGTTTACAATTTTTGCACTGGTACGGTCTTATACCAGTACGCAGGCTTCTAGTTGTAGAAGGCTACAACTTTCTCTCATTCTCCAGCTTCTATTGGAAGGGAGCTACAACCCCCTAGCTCTTGTACTAGCCGATATGTTTACTAGTACATAGGTGCTGGCTTACAAAAGGCTACAACCTTCTCTTTTCTTCCAAGGACCATGTTTCATAAATTTTCAGACTAGATCCATCAACATCATTCAATCATCAAATATATCTGTGTCAACCACTCTCCTTTTGAACCAACCACAACCGAATCAATCAATCACTCTGATCATTCAAAATGTTGTCACCAGAATAAAGTAACCAGAACCCAAGCAATAACCCACAACACTGCACTAGCAAGCAAAAGTAACTAAAACATATTTTATAAGTCATATGCTACTTCCAAGTGTCGAACCTATGTGTATACGCGCTTTCCTCAAGGTGAACCAGCGTACAGATCTGCAAATCAAATTTATGAGGTATACGTTGTTTTGATATGAAAAACCAACATGTATATGCTTCTTTTCTGAAGTGAACCTACGTAAAGATCTGTAAAAGATTATTTAAACATAATAGAAGTTCTAGACATCAATCATACCGAGATCATCATATTTACAGACTACAACATGTGCCAGTTAATTAGATACATGATCAAACCATATGAAGATAATTCACTTCAAGCCTTAAGATCTTGATACATCATTAGATCTTATCCTTCATCAAGTGCTAAGGTTCTTCTTCGGTTCAGATCAAGCACAACACCATAAGCCAATAACCTACATATTAGATCTCACACTATATCAGATATTCGATACTTTCACACTTTGGCCTAATGATCTTCTCCTCCTTTTATAGTCTTAGGCCTTTCTCAATACCATGGACCGAAAATACTTAGGACCAATACCTTGGACCGAATGCCTAGGGTCAATACCTTGGACCAAATACCTTGGACCAATACCATGGACCAAATACTTCGGACCAAAAATTTAGTTTTCCAAGGTATACACACTTTTCCTTCTGTGAAAGTGCGTGTGTACGTATACGTAGCTTGTATACAGTGAACCTGCATGTATACAGAGCTTGGTCAATGGTGAACCTGCGTATACCTCTCTTTCTTCATTCTGTGAAGACTGATCTGTAATGCTTTGTTGTTTACCTACTATACTGTGATCTTTCATCTGAGTGAGTTGCCTTCTGAACTGACTCCTTAAAGTTGCCCTACATTTCATCACATTTGTAAACACTATTGTCATGCATTCTGTCACATCTGATATCTCTTCTGTAGATTCATCTAGTTATCATATACAAGTGAGTTGTTCTACTACAAGTGGGTTGCCATCAAGTACAACACATACATCATAATGCCAACATGTGGGGGACTATTTATTGTATAGTCATATGACTACAATCCAAATGAGTGGTGCTAATGTTGTAACAGGGTTCCAATGGTTACACCATTCAAAACAATGACCCTTAAATTTCAAAATATTTTCATAAAATTTTCCTCAGAAGGGAAGACAAATGCTTGGAGGTATCCAAGGGAAATCCTGTAAAGTGATAAGCTCTAAAATCATGAAAAATTTGCTCAAAAAGGATAACTATGGTATAATTTTATAATTTTTCTTATTATATGTTCAAACATCTATATCCTCTACTCTAATGAATCTCCAAAAACTTATCAACGATCATTCCAATGTTTTTGATGAGACACTTGACGGCCTTCCACATACTCAAGATCATGATGAAGCTATTAATTTTTTATTTAGAGGTATACCACCTAACATTAGGCCTTTGTTGTAGCTCCAAATCTCACTCTTATGGTTTGTGATGCTGCACTCATGGCCTAGGGCAACCCCTCCTTCCAGACCTGGTCCTAAAATTTAAAAACAGTGTTTTATCCCTTATACGCGACATTGCCCTGAGTTAAACATGTGTATACGCAGGTCTGTGTATACCCAACCCGCGTATATGTATTAAAACACTTAAAAATATATAAAATTCCTTATTTTCGGGCAGAGATCGCGGGTTTTACGTGCTGATCACCTATTAGTGCCCGTGGCCCAACTGTTCCCAACCAACTCCCAACTAAAAAACTACTTTGGGAGAGGTATAAAAAGACCTCAAATGGAAGGCCTAAAGGAGGAGAGAAGAGAGAGAAAGGTTATTATGCTGAGATTTTTCCCCTGACCAGGTCTGAAGTCCCTTGTGCCTTCTGCACTTCCCCCATTTGTACAGGAAACTCTTGTTTCCTTGTGTGTTGATGTTCATCCATTACTTGTGACATCATGGAGAGAGTCATGGAAGGAGTTTGTTAAAGGCTTGAGGCTGGAACGGATCCAGAAGGAAGCTTTGCTTTGAGCCTGCTGAAGGTGAATCAAGTGAAATTATTCCTTTTTATGTACTTTATTTGTCTACAATAAAAGAAACACATGTCTTGGTTCCTGAAATGAATCTTCTTTATGTTTATGATATTCATGTTTAGAATTCATATGTAAATGGTTGTTTGGATTTCATAACTAACTACCTTTCTTTATAACATGAATATGGTTTCTTTATAAGGTTTTGTCCATATACTGCTGTGTTCTTTGGAATTGGTTGTTTTGCAGGACAAAAGAGAAGAAGGGAACTCCAAGAAGGGTTTGGACCCTAAGGGCCTTCTCAAACATGGGACCTAAGGTACGTACCCTTTACAATAGAATTTGCTTATAATAGCATAATGGCTAGGTGAATGTGTGCTTCTTTGAATAGACAACTTTCAGTCTGCTAGGGTTTCAACCCAAAAAGCCCTAGGGGAACAATTCCCTCCAACAGGTAGCCCCCTGCATGCTGCCCCAGGAATTTTGTTTTTCCTATATATGCAAACCCAAGTATGGTGGGTGGACCTACTCATGGTTTTGTGCATGGGTTTTTCACATGGTTTTGGGCATGCTGGTTTTCTTCAAATGTTATTTTGTAGATACGATCAAGGGAACTACAACTATGTTCTAATCCAGGGTTAATGGATTGGGGTTTATGAATGCTTTAACATATATATATGTGTGTGTGTGTGTGTGTGTGTGTGTGTGTGTGTGTGTGTGTGTGTGTGTGTGTTTGTGTGTGTGTATTGTAACATTGAAAGGAACATAATGAAAAATCATTCAGGTAGTCCTAGTTTTGGGATCCAGGGGAAAATCTCTGTGTATATTTGCTTTATGTTTTTGCCATTGTATATTTATGTTTTAAGAATTCATTTGCAAGTAATTTTTGTACAGCGTTGAAACCTACAAAAGCGTTACCTCTCCAAACAAATCCCAATCCAAACCACAAGTAGGCATATATATTTTAACCTTTTTAAGAGCATGCATAATTTGTCTTTTTCAGTTTTTTGGCATTGAAATTTGGCATTATGATGTTTTGTAGGCTATGAAGGAAAAAAAAGCAAACAAGAAAAAGCATACCCATGTGGACATAGAGAAAATTCTCCAAGTTGTTGTAAATCCTTTGTAGTTATGCTTTCATTTTTATTTTTTTTATGTAGAGCTACATCAACATTATGCCTACTATGCAATGTATATTATATTATTTGTCAACTTTTTACTTGATGTTATGAAAAATTCTTGGTATCGGTCAACCCATGACATAATTGTTTTCTTCAATTATTAAACATGATTATATTGACATCATTGTAAAGACACCAAGAGGAAGAAGGGGTTGTTCCATTGTGCAGCACAAATAATAGTGGTCATTTTTACATTGGTATTACAAGTTTGTGTCTTTTTCGTTCTTTGTTTAGTGGCATGCATTTAAATTTTCTTAGGCTAACAAAGGCATTATTTCATTTCATAGGTGCCTGGACTACGATTTCAAGAAGGCTCTTAATCTCCCTCATAAATTGTAGGAAACACTCCTAACAAACATCGTTCCCCAAATATTTGTATTATATATTTTTATATTTATTTTTTCAATTAAAATGATGAAGATGACAACATCTTTGTGAATTTTATATTGGATCCATTTATAATTTTACATCATCTTTTGATACCCTATTTCTATTGTTTCAACTTAATTTCTAAGTCAACATTGTCTTATCATGTGGGTGTTATAACTATTTTGGTATTCTCGTTCAGAAATATTTTGATTAATTACATGATGTTATTATCATAGAGGAAATGGAGGTTAAGGAGAAAGAGTTGGTAAGTTTGACCCCCTTGAAATGTGCATTGTCCAAGTTCAAGTCATGTTGAAACTAGAAAAAAGTCCATGTTAGGGTGGAGTTATTGCAATTATTCAAACATACCTTTTTATGTAATTCCAATGTTATTCCCTTTCCTATCAAACTAATATTATTAGTTTTTGATTCCCTACATATTGTATGAAATTAAAATAGCACTTTGGCCTTATTATGAATGATGTTCAAAGGATAAATCATGATATTGGAAGTTATCTTCCTATTTACTTTGAACTTGATTATCCCAATTGGTATTAGTTGTTTGGTTCACTTATTTTATAATATGTTGTCAATAGATATTTTTGACATCCATGACTTGGTAAATCCATCTACGATATTATGTTTTTTTAATCATCCCCTTCACTAATTTGAGTAGTGTTGAACTTATCTCCGAAAGTGTTGTTGTTGGGTAATGTTGTAGTGACAATATATAATGAGATAATGGTGCAAACAAAGATTGTACACTTTAATAATAATTATAGACCCGCTATAGGAGCTATGAGTGTCACATAGATGAATGGAAGGGGACATGCCTTTAATGTACATATATGCCTTTGCAACATGTTTTCATATATTTCTCCTCTTCACATCCAAACATTCACGAAGGCCCATCTCCAATTTGGGATTACACATAGTGTAGAATATATTTTGTTGTCATAATTATGCTTTGATGCTTGAAATGTGTACTGATGCCTAGGGTGTTAAGTGCACTCTCTCATGCAATGTTGCATATGTGGTCCACTACATAATTATTTTATTTACAAACACAAAAATTAATAGTATGAGTGTACTTGTATTATCAGCTTCCCAATAAGACAACCCATGTGAAAAGAAGCATTCTAGACCTTAAATAACTCTAGCATAAAACCAATGATTTACTTTTATGCTTTATAGAATGTTGAAATTAACATATATTTTTTAATTTAAATTATATATAATATCAACATTAACATGACACTTGAATACATTTATTGTCTTGTTGATATAGAAAAGCATGGAACTAGTGAGACACTCACCTCTCCAAGGCATTCTTGTTTGTTGTGATTATGGTAGGACTCAATGGAAACATTTGTTGATTGGTTTCAATGTCGAAAATTCCTTCATTCTTTTACCCATGTACTAGCAACATTTTTGATAATATATCAAAATAATAGCTTAATTGTTACTAGTATATAGAATTCAATAACACAAATAAATCATGAACAATCAATGTGATAAATTTAATCACTTAGTTACAACCACTAATTGTTGAAATACTTTATGGAAAAAAATTCTCATAGAACTTTTGATGGAACTTGAATAATTTGTTAATGGCATCCTCCATTGATAATGGAAAATCCATTATGATTCCCATGAACATGAACATGAACATGAACATAACTAACTCTCTTTTAGTGTCACAAACATACATGGTTAGTTTCTTCAACCAACTTTGATGAATGTACCAAACATATAGAATTGACGATATAAAACTATGGACTAAAAATATTTAGGTGAAATAACCCTAGAAATAGATACAAAATTAAATGAATGAAGAAAAAAAACATGGAGAGAATATAGCATATTATTTCCTCTCTATCTATGAGGACATCATGAACAAGAAATAATGAAAGTTTCCACATGGATGATGAAGGCAAAACACATTGGAAAAATGCTTGCAACCATGTCAAAATTGTCTCTTACACTGTATTGTTTAAAATTACCCAAGCATTAATGGAAATGAATGCAAGTATAAAGAAGTAATACATGTGACCTACAGACTACTACATTGTAAAAATCCTCTCTATTTTATCTCCCTCTATCCACTCTCAGTTACTCTATTCATATATGGAGCAAAATTCCCTCCCATAGAAAGGAACCCCTTTTCCTTCTAGTGGCCCAATTATAACACAACCCAATAGCCTACTAGTGGTTAAGTTTAACTCATTAAATCTTAAATAAAATTACAATATTGACTTTCATAGAGTATTCTTCATCATGATCATGTGGCTAGTCCATTTTCCATGTTTAATGGGTATTGGCTTGGTATCCTCTCAAATCAGGGTAGTCAAAATAGGGAGGTCAACTTCTAGGTGGCATAACTTTTGCATACAAAACCTGATTTAGGTGATTATTGCACCATTGCAAAGGTATTTTTGTGTATAATAACACTAGAGGATGTGATGCTTAAGTGGTAAAGTTTTCCTCCCAAAAAATTTCATATGATGCCTCAAACTGGTTTTGAAAGGTTTTAAACCCCAATTTTCCAAACTAGGACATGATGGTAAAGATGGTCGTGTTAGTTTATTCCTCCACCTTTTGTACTTTTAAATCATTGAGATGGATACAAATTAATATAATGATCCAATCTAGATCATTTTTGATATAAAAAAGTCAAATACATCACAAATGTGTTGTTATATCTATGACTAAAACCCTACTCCTCTTTTCACCTCATCATTATCCTTAGTGTGAATGGACCTCGATTTAGTAAGAACACATATTCTTTGTTACTTTCCACACAATACTAGACAGTAAGGGAGTCTACAACCTCATGAATCAATACCATGGGTCATCAAGTTGTTTTCTTTGGTTTAGGATGTATCATTTTTAAAGGAATCCATCCCCTTCACGTTATAAAAAAATTTTCATGGGTTCTATTGTACCTATTTCCTGTAGGCAATCCTTGGTTGCAAAAAACTACACGAGGAAACCAACTCAACCAGCCTTTAGGTTCAAGCTGGCCCTTGAACCAAAGGGGGATCCCTCAGTGGTTATGAGGCTTTGTTTAATGTTGTTTCACTTGTCACTGAACATCAGCCTTTGAAGCACAATGGCCAGATTTATGGTTTTAATTTGGGGTGGTTAGCAATCAATGACAAAATATATCCATGATTAAAGGCCTCTCTCATAGGGTTCCTTTAGAATGTGTCAGCTTCCAGCCTGACAAAATGACTTAGCTTTTTAAGGATTATGATAGAAGAATGTAAGGAGATTCCTAATAATTAAGCAATCATACAAAATTCTTAAAAACTAGAGAAATTTGGATGCGTGTAGAAGATTTCTACAACCCAAAAAAATATATTCAAAGGAAACTGAAGGCCAAACTGAAACCAATCTAAGAGGAGCTATTTCAGATAGATAATCCAATAAGCTAATATCTTTTAATGACTATCGGGAGGCATAAAGAAAAAACCAGTCAAATAGGAGTTTTGTTGGACAAACAGTCCAATAAGCTAACTTCTTTCTAAAGGTTATGATTTTACAGGGGATTTTAGAGAGATTAAGACTTAATCTAGATTTACCCACACCTTCATATAAATGCTTTGAACATGTGTAGAAATAAGATATGAAACACTAGAAAGACATACTAGAAAACACAAAATTTTGTCAAACTAGAACCAGAAGGCTTTCATTAGAAATACTATAATAGAAGATATTACAAAGTGAATAGCCTTGGCATAAAAATCCCACACATATTACTTCAATTGATGAAGTATTTATACAATTTCCTCACAATATCTTGATAAAAATATCAAGAGCTATTACAAATATCTGAAACCTATATTACAAAAATAGAGCACAAATAAAGGTAACTAAAACTATTTGGATAGTTCTGGTACTATCCTTGAGGATCTATGTTGATAAAGAATAGAAATTTGAATTTTATTGCAACTTATATTTGATGAGGTGGCCTCCAAGTCACTAACTATCTTTGAGGTTTTTCCTCCTGAAAGTTTGAAAAATATGGTCCTGTAATACCTTTGTTTCTCCAAAACCATAATAGATGTTAGAAAAATGAGAGAGGTTTTTGTAAATGATAATGTTGGCAACAAAACCACTTTCAGTTGTTGAAAATATATTTCCACCAGCTTGGAAACCGCATTTGAAAACACAAGCTAAAAACAGGAAAATTTGGGAAAACATGCATGCAAAAAGTCATCCAAACATCCTAAACCATAACCTCAGTTACAAAAAGGAGAGAGTTTTTTGTATATTATAATCTTAGGAACAAAAAACTCCTCCATTTTACCCCAATTTATTTCTTATTATCCACAATATTCTCTGCAAAAAGGTGATTGAAACAAACAATTTGTGGAAAATATGCCTTTAAAGAATCATTAACATCTCCCAAAAAATAATAGATGTAAGAAAACAGAGAGAGGTTTTTGTACAAGAGGATGTTAGAAACAAAAACCTATTTCATCTTCTTAAAATACGTTCTCATTTGTTTTTAAGAAATGTTTGACATTACTGCATTGTATAGGGAGAAAACATAGTTTTAACTGACCATGAGACCAGCATATGACATGGAGGTAGGAGATGATGTGGAGGCATGGAGTTGGAAAGAATAATTGATGTGTGGACGCGGAAGGAAGGTGTGGGAATGGGACAGTAAGCGGGAGAGGGATCAGGCGGGAGGAGATATGTGGCAGTGGTGGATTGGCAAGGAAATGCTATGAAAGATGACGTAATCAAGATGGGTGGTTTACATGGGGAACATATATTGTTTTCGAAGGGGGGGGATAGTGGTTTCTTGTATTGGTAGAGGGGGGTCTGAAATCTTGGTGAAAGTACACGTAGAAGCAGAAAACTTATTTTTCAGACCCCCCCCCCTCGACGTTAAACATAATCACATCAGGGGCAGGTGTCTGAAATAGTTAGGTGGCCATCGGATTTGGGTGGAGTTGAAATCTACGATGAGGACATGCCCGGGGATTAGTGCTAGTGGTCCCAATCGGATCTTTGGCGGATCACTTTATTAATGAATGTAAAAACTTTAGGATAAGTTGTATTTCCAAGGTTTATTAAACATGTTACCTCATTTCCCTAATTTATTCAAATAAACTAGGTAGGTGATGAGCCCCAAAAATGGACAAATATTTGGGCTCATCCAACCTCCTAATTTGACTTGATCCACCATTCTCATTTGTTTATTGCATGTTTTTGATTATTTTTATGTTAATAGAGTGAATTTGGTTAGTCATTATGCCAACAAGTCTAATGGGTGCTTTGTGTAGCCTTTTTGGTCAACTTGGAGACAAATTTGAAGGTCTTAATGAGCACTTGGCAGCCAAATTCGTGGGAGAACAAGCTAGAGGATTTGTAGGAAGGTGTCCCCCTCATTTATGGGCCCTTACCTCGAATTCTCCACCATCAGCTCGGAATTCAAGGGCCACAGAATCAATCAGCTCAAGGGCAGCCAAGCAAGTCAAGTTGGACTGCTGTTAACTACAAGTCTTGGGCAGCCAAGTCCCTAACTTTTAGGAGGACTGTTGGGTCCTCAAATTGTATAAATAAGAAGGCTTGGGGCCTCATTTTGGTTAGCTAGTGGTTAGTCATTTTGTAGCTAGTTAGTCATTTTGTTTTAGCCATTAGTTAGCTAATTTGTAGTTCGATTTTTATGCAATAGATTAGCTTTGCTTTCAGCTCATGTTCAAGTTCTCCTTGTGGACAGTTTTGATGTACTTTTCATTTCTTGATTAATAAAGATGGATCCAGCTTTGCACCAGCTCTAAATCTTTCATGGGAGGCTGTAGCTCTTGGGGTTGGGCCCATCTCAAGCGCCCAGTACCTCCCTTGTTTCTCTTTATGTGTGTTTGCTGCGTTCTTGAGAAAAAATCTGCTCTTTAGATTTAATTCATGTTGTGTTACTTAGGTTGCTTTTGATGGTTAAAGTAGTTTCTTATGTTTAAGATAGATTGGTAGGAGTTATTCATGCGTTTATATCTCTTGGATAATGTTTTGTTCACAGGTTGTACGTGATTCTTTTCATGAATAAGGTTGTTGTCCACCGATTTCATTAACTTGTTAGATAGATCACATGATATTTCGATTGCATGCAAGATGTAGTTGGTTTGATCAAGTAACCACTATGCAGGGCATCTTCATCACCTCCTCGTTCATTTGAGCCTCATTCAGATCAGCTCCTCCATCACCAAGTCTGTTCCCTCATCTCCCATCTTCTCTTTTGCCAAGTAACCTTACCTTCTTCCCCATTGTTGTCTCAACTACCTTCAAGCCAAGTCAGCTTTCCACATCATCTCACCACTCCATCCATCAGCTCCTGGATCACTTCAGACCCCCATCCTACCTCCATAACCATCCATGCATCTTCCATCAACCATCCATCCTCAAACATCCCATTTCAGAACATCCTGTAGAAGAATTGCAGACCTTCCTGTAGAAATCCCTGCGTTTCCTGTAGAATCCCCTGCAGACATCCTGTAGGAGGCCACTCACTCGGTTGCTGAGCCTCTGAACGTGAGGAACCTCTGTGGACTGATGCTAAGGATCTCTGGGGACCTCTCCTAGCCTCCCCAACCTTTCCCAAGCTCTCCTTCCATTCCAACCGCTCCTGCACAACCAAACCCTAATAAAAAACATCATCACAATAAATCCAACCACTTAATGACAAAATACAAAAACATGTCTTTTCAAGTGAAAGTAGCTTAGATTCATGTATTTCAACTCACTGCATGTAATAGCATCATTGGTAGAAGTTTCATTCACGTTTTTGCATTGTAAGGGTCAAGCTAGTTAAATTAGGGTTTATTAGGGTTTCTATGCTTTGTTAGCTTTCCATTTCCTTTTTGCAAAGTAGGTTAGCTTCCTTCAAGATAGCTTTCATCCATCACTCATAAAGCTTCTTCTGTGAGCCTATAGAAGTTGGCTTGAGCCCTAGCGGACTTGTGCCAGCTGACCAAGTGACAGCTGCGACAAGAGCTAGTACTTGTGCATACAGCACCGTCGCTTCCAAGTTTGTACGAACTACCGGGTTGATAAAATTAAGAGACAGGAAGCTCCAGGAGTTGTAGCATTATTGCTACAATACTGGAGCCCACCATCTTTTTGGCACCGTTGCCGGGGAAGCGGCAAAGTATTGGTGATTGTTGCTATTCTTCTATCTTCTACTACAACCTTCTGCTAAGTAGTTTATTTCATTTCCATTATGCAATTTCATTTATGAAAAAGTAGATTAGCATTTCTTGCTTTCATAGATTAGCATTTCAATTCCGCAATTTCATTTCTGCAAGCGTAGATTAGCATTTCAATTTCGCAAGCGTAGCCTAGCATTTCATTCCTGCAATTTCATTTGAGCAACATAGATTAGTCCTTTCCTGCTTTCATTTCAATTCCGCATTTTCATTTTAACAAGATAGTTAGTTGCAGTTCAATTTTTTCCAAGTTTTGCATGTAGAAGTAGAAAAAAGCAAAAATCAACCAAAAAGATTTCATTTCATGCTTTGTAGGAGTAGAGATAAGTTAGAAAAATGATTGCACAACACCCCCACTGCTTCACACAGCCAACGTTCTTCTTCGATGGCTGTGATGAAAGAACCCCTGGGTGGACATCAAGACATATCTGAAGAACCTCTAGGGGAGAAGAAGAAGAAACATTCCTCTGAAGCAAATGGCTACAAGCAGAAATGTTGGGAGCAGTCCCTTGTCCAAAGATGAATTTGCAAATCAGATCGAAGATTTCAAGAGTGATATGAGGCAGTTTCTTGCCATGCAACTGGATACCTTGCGGATCCAAAAGAAGCAAGAAGAAGCCAAGAGGGCTTTGGCCATTTTTTGTCCTAGGTGCACTAGAAAGCATCCTAGGAACGAATGTCCAATGCACCCTCTAGAAGTGTGTTTCATCTGTGAAGAATACCATCCTACAGATCAGTGCCCTTCCTTGCCCAGAATCAAAGCTACATATCAAAGAGCCAAGGGAGCCACTGAATCACTCCGTTATATGAACCAAAGGAGGCCACATGGACCCATACCCTACCAGCAGGAACTACAAGGGACACCCGAGACCTATTATGACCCTTACCAAGCCACCTTCATGCCTTCTTGGGGTCCCCCTGCTCATCCTTCCTGGTTCACACCTCCTCCTTATTCCTTCACAGATCCATATTATGCCCAACCAGCTGCTCATTCATTTCACTCTTATGCTCAGCCACAGCCTCAGTGGAATGCACCTTATCAGGAGTGGAGGCCCCAGTACAACTCTCATCCCGCTCATTTTCCTCCACCACCTGCTCATCCACAACCATCGCAATTACACCCCTCCACTCAGCTACCCGTAGCACCATTTCCAAAACCATGCAATGGAGCAGCTCAACCAAATTGCAAAGCTGAGGCACAACATGTGCAAATGACTCCTTTTGAGCTCAATGATGTTCACCAAAGCTCAGGAAGAGTGTTGCAAAAGAGAGAATCTATTGACAACATTGAAGGACCAAAAGCAAAAGAAGATTCCAAAGAGGAGATCAAAGAACCATGGGCTGCACTTAATGAAGAGAAGAGATCAGAATCAGAGACCGAGAGAGATCCCTCATGGTTACCATCAAATCTTCCATGTACTCAAGAGAAAGATCAACAAAAAGAGGAAGATCAGAAGGTCATGATAGAAGGTGACATGAAGAATGATCCAGATTAGCAAAAGGACCAAGGATATCAAAGCTATATTGAGATATGGTTTCAAAAGGTCACTAAGTTGCAGCAGTTCTTTCTTCCTCAGCTATGTTTTGTACTTTCAAAGTCAGATCATTTTGTCTCTGAAATTTGGATAGTTGTCAAAGCATGCATTCCGAGCCTTCACATCATTTTTTCTCTAATCTCGATGTGCACATGGCTCCATTGGAAGTATTCTTATACTTGAAAATGATTTTGTTTTTCAAGTAGGGTAGGGTAGAAAAAAAAAAAAAAGAAAAAAAAAAAAATGAAAATAAGATGAAAAAATAAAAATCTAAGGTGAAAACCTCCTCGGAGGTGCCTTAGATTGGCTCATTGATTGAAAACCTCCATGAGGCGGTCAATGGGTTGGAAAACCTCCCTTGGAGGCCCCCAGGGTAGGCAATTAGGGTGAAAACCTCCATGAGGCGCCCTAGTTGTTTTTCAAAAAAAAAAAGAGAAAAAAAAAGAAAAAATAAAAAGCTAATCTCCATTGAATAATTTCATGTTGCAGCAGTGACATTGCAGGTTGCAAGAAGGACATTGTAGATCAGGTGGATCACTCAAAACGAAGACAAAGGAGTTTTTGTGCCTTCTACAGGAAGTTTCGTATCTTCTACAGGAAGCTTACAAAAAAGCCAAATTGATCTCCGAGGAGGACCTGAAGGCTTGGAATATGTCCATGAGGCCTACCCACATCCATGTTTCCATTCCTCACCACTTTTCCATCATTTTTTTCATGTCATTATGCTTCTTTCCTCAAAACTGTGTCTTCTACAGGAAGCTCTGTATTTCTACAGGAAACATCCTGTAGAACCTTTGGACGAGCCAAATACAATTTCAAAAGTGAATCTAATGGTGGGAATCTTTTGATTAGGCCTACAAGCACTTGTGTGTCCATCCCTTGCCTTTCTCCATCATTTTTTCACCTCCTTGTGCTTCTCGTTGTGCTTCTACAGGAACTTCCTGTAGAAATTGTGGGAAACTAGGCATGCATTTCAAAAAGTGGTTTGGCGAGCATGGTAGCTTCCTCAAGGGTTTAGAAGCCCTCATGCAATCTTCCAACTCCTCCTCCATCATCTCCATACCTGCATCACAGCCAAAATTCATTTTGTCATACCATGCAAACACATGCAAAGTGCCTTGAAGCAAAAATCCATAGAGCAGAATTTGTTTTTGCCATAACTTGAAAACCATGCATCCTTTTGACAAACCGTTTTATGGGGAATTGTACAAGGTTGATGAAAACATGCCTGAGCAGTTTCATGCAATTCCGGTGTACGGTTTCCAAGAAATCAGCCTCCATCACCATCAGCCATTTTCGCATTTTCTCCATATCCGTGCATCCGTTTTAAAACTTGTTTCATGGGGAGATGCACATGGGTGATAGTAGCCTACCCAAGCAGTTTCAGCCGATTCCGATGCACGGTTTCCGAGAAATCGAGCTCTGAAATCTTCAGCCATTTTCCAATTTTCTCGAAATCCGTGCATCCATTGATCACGAATTTGCTATGGGAGATGCATGATGATGATAGGAACATGCTCCCCGAGTTTCAGATCAATCCGATCTACCGTTTGGGAGAAATGGCAAAAAGAAGTTCTGGTTTTGTGACCATGCAGCAGCAGCAGCTTGAACGGGCAGAGTTGAACGTGGAAATGATTGCATGCACTCAGATCCGGCCAGAGGACACCTGCACATGAAAAAAGCAATCAAGGATTAGCAGCCAAGCCATATGCAATCAGGAAAACTAAGCATGCAGCAGCAAAATCAGAGCAGGCAGCAGCAAAAAGCTCACGGCAGCCATTCAACTTCGAGGTATGTGACAAACTCATTCCTCTATTGCATAAATTTAATTCGAAAACTGCATGAATTAATGGAATGGTGGGATTAAGCCACGAATTAGTAAGGTTCAGCTGATTGTCGTCCCTAAGAACTTAGCCGGCAGTCACGCAGCATGGTCATTCACGTGAAACTGAAAAAACACAGCCAGTTATGGATAGTTTAAACTCCAGTGAAACAAATGGTAAGGGATTACAGGCAGATGGAACTGCAGGGGACGAAAAATTTGCATGGGCTAAGCGCAGGTCTCTGCCACCTCACCACAAATCACGCAGTGAATAAAGGAACGCTTGGCTGAAGACTCACGTAATTGTTGTTCAGGTACACTTGCTAACTGTTGTTCATTTACACTTGCAAATGTTAAACTCACGTCCTTCATCAAGTTTTGGGCTTGTTAACAATTCTCCCGCATGCAAAGATCATTCAAAGGTGCAGAGACATCCTACAGGCATTTCTACGGGATGTCGTCTACAGGAAAGTACAGCAGAATCTTCCCGAGCAGAGAAGCCTAAGGTTTTTCATCAAGTTTGGAGCTTGAAGAAAGATGGACAATTATCATATGGCCAAGGGTGAAAAACTTGTCCCTCCTTATGCTAGACAGGGGTATAATTCCTCTTGCAATACCACTATCAGAATACCAATCAGGTGCTTTCACAGCTCTTCTAAAATGGCCAACCAGTCCAGAAAGCATGGAGATGCCCGTTGTATGAGTTCAGAAGTATGGTGTGTCACGTTTAGCTAAGACTGTAAGCCACTGATTTCAAATTGAAAATGAAGCTCTTGAAGTTTTGCATGTGGATCAATATATTCATAGGATTCTGGTAGAAGAAGATTGGAATGGCTATGAGGACGTAGCAAATAGCCTCTATGCTGCTTCAGGAGATGCTAGCTGAA
Organism: Pinus tabuliformis; assembly: GCA_031772625.1. Taxonomy (NCBI): domain Eukaryota; kingdom Viridiplantae; phylum Streptophyta; class Pinopsida; order Pinales; family Pinaceae; genus Pinus; species Pinus tabuliformis. The sequence goes on from CM062817.1 coordinate 648,057,237, forward strand.
AACTTAGAAGTTAGCAATGCATGCAGAAAACTTAGAAGTCAGCAACGCATGGTGAACCTATACATGGGTGTGAAGGCTTGATTTCGTAAATTGGTTGTTAACTTGTGCAATTTATGTCATCCTCTGCAGCAAAAGCAAAATGGTCACACGTTTTGGCTTCATCAAATCCTCACTGCAATTAGGTTCACCCATTGTCATTCCTCATATTTCTTACCTTTGTTACATAAGTCTACTTGCCAACTGCAGCATAAATGTTTTATAGCAGCACATAAGTTGCTGATACAACGAGTCCAAATAAAAACGCATTCTGCCGCATGTTTCCCTAGCTCCATATTCCCATGGGTTCTTTGGGCATCCATGAAAGCTGCCACATTATGGCAGGTGATTCATATAGCATTTTGTTGATCTTCTGCTTTGGAAACATTCCTAGCTTGGCCATGGAGGTAAACCAGGCATATTGCTCCAATTTTATGTTGTGCTATGACCCTAATTAATGGAAGCAAATCATCAAATCACACTAGCTCAGAGTTACAAGCAGCAGGCAGTGAACAATGAGCGGGTTACACGTTCAGAGTTACAAGCAGCAGGCAGTGAGGAAGAAGAGCAGGAAGGAGGAGGAGATGAAGGCTGCCACAGCCCAGCTGAAAGGAAAATCGCCCACAGCCAAGCAAGATACAGTGGTGTTGTCTGTTTCTACAGGAAGACAGAGGACTGTTTCTACAGGAAGACAGAGGACTGTTTCTACAGGAAGCCAGTGAACTGTTCTATAGGAAGTTTGAAAAGAGGGAAGCCAAAGGAGAAATCGGCTGAGATGTTAGCCAAGGAAGCCACCAGGGCCATCAAAGACAAGGGGAGAGATTTGGTTGCTCAGAGGATGAGCAACACTTTCAGTAGGGGGGTGATGATGAGCCCCAAAAATGGACAAATATTTGGGCTCATCCAACCTCCTAATTTGACTTGATCCACCATTCTCATTTGTTTATTGCATGTTTTTTATTATTTTTATGTTAATAGAGTGAATTTGGTTAGTCATTATGCCAACAAGTCTAATGGGTGCTTTGTGTAGCCTTTTTGGTCAACTTGGAGACAAATTTGAAGGTCTTAATGAGCACTTGGCAGCCAAATTCGTGGGAGAACAAGCTAGAGGATTTGTAGGAAGGTGTCCCACTCATTTATGGGCCCTTACCTCGAATTCTCCACCATCAGCTCAGAGTTCAAGGGCCACCGAATCAATCAGCTCAAGGGCAGCCAAGCAAGTCAAGTTGGACTGCTGTTAACTACAAGTCTTGGGCAGCCAAGTCCCTAACTTTTAGGAGGACTGTTGGGTCCTCAAATTGTATAAATAAGAAGGCTTGGGGCCTCATTTTGGTTAGCTAGTGGTTAGTCATTTTGTAGCTAGTTATTCATTTTGTTTTAGCCATTAGTTAGCTAATTTGTAGTTCGATTTTTATGCAATAGATTAGCTTTGCTTTCAGCTCATGTTCAAGTTCTCCTTGTGGACAGTTTTGATGTACTTTTCATTTCTTGATTAATAAAGATGGATCCAGCTTTGCACCAGCTCTAAATCTTTCATGGGAGGCTATAGCTCTTGGGGTTGGGCCCATCTCAAGCACCCAGTACCTCCCTTGTTTCTCTTTATGTGTGTTTGCTGCGTTCTTGAGAAAAAATCTGCTCTTTAGATTTAATTCATGTTGTGTTACTTAGGTTGCTTTTGATGGTTAAAGTAGTTTCTTATGTTTAAGATAGATTGGTAGGAGTTATTCATGCGTTTATATCTCTTGGATAATGTTTTGTTCACAGGTTGTACGTGATTCTTTTCATGAATAAGGTTGCTGTCCACCGATTTCATTAACTTGTTAGATAGATCACATGATATTTCGATTGCATGCAAGATGTAGTTGGTTTGATCAAGTAACCACTATGCATGGCATCTTCATCACCTCCTCGTTCATTTGAGCCTCGTTCAGATCAGCTCCTCCATCACCAAGTCTGTTCCCTCATCTCCCATCTTCTCTTTTGCCAAGTAACCTTACCTTCTCCCCCATTGTTGTCTCAACTACCTTCAAGCCAAGTTAGCTTTCCACATCATCTCACCACTCCATCCATCAGCTCCTGGATCACTTCAGACCCCCATCCTACCTCCATAACCATCCATGCATCTTCCATCAACCATCCATCCTCAAACATCCCATTTCAGAACATCCTGTAGAAGAATTGCAGACCTTCCTATAGAAATCCCTGCGTTTCCTGTAGAATCCCCTGCAGACATCCTGTAGGAGGCCACTCACTCGGTTGCTGAGCCTCTGAACATGAGGAACCTCTGTGGACTGATGCTAAGGATCTCTGGGGACCTCTCCTAGCCTCCCCAACCTTTCCCAAGCTCTCCTTCCATTCCAACCGCTCCTGCACAACCAAACCCTAATAAAAAACATCATCACAATAAATCCAACCACTTAATGACAAAATACAAAAACATGTCTTTTCAAGTGCAAGTAGCTTAGATTCATGTATTTCAACTCACTGCATGTAATAGCATCATTGGTAGAAGTTCCATTCACGTTTTTGCATTGTAAGGGTCAAGCTAGTTAAATTAGGGTTTATTAGGGTTTCTATGCTTTGTTAGCTTTCCATTTCCTTTTTGCAAAGTAGGTTAGCTTCCTTCAAGATAGCTTTCGTCCATCACTCATAAAGCTTCTTCTGTGAGCCTATAGAAGTTGGCTTGAGCCCTAGAGGACTTGTGCCAGCTGACCAAGTGACAGCTGCGACAAGAGCTAGTACTTGTGCATACAACACCGTCGCTTCCAAGTTTGTACGAACTACCGGGTTGATAAAATTAAGAGACAAGAAGCTCCAGGAGTTGTAGCATTATTGCTACAATACTGGAGCCCACCAGTAGGGTGAACTTAAATGTGTTGACCCTGATTCAATACATAGATTTAAAAATTTTTGATCATACAATTTGATCAAAACTAATCATGTTACAACATTCACTCCAACTGGGGACTGCCTCCCCCTGTGGGATGTAGGGAACTCATAAACTAGTTGCCTTTAGTGTTGGGCATGGATTCATACCATAAAACCATCAACCACTGATCTTTCATCTTATGTAGAAATATAACCAATCCTCGTGGATCAATGTTTTCATTTGAATTCTTTTCTACTGCACACTACAACCTACAACTGTGAAATGCAACCATATGCCTACACTAATTCGGATACTCTTTCATACTGAAATATGAAAACTGAAAATTTCTAGAGACTAAAAATATAAGTTGATCTATCAGATACTCTTCAAATCACACCACTCATAAACAACAAACACACTAGTCTACTGCATATTGAAACTCAAAATATCTATTCAATCCCCATAACTCTATCTAACTGAACTGAAAAACATTGCACTATTAGGTGTAATCTGCTTTCCAATGTAACCAAGTGTGAAGTGGATTATTTACAAACAAAGTTGCCAACAACAAAAAATATGAGGAATATATACAATATGACATGAAATCCCTTGGGAAACTTATACTCATAGGTGTACTTTAAAAGTTGCATCCTTTGTATACATTTTAGTTTTCTGACCATGGATGAGAGGGAAAGACATATACTATTGATTGCAAGTATCAATGAACCTAGCATATCAGTAAAGGTAGCTGAAATTTCAAAATAGTGGGATCGGTTACCCAGTGGAATCAGCATATGATAAAGTGGAGTCACCCGATGAAGAAATGCAACCAATACTAAATCCCTACTCCTTGTTCACCAGCAAGGAATAGATCTAATCTTTATCGTTCCCTGAAGAAAGATATCTTCGTTACTTTTCTCCTTGGCAACGGTGCCAGATGTTGTACCTATTTCCCATAGGTAGTCCTTAGCTGCAAAAAACTATGCCATGAAACCAACTCAACCAGCCTTTAGGTTCAAGTTGGCCCTTGAACCAGAGGGTGCTCCCTCAGTGGTTACAAGACTTTGTGTAATGTTGTTCACCTGTCACTGAATAACAACCTTTGAAGCATAATGGCCAGATTTATGGTTTTAATTTGGGGTGGTTGGCGATCAATGACAAAATCTATACATGATTAAAGGCCTCCCTCATAGGGTTCCTTCAGAACGTGTCAGCTTCCAGCCTAATAGAATGACTTAGCTTTTCAAGGATTATGACAGAAGAATGTAAGGAGATTTCTAATAATTAAGCAATCAGACATAATTCTTAACAACTAGGGAAATTTGGATGCATGTAGAATATTTCTACATCCCAAAAAAACATATTCAAAGGAAACTAAAGGCCAAACTGAAACCAATCTAAGAGTAGCTATTTCAGATAGATAGTCCAATAAGCTAATATCTTTTAATGGCTATCAGAAGGCATAAAGAAAAAACCAGTCAAAGAGGAGTTATCTTGGACAAACTGTCCAATAAGCTAACCTCTTTCTAAAGGTTATGATTTTATAGGGGATTTCAGAGAGATTAAGACTTAATCTACACTTACCCACACCTTCATTTAAATGCTTTGAACATGTGTAGAAATAAGATATGAAACACTAGAAAAACATACTAGAAAACACAAAATCTGTCAAACTAGAGTCAGAAGGCTTTCATTAGAATAACTATAAGAGAAGCTATATAAAGTGAAGAGCCTTGGCATCAAAAGCCAACATATATTACTTCAATTGATGAAGTATTTATATAATTTCCTCATAAAATATCTTGATAAAAATATCAAGAGCTATTACAAATATATGAAAATTGTATTACAAAAATAGAACACAAATAAAGGTAACTAAAACTATTTGAAGAGTTCTGGTACTATCCTTGAGGATTTCTGTTGATAAATAAGAGCAATTTGAATTTGATTGCAACTTATATTTGATGAGGTGGCCTCCAAGTCACTAACTGTCTTTGAGGTTTTTCCTCCCGAAATTCTGAAAAATAGGGTCTTGTAATACCTTTGTTTCTCCCAAACCATAACATATGTTAGAAAAATGGGAGAAATTTTTGTAAATTATGATGTTGGCAACAAAAACCTCTTTCATTTTTTGAAAATGAATTTCCACCTACTCAGAAACTATATTGGAAAACACTGGCTAAAAATAGGAAAGTTCGGGGAAACATGCCTACAAAGAGTCATCCTAATATCCCAAACCATAACCTCTATTATAAAAATGAGAGAGGTTTTGGTAGCTTAAAAGCTTAGGAACAAAACCTCCTCCATTTTACCACAATTTACTTCTGATTATCCACAATATGCTTTGCAAAAAGGTGACTAAAACTGGAAATTTATGGAAAATATGCCTTTAAATAATCATTAGTATCTCCCAAACCATAATAGATGTAAGAAAACTGAGAGACTTTTTTCTACACAAGGATGTTAGGAACAAAAACCTCTTTCAGTGTCTGAAAATACATTCTCATTTGTTTGTAAGCAATGTTTGACATTATAATGATGTATAGGGAGAAAACATAGTTTTAGCTGACCATGAGACCGACATATGACATGGAGGTAGGAGACGATGTGGAGGCACATGGATGGCTGAAATAGTTGATGTGTGGATGTGGAAGGAAGGTGTGGGAATGGAACAGTAAGCGGGAGAGGGATCAGGTGGGAGGAGATGCGTGGCAGTGGTGGATTGGCGGGGAAATGTTATGAAAGCTGACGTAATCAAGATGGGTGGTTTACGTGGGGAGTGGATACCGTTTTCGGAGGGGGGGGAGAGAGGTTTCTTGTATTGGTGGAGGGGGGTCCAAAATCTCAACAGAAGGACATGTAGCAGCGGGAAACTACTTTTTCAGACCCCCCTGACGTTAAACATAATTACATCGGGGGTGGGGGGGTGGTCCGAAATAGTTAGGTGGCCATCAGATTTGGGCAGAGTTGAAATCTATAGTGAGGACATGCCTGGGTATTAGTGCTGGTGGTCCCCATTGGATCTTTAGCGGACCACTTTATTAATGAATGTAAAAACTTTAGGATAAGTTTTATTTCCAAGTTTTATTAAACAGGTTGCCTCGTTTCCCTAATTTATTCAAATAAACTAGGTAGGGTGCATTTAAATGTTCTAACCCTTATTTAATACATAGATTTAAAATTGTTTGATCATAATTTTTGATCAAAACTAAACATGTTACAATAGGTTCATCGTGCAACAAGCCTTTGATAATGCTTGTTTAGTATTTCGATTAAAGAGACACCAACAAAAAGGTAAATATCGTACCCAATGTATTATACTTGTATATAAGCATATACAGTGAAGTTATAAGTACTTTGTGGAAGTAGGACTATTGTGACCATCACAAGGCAAACCATGCTTATTCACATGTTGAGGTTGGGAATAAGAAATGCATTCTTAGTCTGGTGTATTATGAATTGTTTTGAAATATAGTGCATTTGGCATCCTCTCTTCCTCCTCTCTTGATTTAGATACTTGTTATTTTTCAATAGGCTTTAATATCAACTTATAATCTTCTAAACCATAATAATTCCATTGCCTAAATGCATAAAGAATGAGTCACATCAAAGTGTTGAAATAATGCAAATAAATTATCACATACATTTACATTTAAATCTAAGGCAACAATAATACAAGGAAAGTGTTGTCATCCTATCAATGGTATTCTCATTTCAAGTTAAAAGTTTAGCATTGCAACAATAAATAATGTATGTAAGTGAAATAGAGATTCAGGGAAATAATGCCAATATTTAGAAGAAAACATTGATAGTGTTAAACTCACATGGACAGCGAGACAGATGGAAAGATAAATCAGTGAGTGCATATTTTTATTAACATAAGATACACATTTATAGTACAATAGGTGACTCTTGGGATTCAGATCCCAAGGTCTCTTGGACTGCTTGTCCATTCAACTTCCATGCTAACCCTTTAGGATTAGGTGTCCAACATTCCCCCCCTTAATCCGAAGGGTTATGTATGAGTCCAAGAAGAGAGCTGTAATACAAAATGTGCAAAAAATGCATGGCAGCACTAGGCTGAATGTGCTCTATGAAATGTTGGTAAAAAAGGCGGTGGTTTAAGGATGACCACCAACACTGGAATGCTTAGTGCATTTCCCGGAACTCTTCCAAAACTGGCAAGAAACTGAAGTTTTCTGCTAGAGGAAGTGATCCTATTGTTTTAAAGAGGGAAACCTTCAACCATAAAAGGGAGGTCTCACCCCGCATAAAAGGTAAAACTTCAACCTGTAAAGGGAAGTCTCAATCTGTGATGGTTTAAGGATGACCAACAACTCTAGAATGCTTAATGCAATTCCTGGAACTCTTCCAAAACTGGCAAGAAGCTGGTGTCTTCTGCTAGAGGAAGTGTTCTCAATCTGTGATCACGGGCATCTTTGTCTCTGGCTGCAACTCTGAAACTGGTGTGGCAGGTTGTGGCTCAGGCTCGCTTGATGTGACTTTGAAGCTTGTAGATGACCATCATTTCCCCCCCTGTCAGATACAAGGTGAGAAGATGGAGACAACTCAACTGCAAGACTGTTCAATACTCTGGAACAAGTTTTGACATGTGTTTGGAATATCTTCTTGGCTGTTGATGCCCATTGCCAAGAAGCGATCCATCCAAGATGAATCTTTGTTCTTGCATGTGGTTTGTTTCTGAAGCATCTGTGTGAAGAATGGCTGGTTTTATGACAGTGCTCACATGGATGAAGATCAAAACAGTGATCTTTCAGATGGCCAACTCGATCACAGTGTTGGCATTTCACGATCTGTTGTTTTTGTTGTTGTTGTTGTTGCTGTAGAAGAGGGGCAGATTCTGGAACAGCTGAAGCTGAACTGTCATGAAGAGCATGTGAACTATCATAAATGAATCCAGCACTCTGAAACTGAATGGGCTTTGAGTAGTCTGGAATATGAAAGGACAAGTCCTTGTCATATCCAAGACCAGTTTTGTGCTTGTTGTGGACAAGCTGTTCCCAAGGTCTGATGATGGGCTTGGGAAGTGCAGACTGAACCTCTGCATCTGCATGTAACTTTGCTGCTTTATCTGAATGAACTGTAACATTATTGACTTGCTGTTTGTGGGAGTCTGCTTCATTGTTCTGAACAGAAACAGGTTCAGAATGGTGTCTATTTTGATGTAGCTCTTCTCGCTGTAGCTGTGATTCAAGCTGCAAAAAATCGATCTTTTCTTGTGCATTTTGTAAACATGTCTGAATTTCTGAGAGAGATCTTTTGCTGATTTGTAATGTGTCATCAACAGTATATTGTATAAGAGTTTTCATGAACTCTAATACTTCACTGATTCTGGCCATTTATGCGTTAAAAACTGATCAAAACTACTACTTAATGCAGAAAAGTAGTACCCACTCACAGTACACAGCAATATTCTTTATAAATGTCAGCAAATGATCAGTGTGCAATATAAAGGATTACAATCAACTCACCAAAAACTTTATGCAGCAGTGGAATCAAGAAATCAATGCACTATAATGAGTTTTAAATACAACAACTGGGGCAGCAGCAACTGCAAACTTGTTTGGATCCTTCACTTTCAAATCAGTGTCAGCAACAAATAAAAAAAACTCAATAGCTGGCAATTTCACAGCTGTACCATTGCATGCGGAAGCTTATCTTTCATGTGATTCAAAATCATTCACCATTGATTTCTTACTTTCATTAAAAACCATCATATATGGAATTATCTCAATTCCAATATCTACTCATCAATAGGAAAATTCATAACTTCTTAAACCCAATGACTCAAATCATTCAGATGCTCATCAACCAAATAAATATCATTCATATATGACCAAAATTTAATGAAACAATGTAACCAGCTTCATCAATCCAGCTAACATCCCTCATCTCATCTAAGTGAGCCAACAAGTTGTTTGCATCACACTTGATGTTTGCAGGCCTTTCAAAAAACATAAACTTCCGGTTAGAATCTCAGCCTACCTCCGAATACAAGGCATCAAGTAAATAGACCTTGGACCTTCATGCCCAAATTCGCATCAAGGAAACTGACCTTATATAACCTTATAGCCAAATGAGCAGACGGGCATCCAGAAAACAGATTCGAAACAAACTTGAGAATCCTATCTGCATGTGGGTGTCAAAGTAGTCTCAAGCCAAAAACTGTAAAATTGGACTTTTTCTACCGTCAATATCACAAGAGGATTTGTGGGACATTACTGCGCAGAGACATTTTCCTGCTTAAAAATCAATGCGGCAAATGCTTTTAATTTCTATGCAAACTCTTCGTTGTTGTAACGAGAGTTCAAATCAAAAGACTCGAACCCTTATCTGGTCATGCCCTTGTCTTCTTTCGAAGAGGAAACAATTAATGAGCGCAAAACAACGGGATCTATTCTCAAATTGCTTTCAGTGTTGAAACAAACAAAGAGAATTGATTGCCTCACTAATCTTTACAATAGTGCAGACAAGCTGCAGACTGTGTTTATGATTTCCAAGAAATCTAACTTACTAGAGCCGAGGTTATACCTAACCTTTCCAACAAAATCCTTCGAATACAGTTGGAAGACATGACACCCACACCCACAGTCTATTACATTTGCAAATACCTACAAAATGGCGGTACCCACCATATGACCAGTCAGAATGGCGACAGGCGTTCCTGCGGCAACAATACGAGCTATCAGGTGCGAAGACTGCCTTCGAACAATCGCTGGTCTCCAACGGGTGCTTCTATGCTTTTTCACAACACCAGCTTCTTGCCTTGAGCTAATGAAACGCTTCAATCTTCATTTTATATCTCCGCAGTCGAATGCAGAGGAGATAATTCTAATGTCCGACTTTCACATGAAATTCCAGCGTTAATTTCCTCATTATCATCTCACGCTTGAAGATGTCCGATATCAAATCTGAAAGGAAAGCTTCTCGGGTAAAAGGTGTCCGAGAGCTTTACATTGTTCATAATTTTGTTTTGGAGATTGAGTAAGGTGTCCAGGATCTTTACCGTTTGTGTGCGATGTGCCTGCGAAGAAAGGAGGTTGAAGAACTGCTTATGGACGCCACTCTCTCTTGTTTCTGTCTCCGTTGCTCGCGAGATTTGCGAATTTAAAACTAGTAGAACACATTCTTCCCTTCAATGTTACCAATACATCCACAGTCGACCAGTGATCTGATCAATCTGATTGGGCAAACGGACTCATCAATTTGATCAAGGCAACACATAAGCATAAGCATGAAGATGAAAAGGACATGTTCCGACTACCCATCACCCATCCACGTAGAGCGAGATCAAGGAGCATACGTTACAGAGCAAATTGGAGCGTAGGGTCTCATTGAACTTGATCTATAATACGACTGCCTTTAAAGAAATCAACATATTTCAAAATACAATGCATGCAGCAACGCACAACACAGTCAACATATATATAAAGGAGCGGATATACCATTCAATTGCAACTCAATCTTCCATAATCCTCCACTCTCCGTCAAAGTAGAAGGAGAACACCAAGAAACTTATGGCTAGAGAGCGCCAAGAGTCATTTGGCAGCTTGTTCGCTGTTTCAGATTATTTCGATGTAGAAGGCGAGCAGAGAGGATTAATTGAACAGAAATTAGTTCTTAATCCCGGAGGATTAATTGAACAGAAATTAGGGACGTTGCGGCAGATAGTTGAACCAATCATCGCGCTTCCTTATCATCAAATCTTCCATCCTAACTTCAACGTTAGGTGAATCCCGCAGACTGTATATCCGCGCCTCTATGCAGTTGGGCCGATGCAGATACAACTCCGGTAAACGCATTAACTTTGTCAGGAACAGCGCAGAGAATGAAACGTTCACACAGTCAGGATGCACAGAGAGTGAAACGTTCACACAGTCATGATGCGCAGAGAATGAAACGTTCAGGCATGGCCAGGCATGTCAGGCCAGGCATTGATTCTTTCTGCGCCAGGCAGAGACAGAGCAGCCCAGGACAGACACGACAGAGTGGCGCAGGACAGAGCAGCACAATGCTCAGGACAAAAGAGCGATAGACTCAGCAGTGGCAGCGCTATGTCAGGCATATAACAGGCCACAGAAAAACAAGTGGCTCTGATACCATGTTAAACTCACATGGACAGCGAGACAGATGGAAAGATAAATCAGTGAGTGCATATTTTTATTAACATAAGATACACATTTATAGTACAATAGGTGACTCTTGCGATTCAGATCCCAAGGTCTCTTGGACTGCTTGTCCATTCAACTTCCACGCTAACCCTTTAGGATTAGGTGTCCAACAGATAGAAACAAGAAATGACATCAACTTGTAATAAGTATTATGGTGCAGGTAAATTCTCAGTGCGAACACAAACAATTCCTCTAGCCCGAGAGAGCGGGTCTAGCCACAAACAAACAATCTATGGAAAATCTCCTTAAGCTAGAATAAATTAAGAAGGCCTACCTCTTAGAACGATATTCCGCTTGGTGATGCTCCTGCTTCCTCACTCCATCTATCTTATATTTCCTTCCTTCGAATCCCTGAAACAAGCAAACAACAACGACAACAAATGTGATAGCATACAATATTGTATTCAGCCTACTTAATAGGTCAAGAAACATTAATCCATAAAGATGTAAAATGACACTTCATGTAGGAAATCAATCAATAGTTGCATTTATATAAATCAAAAAGAGATTACAATGGTGCCTTGACATTGTTGGTCTCCTTTGACGTATCCGGGTTCCCACACTTCTGCTAGCACTTCATGGATAGCCCCAACAATGGAATTTTTAAGGCCTCTTTCCCTCTAGCATCAAACCAAACTAAAAACACACTATTCTCCCTCATACATACACTAGAAAGCTACAAGCTATAGATGACTTGCTGATCATTCAAACTCACTCCAAAGCAAGTTTAGCTTGGGAAAAGTGAGGTTTATATAGCTTGGATGGATGGGAGATGGTTCCTCTCATCATGAGAGAAGGTATTATCTCTTGAGTTTGTTCCATCCTAATAGGGGAAAGGAGCCCAAACTGACTTCCTCGGCTCCATCCACCCAACCATCTACCAGACTTCCATTATGAAGCTTCTAAAGATGGAAGCTTCGACTCCATATTTGAAAAACTTGTCAAAAGAGGATCGGATCGACTAAAAAATGGCTCAGTCACTCCATACTGTGCTAGGGCTAGTTTTAATCTCTGCAAATCGGCACGAGGAAGAAACTAGTTAGTAGCGCTAGTCTTGTAAATTAGGATAAAAGGAAGATTTTTTAGAGATGATGCAAAGGGGAAATATTATGATCATGAAGAGGGACATAATGGGAGTTTCTTCATGATGGGAAAGCATGTCAGGTTCACTGTAGAGGTCCTCCAGGATTGTAGATGTGGAGTACATGGACAGTGACAAAATTTTGTGTAACAGATGCCCCGTAAAGCATGAAGGCCGAACTAGAGTGAGGGGTGAAATGCTTTACAAGTGGATGTAGGGAACCAAAGTTCATTGCTAGAAAACCTGCAAGAAAGCATAGATACATATACATCATTGAAAAATATGACAAATGATACATGAATAGTGGTATGGACACAACCATCCAGAGAATGATGATGTAAATGGATCCAAGGCATGGGCGCAACCATCCAATAGAGATGATCATAACAAAACTAATGTATGGTTGCAGCCATCCAATAATGATAAGGATCACATATAACAACTCATGGCATGGTTGCAGCCATCCATCTGAAAGAGACATGTATATCAATATGATCATGTCACATCGCCTCGCAACCTGGACTTGTGTAATATTAGCCCAGGGTCTTGCACTCCAAACGACCTGATCAAAGTACAAATCCTAACATGTCAATGAATGTGTTGAAGTCGAACATGCTAGAAAATCGCTTGATTACCGGTCAATGATGTGAATCGTTAACAAGCACGAGAAAAACCACCAATAATGAAAATGGCTCTCAAGGTCCTAGCAGCACAGTTCACGGAATGTGAATAAAGGAACTAGAGTCGAACACCCGTTAAATCACCCAATCGAAAGCCAATGATGTGAACTTGTCATTGAATGTGAAGAACTTGTCGTTAGGGCATGCAAGCTCTAAGGTACTGGAAGGGAGTCTCTAGATTGACTTCCTAGATAATGACCTGAAGTCGATAGGAAGTGATCCACCGAAAGAAGGTCATAATGAATCCTTCATCATCGACACAAAACGGGAACACAATGAATGAGAGTAATCCAAGATGATCAGACAATGTATAGGTAGGAAGACTTCTCTTGAACATATGGATGACACGACTCCGGAGTTTGGCAGCATTTGACATCATAGGATCAAATGTCATGGTGACATGGTAGAGATCATATGAGAGGTTTAAAATGGATAACCCAAAACCCAGGGAGGCAAGTGATAGAGTGAGTATGTCCCAAAACCTGACACGAACAATAGATGAGTGTCAATGTTCAAGAGCGACAGGCTGCCGCAAGTGAATACAGCTAATGAAATACTTTTAATTTTCCCTCACCATTTCTCGCAAGTACCTGAGTTATTTTTACACAAGCTTGAAGAGGATAGCATATGCTTGTAATATAAGTCCATCCTTCGGACAAATCTAACCTAGTAAGTTTAATGTGCCATAGGAAGGAGAATATCATGTTCATCATGGTGAAGAATCCAATGTCGTTTAATGTTTTAACGAGTCTGACAAAAGTGTAACTTGGTATATTTTTCATGTTCAGAGAGTTTAAAAAATACACAGAAAAGAAAACTCCACATGGTCCCTTTTCGTACATTTGTGTCTCTCAAGCCTGAAAAGGCAGAAAACAATACTTAAGAGAACCACTTGACCATTTCAGTCAAGGAGTACCTTTTTCATAAATAGTTTATCCCAACCCGAAAAAGGGGTAAGCGTATACTGGGTAAGCGACGTTTCACAGCCTTTAACAAGTTCAAAAAAGACAAGAGCTCAACAATTTTTTCATGTTTTAAGAGTCAGAAAAGAGCTAAAAGCAGACCCCCTATTTTTATTCTCTTTAACGAGTCAAAAAAGGGAAAAAATACTCAACAATATTTTCATATTTTATGAGTCAGAAAAGAGCTTAAAGGTGACTCGTCCTGGAGGAATGAGTGGTATAAAGGGTAGAAACTGGTTCTGGCAATGGAGGAACTGCTCAAAACATGTAATGATCAAGAGGATGGCTAATAAAACCACTCATCGCTACGGTCCCTTAGGAAAGGAAAAACAACCAAGTGAAAGCATATGATCGGACAAAGAGATGGTGGCGATGGAATGAAACAACCAAAGCTCATCTAGCAAAAATTAGTTGATAAAACTGGCAATTACAAGATGTAAATTGGGCATGGGTTCATTTTTACACAAGCTTGAACCATGGGGAACTCTACTTGAATTCGGTTTCATGTTCACACAAGCAAAAACTATGCTTGAGTTTGGTTTCATTTTTACACAAGCTTGAAACAAAGACAAACTATGCTTGAGATAAGTTTGCATGCCCCTGGCATAATGACTCAATTCAAGGTAGATGCCCCCCAAGCTTCATTTAATTCAACTAGGTGAATGGAATGAAGGTTCACTTTCGAGATCGAGGAAAGACTCGACTGGGATTTTACGATATCTTAATCAAAGACCCGATTTGGAAATGGGAGGTTCTTCATTTTTTAATGAGGTTGACACAGTAAAAGAAATATCCTCAAGACTCCTTGGTTTAGTTTTTAAGTAGCTTGACACATGCCTAGGAACCATGCTCCGACACTTTGTTTCATTTTTTTTAATGAGATTGACACAGGACAAGGAACTCTGCTCACACTCCTTGATTCATTTTTTAACGAGGTTGTCACAAGATAAGGAACCATCCTCATGACTCCTTATTTCATTTTTTAATGAGGTTGACAGAAGACCAGGAACTATCCTCACACGTTGTTTCATTTTTTTAACTAGATTGACACAGGAAAAGAACTATCCTCGTGACCCTTATTTCATTTTTTACTGAGGTTGACACAAGACCAGAAGCTATCCTCATGACGTCTATTCATGACCCATAAGAGAACATGCCTCCCAAGAGGTCTTCACTAGATAGAAGAACCACGCTGTGGGAGGAATACATGTTATTTGGTAACAAAGACAGATCAGGTTCCAATGCCCCCAGTACATAATGTACAATACCATCTATGTGATCATCAACAGATGCAGAGAGGGAATGAGTAGCCACATAATTTACCTGTGACAGGGAAGGTATTGCTTTCAAACAAGAACTAATAGGGGATGATGGTTGCAAAGGAAGCGTCTGGTGACCAATGAGTGACAGTTGATCAATAGTCACAATTCTCTCTTCTTGCAGAAAACAAACCACACAGAAAAGTGAGGAAACAAGAGCTCCCATGATATAAACATAGTCACATCTAAGGAAAAGATTGAAATCTAAAGGACCTTGGACTACCATCATGTCTATATAGACGGTATTTCCTCCCAAAGTAATAGGGAACTTCGAAAGGACCCCCAAGGGTTGACTGGTTCCTCTGTTGAAAGCCAACAGATTCTAAGTGACAAGCACAAGCTATGGGGAGCCCAAAGCTTGCAAAGTAGTAGAAGACATGATGCTAATAGACGCACCTTCATCTAATATAGTTCCATGTACTACCATGTTATAGTATTGTACTGTGATCTGGAAAGGAACATAAGATGGGAGACGGAAAGTTGTCAATTAACTCTAATCAAAAGAAATAATAGAATTACTTGGTGGGGGTATCATATGATTTCCCCCATGCCTTACAGAAGAAGGAGAATGACTCTCCTCAACAACTGGGATTGGAGGGTCACTCTTCAATTCATGAGAATCTGAGGAGACAAGAAGAAAATGAGTAGTATGATCACTACTCTCTTCAAGAACAGAGTGAGCAACTAAAGGCAAAGCCAAGTCGACACTCTTTTCGACCAATGGTCGGCCGAGAAGAGACATAAGAGAGTCATACTAAGGAAGAGCAGGATGGGAAAGATATGAATCCAAGTCAATCTCTTTACCAACTAGGAGAGGGTTAGAAGAAAACCTCTGATAACCAACAAGAAGTTGGGGTTGAGGAGCTGTAAGCTTTTCCAGAATTTTGGAATCTTTATCCATAAGAGGACAAAGGTAAAGAAGATTCTTCCCTTCACATAACCTACAGGGAAATCTAATCTTTCCCTTCTTCTTACCATCATTATTTGAAGGTGTATCATCGACATGATCTCCAGAGGTCGACGAGGATGGTCGATTCAGGTCTTGAGACCATACCTCTAAGACTCTGGGAATGCCAAGATAGTCTCAAAGGAGATGGTCAACCTTACACAACTTGCATGGGAATTTGACCTTTCGTGGAGGATTGGAAGGTTTGTCTACAGGAGGTGCATTTGGAGTAACAATCGCATGGTTGGCCTCTCGCTTATTTGATTTCTTCTTCTTCTTCTTCTTAGCCTCCTAGTTACTGGATTTCAATCTTTCACCAGGAAAAGTAAAAGGGGAAGATGAAGAAACAAGGGAAGAAGGTGAGATGTCAACCTTAGAATCAATGTGATCTAGTTTAGATGAAGGATATTAGGAGTTGGGACACTCAGGACCACCGAGGTCCAAAATAACTAGATAGGTAAAACAATGGTTAACCCAGGGAGGGACAATGTTGCCATATAAGGAGCACCAAAATTTCCAAAAGAAGGAAAAGGGCCAAGATTCACATCTGAGGGGAATCCTTGACTAGTAGACTCTGGAAATGTTGACATTGGAAATGACCCTAAAGAATCACTAAGGAAGATAACTTTAACCAGGGATATTTTGTGGGTAGTTAATTTTAAGAAACTGAAACGAAACTTTACCTTTTCATATTTTAAGAGTCAAGAAAAGGGCGAAAGGTGACTCTATTACTTTCAGTTTGAAATGATCTCAAAAGGACAAGCGCTTGGATGATATTTTATATTTAGGGAGTCAAGAATATCAAAATGACTACTCAGGAGGATCTAGGAAAAAAGACTACCAGGTAACTGTGAACTGTAGAATACCTCCCAGTGAACCGAGAAGTACAGGCATGCAATCTCCCTGAACGTTGTGTTTGGTGTATCACATTTACAAGGCGGTAGACTCGGCTTCCAACTGATAAAGGATTGCAACCTAGTGGGGTCTCCCTTTATATACACAATGGTATGGGGAGCATAACCCTGTATTAGCGTTGTCTAGTGCCAAAGCGAACGATAGTTGCTAGGTTTAAAGATGCCAAAACATGCCTTTAGCTTAGACCTCTAAATATAAGCATTAAGTTTCAATGCTTCCTTAGGTTAATTCAATAGATTTTAATGTTTGATAATGAATTAGGTTTCAATTACAAGGCCCTACCGCTGTCAACTAAAAAAACTCCTACATGCAGCTATATGACAAAGGAAATATTTTTCTTCGATGAAAGTTAACACTATTTGAGAGATAGAGAACACACAATCAATGCAACAATCAAAGAAAAAAATATTTCACTAATAAATCTCCAAAATGCACTGAATCTTCCTATAAAATGCACTTCAATTATTCATTTTAACAGTAAAGAGAATTCATTTCTTTTCGCATAAAAATGATGATGTAACTCTAGTCTTCAATGATGCTAGCTAATGTAACATATTGATTCAGCGAACTAGAATTATGTATTTTTCAATGGAATGATAACATGAATCTTTTAGAAACACTTCAATGAAAAATTTTCAAAACAATCAACCGCAAGCGAATGCAAAGCACAAAAGAGAATTCCTTCCAAACTAGTGAAGCAAAAATCCAACCAATAACAAGATGAGAAATGTGATCTATGCCCGAAAGGAGATGCTCAAATGATAAATGAAACTTTTCAAACTTGTTAAATGGAAATCAAAGCAACAAAAGGACTAATCAAACGAAATGCAAGGAGCAATTTCTACTATCGACTTGGCTTTCTGAGCATGCAAACAGGTGAATGGATGATGACCTAGATGCCCTAGGGTTATAAACCATCCAAGAACTTAAGAAACCAAGTGGAGAAAATGCAAATCAACCAAGCATACAAACCAAGCTAAAAGAGCTTTCCAACTAGGGAGAACATAGTCAAAACAAGCTAAGAGACAAAATCAAAAGGGCAAGACACATTGACTATGATCTAGGGTAAAACTTGATCTTCACCTACAAGAATTTGCGTGATTGCCTAACTAACAACAAGCACCAGAAAGGGGTCAGCGCGACTATTTTTGAGAAATTTGTGCTGATCGGCATGTCTATTTTTGAGAAAATCACACTGATTAGCACGACTATAAAAAAAATAAATGCGCTGACTAAGGATTCAAAGAAAAAAATATAGATTTTCGAAGGCTAAGACTAGAGTTGCCACTGTAAATTTCAGGCTTAGAGCAGTAAACTAGGGAAAACAAAGAACACTAAAGGGAAACGGTGATACTAGAAAAGTTCACACAAAACCATAAAATGATAGTCAATCAAATAAAAGGATTGGCTCACAATGGAGTCACCAATTTGTTGTGAAGGTAAATTCTCAGTGTAGACAAAAACAATTCCTCTAGCCTGAGAGAGCGAGTCTAGCCACAAATAAACAATCTATGGAAAAACTCTTTAAGATAGAATCAATTAAGAGGGCCTACCTCTTAGAACGCTATTCCACTTGCTGATGCTTCTGCTTCCTCACTCCATATATCTTCTATTTCCTTCTTTTGAATACTTGAAACAAGAAAACAACAACGATAACAAATGTGGTAACATACAATATTGTATTCAGCCTACTTAATAGGTCAAGGAACATTAAGCCGTAAAGATGTAAAATGACACTTCATGTAGGAAATCAATCAATAGTTGCATTTATATAATTCAGAAAGAGATTACAACCGGTGCCTTGATGTTGCTGGTCTCCTCTGATTTATCCGAGTTCCCACACTTCTGTTATCACTTCATGGATAGCCCCAACAATGGAAGTTTTAAGGCCTCTTTCCCTCTAGTCTTAAACCAAACCAAAAAAACACTATTCTCGCTCAAACATAACTAGAAAGATACAAGCTATAGATGACTTGTTGATCATTCAAACTCACTCCAAAACTAGTTTAGCATGGGAAAATAGAGGTTTATATATCTTGGATGGATGGGAGATGGTTCCTCTCATCATGGGAGAAGGTCTTATCTCTTGAGTTTGTTCCATCCTAATAGGGGAAAGGAGCCCAAACTGACTTCCTCAACTCCATCTGCCCCAACCATCTACCAGACTTCCATTACGAAGCTTCTAGAGTTGGAAGCTTCGACTTCATATTTTAAAAACTTGCCAAAAGAGGATCGGCGTGACTGGAAAAGGGCTTAGTCACTCCGTACAACACTAGGGCTAGTTTTAATCTCTGCAAGTCGACACGAGGAGGAAACTGGTAAGTAATGCTGGTCTTGTAAACTAGGATAAAAGGAAGATTCTTGGGAAATGATGCAAAGGGGAAATATTTTTCTCATGAAGAGCTACATTTGGAGTTTCTACATGATGGGAAAGCATGTCGGGTTCACTGTAGAGGTCCTCTATGATCGTAGATGGGGAGTACAAGGACAGTGACAAAATTTTGTGTAACAAGTATCAACTACCACTTATCAGTAATGTCGACATATTACAAGATCAATGTGCATTAAAATTTGGGAAGCATTGAGCATAGAAATAACAATGTTATATTTTGAGTGGAATTATAAGTTAATATTTAAAATTTTAAGTGAATAGTTATGTGAATCTTACAAGTAATGCAAGGGTTGTGCATTCCCTAGATTCTCTAATTGATGCCAACATGCTACATGGCTTTTCGTTTTTCCTTTGAATCCATTATAAGTTATATTCCCAGTCAAGGCAACTCAATTCTCATATTTAAGTCATTAGGATGTTTAACAAGAATAACAATGGCTTCAACCCAAACATGCCTCTGCAAGAATAACTCTCATTTCATGTCCATGGAATCAAATGAACCATCAAATAACTCTTGTGCCATAATCTTCATGATTGTTTATGGTATTAGTGTTGGTAATTGTTTCCATATCTATTATTGTACATTTAATCAACATGAGCCTATTATGTGTGTTATTTTCTATGTGATGGAATCTCTTATCCTCTATCAAGGGGATACAAACCAATCATCACCTTATAAATCGCTTTTCTTCTACACATACATAATGTATAATGTGATATATTATAATACAAATCCTTCACATATATACATCCATGAATGAAGCTCAAGTGAAATTAACAAAGAAATTCAATTCAAAATCTTTGAATATAAATGCTAGTTCAGTGTTAGTGGGTCCACTACCATATACATGAAAACATTATTTGGATTTTGTTACCTAATCAAGGACTTATTTTTATTTCTATCATGGTAAATCATCTTAGAAATAAGGCATATTTGTTTTTACTTTCCATATTCCTCCATCTCATCTTATTTTATGACAAGGATGAAATTCTTTCATCAAAACTTAAAGTAATTGTGTTACTATGTATGGAAACAACTAGACTATCCCATGAGTCTAGTGAATAATATAACAAATTGATGCACTTATAATCATATAATTTTTTATATCAATATATAATAGCTAACTTAGTAAAGTATTAAAATCATTCAAATGTTATGTCCCTTAGTCTCCATCCTACATCCTCCAGTTATAAAAATAATTTGTTCACTAGGGACCTAGATTGATACAAAGCCCCTAACTTGTCCCCGAATTACTTCATTGTAGCTTCTCTCGAAACATTCAATAATATTGAATCTAAGATACACAAGTTAAAACCATATCGTTCTGTTTTCCATTCGATCCAACTTGGTCCAGTCTTGTGTTGAAATCCCCTTCAGCGTATTTCCTACATCCACAACAATATATTGGTCTTTTTCCATCAAAAGATATTTCATTTGTAGGTTTTGTAACTCAAACCTCTATCCTTTCAATTTTGATTCCTATCTTTGAACAAAATACCATTTCCTTTTGCCACAAGAATTAATGCGACATATCTCCCATTGTAACAAGATTTTCCACAAGCCTAAGCCAAAACCCTTAGCCACAAAGGTGTTTCCTTGAATCCAAATTTCTTTCATACCAAACATTGGTTTTATCCTCATACAATTAGTTGTTACAATCAGATTCTTAATAAAACATAAAATATTCAATGGTGCGCGCGCACACACACATGCATATTTAAAAGATATTTTACCCTTGAAACCTAAAACAAGTAAAACCAGAAATATTTTTTAGTATATTATTTCTTTACAAAGCTACAATACAATATAAAGCCCCAATCCATTAACCATGGATTTGAATAAAACCATTTTACTGAAATTATATTACCTTGGGCCGTAAAACCATGTGTTATGAAACCAATAATAGGTAAAAACCATATCGATAAAAAACATTCAATAAAAATTTGGTAAAAAACCATACACTTCATTTCATTGAATGAGCTCCTTTAGGGCCCCACACAAAGCCCTTCATGCCTCTATATGGGTGATATCATCCCCCTATTACCCCCACATTATGCTTCGTGCAACAAATTACATGTGGGGCTAGTTGTACAAAGAATATAACACATAGCCAACAAAAAACATGCAGCCTTTACTAGCACCAATCACTTCCTTAAGAAAACTCTCACCAATTTTATTGTTGCAAACTAATAACTATGGATTTGGAAACAAGAATCATTACCTCTTTGTGTTTTCATTCATGCTCATAACAAAGAAAATATTTACACCAAATATATGTAAGCTTCATCCTAGTTAGTCATACCCATGAAGGTATACATCAAACATATGTGGGCCCATCAACCCAATTGGAAGACAAGATATATTATCACTATGACATATGATCAAATGATATTAAATGGTTAAATATGAAAGTAAATTTACTCCATGCTTGAAGGAGATTTGTAACTTTAAGGCCTTTCTGAAGAAACATCGATTGGATTGAAGTCAAGAGATTGTGAACATCAAATCCTCTCAATGCTTCAAATTCAATATGGTTAATGACATAACTATCATGAAGGATAAGGAAAATTCTAGGGGTGGTGATAGGTTACATTCCATAAAATATATTAGAAAAATGGTTAATTCCATGTTGGACTTACCTAAGGGGAAAACATTCAAAATACTAATAGAGAAGACTTGAAGAAAGGAATAAGGTCACATATTACTTATTTTAGCACAACAGTGGAAGATGGAGGGGAAGGATATTTCCTTATGGGGATGGCATTTTCCCAAATATTTATATGTACCCTTAGTTAATAAAGTGATGCAATGAGGTTCTTTATAACTTAAAAATAATAAGAAATGGACACCAAAAATGGTAATCAATTATGAACTTATATCATGGATGATTACTTGGGTTAGAGGGTCCCTATTGTTGATGAAATATGTTATCTCAAAATCAAGCCCTGGAAGGCTGCAGACCAGGAAGACTTCAAGTAACTGTTTCAAACCAATCTTTTAGCTAAGGCTTAGCCTCCTTAGCCTGAGAGGGCTCTCTCAAAGGATTGAAGGTTTTTTATTATGATTAAGATGGCTAACTCTTTGTGAAACAAATAGGAATGAAGCTGGTGGAATCAAAATTAACAAGCATCCATTGGGCTTATGGAGTCATATGTCATTTAGCATTAACAGTAGACTTGGATTTGCAATAAAATCAAGGCATTCAGATTTCAATATAGGTAGAGTACACCAAACACAAAAAGGACAGTTTACGAGTATATGAAGGAAATTAGAACACTGCAAGTGATTTCTAAGTAATCAAATACTCATAATATTGTAAACAACATGAAAAGACAACAAAAGGAACTCATACATTGAACTCTCTATGATTCTTGAGCAGCAGAAGCCAGTACTGTATTACCAAAATAAACAGAGTTTTTACATAAGCTTGATAACAGAGCTTTTTACATAAATTTCCAACCCTTATTACATTTCCATTTCTCCTATTTATAGAGTTCTTCTACCTGACTGAGATTCCTCCTCAAACCTGAGGGGAACTCGAAATCTATTTCTAATGACACCTGTTCAACTTTTAACTGCCTATTAAATGTAACAAACTGCAACTAGACTTTCTAGAGATCTAAATCAAGTAGGAGTCTAACTCCATATTATGCTAATAATAGCCTTGATTACAATCATTCTCGTTCTTTGACATCTGGTCCCTTTTTAGTTTGGCTGTGGTGGATGTTCAAAGCTCCATGCTGGTCTTCAATGTCACATCTTCTCCATTGCCCCTGAAACATAGGAAACTACCCCTGTTTATCGGTCTTTGGTTTGCCTCAAAATGTTCGAATCCAAAGAACCATGCCCTTCACCTTTGATTATCCAAAATATATCAGATTGCCACGTCCTTGATGTGCTGTCAACCTTTTTCATGTGTGAAGGCAAAAGCTCTTCCAAGCTGTCTGACATATCTTGGACTGTAGTAAATGTGCTCACTTTATGACAAAAAGTTTAGAGTTGGATTCGGATACATGTTTCCTCCACCTGTCTTGACCTTGTTGAAAGTTGATAGCTTCAGATGGTCCCTTGAAGATATTCCCTTTTCAAAATTTCCACTTGTATTTCAAAACCGGTTGACTGAGATTAGATTGTGTAGCTTCAGCAGTTTCGTAGCGCGCTACGAAACTGCTGAGTTATTCCAAAAAACACAGTTTCAACCAAAAATTTGCCATTTTTAGCCTTTTGCTATTTAAAATTTCTTTCAATTGCTCCAAGGCCTTTCAAAACTGAATGGAAATGTATGATTCTTCAAGAAAGATTATACCAAGAAAAACCATCAAAATTGAAACATAGCCTTACTTGAAGTGAGATTTCCTTAAGAAGATTCTTTCAGCTGGCTTAACTGTATCTTTAAGTCTTCAATTTGTTTCTTCATGACCTTGATCCCAGATCTGAGGTTTGTATTGACCTTTCTGATAAATTGATCTTACTTTATTGCAGGAACAGTCCAGCTACGGAATTGAACACTAAAATCAATCACTTCAGGAATTTGAAATGTTTGGTCCTCCCATCGAGCTTGCATTTGGTTAAAATAAGCCTCCTTAACTGCAAATTTCCTGGCAGCTTTCTTCAATCTGGCAATTTCAAAGTTGGCCGATTCCAATCTCCTTTTCAAGTTTTCCACACTATCTTCTTCTTGAATGGCAACTGCTTTGCCTTTATCCTTTCTTTCATGATGTCGTGTCACCTCCCCTGTTTCATCTACTCTTGGCAGTACCTCTTGTACTTGTTTAAACTTCCTCGTTATGGGTCTCCTGGGCTTAAAAACGAATTGCTCAACCTGATCATCAAACTTGAGTTTTTTCGAGGCTTTGACTCTCTTAGCCTTGTCTTTTCTTGACTCTATCAAATCTGCTTGAACTAGTGGAGACTCTTCAATGTCAATGGCTTGCAATAAGTCATTTAAGTCTCCCTTTGAAACAGGGCTTTCTTCAATACTCACTGACTTACCTTTTTCTTTAGCCACCTGGCTCCTAGTCCTTCTTCTTTGAACTCCTTCACCTGTGCTTGATTCATGTGCAGTTTCTTTGACCTGAGTTTTCTCTTTAAGGGACTGCTGGGGTGTATCCTGGATAGTCAGTGGCCTGGTGGATTCTCTTACTTGTTTCCTTGCCTTTAACTTTGAAAACCTCTTGGATCTTGTTTCTGCCTGATGGCCAGTTGTTGTTGAAAGATCTTTTGCAGCTTGAGGGCTGAGACCGGTCTTGCTCTTGAAACCAGACATGAATATGAATGTGTCCCAGTCCCTACCTACCCTCTGGAGTTCATGCAGAACAATCAACTTAACCAAGCCATGGTGGAACAATGAAGTCTCACAGGCTTCTTTTCTTAGTTGCACCTTGTCACACATTTTGCTTAAGCTGCGGAATAAGTAAAAAGGTAGATCAATAGATGTCTTTCCTGTGAAATGCAACAGAAGTTTAAAATGATATGAATACACCTTGTTATATCTCCCTTCACAGGTAAGGTACTTCTATATACAAGTAAGCAAATTGGCATATGACTCTTTGACATAACTTCTAGGAACAAACTTGCTTAAATCTGAGTTAATGAACTCCTGCTTTAGAAATTCTTTGCATGGGGTCATATCAAATTTGAAATTCTTGAACCAACTTTCTTGCCCTCTTGGAATCTCTGTAACTATGGATATCATGTCTGGTGAGACCTGCAATTCCAACATACCAACCTTTGAGTTTAGTCCTGTGAAATTTAGGGCAAATTCCTTAGTAACTTGTGCATGACCTCCCTGGAGTTTCTTGCAAAAATTCCAACATCCAACTTGTTTAAATGCATGCTCGACTTCTCTATTCTTCAAGGTTATGTCTATACCTTCAAGCTCGTTTCTCAAACATTTGCATGATTTGTGGTCTTTCCTTTCTGTCGATCCCTCCATGAAGGTTTGAAACATGTCGCTCCTCAAATTTTACTCTCTGCCTTGTTTGAATGGCTGCCTCGCTTGATAACTGCCTCGCTTGATAACAATGTATTCAAATTGAAAACTTGCAGACTTGTTCCTCATGCAACGAATACAATCATCATTAAGACTGTGGATACCTGGCTTTTCTTGGAACTTGTAATCCATGTGTACCAACGTACCTAGTGGTTGTAATAATGGAGATAAGCGGTTGGACATGATATGTGGAGTGCATAAACTAACAATGAATGACGCAACTATAACTTAATTTGATAGATTTGACAGTTAGGAAAGATTCGCTGCAGAATGCACGAATCTCCGATTTCACAGCGCAGTTAGTGTAAATTTTGAATTATGTGCTACGAAATCACCTAAGATGTGTCGCGCTACGAAATCACCTAAAGGGATTTTGCGCTGCGAAACTACTAAAATGGATTTATGCACTGCGAAAACACTTCAAAATGGTTACATGCGCTACGAAATCACCTAAAAGGCTTTGTGGCACATAGTAATTTCTAAACCAAACTGACACATGGCTATGAGACCGGTGATGAATGAGAATGACTAGTGGTGAATGAGAATGCATATTTGACTCAGGACCCCCTAAGACTCAGACTCTAAGGAAAAACAAAATCAAACTTAGACTAGCATTGACCTTTATCATCAAACTAGTATGAGAAATTTTGGCATTAGAATTCTTAAGTGATAACAAAATATATGTTGGGGGTTCTTCTAATATGTCTGTAGAATAATTTGATCCAATAAATGAAGTGAATAAATATCACATGCTCATAATATGAGAAAGTGATTATAATCAATATGGTTAGGAAATGCATTAAGTGATTTTTCAAGTAAATGTGGTTGTACCTTTAAGTGGTTAGGAATGGCTTTAGATGTACCCTTAATTAATCAAGTGGAGCAAAGAGGTTTTTTCTAGAAAAAATAGAATTAATAAATAGACACCAACAACAATACTCATCAATGAAAATATATTGTGGTTGACTACTTGAGTCAAAGCGTCCACACCATTGATGAAATATATACTAGAGATTATTCTAATGTGCTAATAAAAGAATTTGAATTGAGAAAGCATGTGGAGAAAGATCATATGCCCACCATATGGAGAAGTTATTATAAGACAATAAGATTAGGAAAGCAATTAAGTGATTTCCACAATGATATGAAAAACGTTTGGAAACAAAAGGTTCTAGATCAATGGTGGAAACCTAATGGCGCATATGTAAGTTTTGTTAACAAAAAAGTAGGGAGTGAAAAATTGGAAGAGATAATGATGACATCATTGATGTGGATATCATCATATAGGTATGGAAAGTAAAAAAAAGAAGGGAGATAAATTAAAAATAAATGTAAGGGGATATATGGTAATTAAGATAATCAACAAGTGGAAAATGTATGTACTAATGAAAGAGATTGTCTTGCTAGAGTTTGAAGAAATATTATGAACTTTGTTCTCTTACACAAAGGTGTGGCCTTTATTAGATATTATCCGATGAATGTGAGTTGAAATAGTATGTTTTCAGACAAACATTTTATAATCTAGTTTAAATATCACAAAACAAATCGTATTTAAAACGATCTATTTAACTAGTTTTGCAAATGTATTAAGAAATAGAATTTATCAATATGCATGTAAAGTGTACTTTATGAAATAACTAAATAAATTATGAGAAATATCTATAGGAATAAGAATAGTAGAAAGTAAAACAAGAGAAACAATGTGTTATAGACATTTTTGTGCCTTACAGCATAGAGCATGAAATGTCAATAATCTAAGGGATCCAAAGTCCCTAAACATGTTGTTCTTACCCTTAGAGGAACAAGGTCAGCAAACCACAACACTGCAAATCAGTTCTCCACTGAAAAACACTCAAAAACAGGTCAGTTTTGGATCAAAGCAGCTGCTCCACTAAGCATCTGTGCTGAATGTCAAGAGCTCTATGGTGTACCTGCGCTGCATAGCAAGTGCAACAAAGGCTACCTGCGCTGGGCGTACTTTGACATGTGGAGGAATCTTTTTCCCAATGTGCCAGTGCCCAGGAAGCTTCCAAAAAGACACTTGATCATAAGATTCGCCTAATGATGAGTTAAGAGCTTCTAAAACTCCAAGTGGAAGGTAGAAACTCCGAGTGAAGAACTGAAGAACAACTGGAGTTGAAGAGGACAACAAGTCACACATCAAGCTGACTTATCTTCACTCCAAAACTCTATATAAGGATCTCATCCCATGGGATCTGGAGGGGCGGAATTTAGTGCGAAGAATTGCTGTTGGTTTACAGTTGTGAGCATTGGGTGATTGCTTGAGGGAGGTGAAGAAGAGATTTCTCTCCGTCGGGAAGGTGATGCTGGATTGGACCTCTCATGGTTGTATCACCGCCTGAACCTTACTTCCATATATTAATAAAGCATTCGAGGTTCTTCTATTCGCATGTGTTTCAATGATGTATTGTCTTACTTGCGTATTTGATTTATGCTAATCCTTGAATCAGTTATGAATGCATGCTTCTTGTAGTTTCCTTTCTTTGTCTGGTTTGCAGGATCTCGTGTAGCTGGGCCCGTGAAAAGACTTGGAGCTGGGAGCAAGCGGCGAATAGAGGAGATTGGATCGACCATTTGCGCAAGACATCGGTAAGTGGATCTCTTCCTTCTATCTCTTGCATGTCATAAAGAAGTAACTTTAGATAGCTTTGCTTTCAGCTGTTGCTAAGGAACTGTCACCCTTAGAGTGGGTTAGGGTCATTCCGAGTTGGATACTTTCCCCCACAACAGACTGGCGACTCCGCTGGGGAACGTGTCTTGTTGGTAGCTTGTGTTTATTGCTATTCATTTCTTAAACAAAGGGAGTACCGAATCGAACTGCATTCGAGTCCTTCGAATGCAAAGTAGAGGGCAGCTACTCTAGCCCAGTGCTGGGCATGTTTATGATTTGAAGAGCTGATCCACAAGGACTCTTTTTAGCTCTTTGTGATAGTGTTCATCTTCCTCAATCATCCTCTAGTGTATACTTGACTGATAGCCTCTGATTTGGCCAAAAACCATTGATTTTTGAGCAAACTGTGACCCGGAATCTGAGAGAGACGAGAGTTGTCTCATCAGTGCAGCTGCAACAAAGGCTCTCTGCACTGCAACGCAGGTCCCAAAGGGGCTACCTGCGCTGCATCTCAGATTGACAGTGCAGCACCTGCGCTGATCCAGTTTTGCCTTGTGCAACTGGGATTCCCCACTGTATGTTGCTCAGTTTTCAGTATTGTTTTTTGCAGCTTGTTGTCAACCTGTATACCCAGCTGAAACCACTTCTCTTTGCCTTCATTCCGCCTCAGTTGTATGAAGAAACCGTTATTGTTCTTATTGTATTTCTTGCTGTCATTCACAGTTTCCCATAGCGAAAGTGAACTAGTCTTGTTATGACCTCTTGGATCTAGACCTATGAGAAAGTGTCGTTGTGATTCTAAGAGTTCGTTTATTGCTGTTCATAGCTGCTTGAGCATTTGCTTTCGTTATATGGTTCGAATTTCAGTATTTCTTGTGTTGAAACGAGTGAATCTTAAGGTGTTCTTTTGATTATTAGACATAAAGCTTGTTTTCTTTCGCTTGAAATTGAATTCGAAATCATACAACAACTTTCTTTTTGTAATACACCAACATTAAGGAAGAAGAAAAGAAATACTTGCATTGTGCATGTGCATTTTGACAGTTTGCATGTCGATTTAGGAAAGTGAATCAGTGTGTGCTCTATGATCTGTTTGAAAAGATGATGTCTTTCTTTTCCCTCAGTAGTTAAGATTTTCATAAGTTGAAAGAATTGAAAAGCTTGCTTATCATTCTTAGACTGCATTTAGGAGTTGTATCATACATCACGTGGTGATCCATAAAGGCAAACTGCTAAGCAAGATCAACCTAAAACGAACTGAATTTACATAACAACGCTTTGAAACATAACGAAACACAGTAGAGGTCTAGGTAGAGACGTGTTCCGGCGTCGTTAAACATAGTGACTGTCGATCTCTACGAAGGTGGGTGATTCCTCCTGAGGGACGATAGCACTAATACGGACTTGTGCTCCCGCGTACCGTCGCGTATATTGGGAGACCCCTATAGGAACAAAGCCTTTATCCATAGGAAGCCGTGTCGGCCGCCCTACTGATCGCGATGCAGTGAACACAACATTCACGAAGATCGACCACTCGTACCGTAAAACGTATTCTGTGGTTTCGCGAAAGGTTTGGCACACCCTCTGCCTAGAACTCCAGAGTAGTTTCTTTTGGCCTTTTTCAAACTCTATAACTGAAAAAGTCCATCCGAGCATTTGTCACTTCGGGCTCGTTAATACATCAAAGGAGACTAGAGTCATCTTTAGCTTTTTCTCGACTCTTAAAAAGTGAAAAAGCAAGTTGTGTCTAAAAGCGTCGTCATAATAAAATTCATTTTAAACGGAACATAATCGCCTCCTATTCCTGCCTTGATCTTCGAAATAGTCTTTTGGCATCGTAAGTTCTTGTAGAATCGCTAAGAAATCTTTTGGGTAGACTAGATATGTCTGAACAACTGTCGACATCTAGGACTGTGTCGTCTGACACAGCAGCGGCAGAACCTCCTGCTGCTACTCCAACGATGTTCACTGGTATACCATCTGTCCCGGCAAATTGTCAACAACAAGCCGGAGTCCAATCGGGGGCGACAATATGGTTAGTTCCTATTTCTTCATCCGGATTATCATCTGGTACTTCTTATGTTGAAACTCAACAAACTGATCCAATGTGTCTTCAAAGGCCAATTTACCCTTTAAGTACTGGATTTCCACCATATGGAGGGCAGTATGCTCTTTCATTGTTCCCTCCCGGAGAACAACCATATGGGAGTTTACAACAAGGTTCAGGTCAAACTGGAATTACATCCAGCGGTTGGGTACCAATACTGCCCCAACAACCAGGAGTTGTATATTCAATGCAACCAGTACACCCTGCGTCGAATATTACCACCACACCTGCTATGGCGAATGCGTCGCAAGTACAAGCGCTACCTGTTGTAATACAACAACCTCTTGTCTCAGCGGCTCAATCACAATCTCAGGGTAGTGCCTCCTTATCTGGAGCGACTCAGGCTCAAACAAGTACTGTGACTCCTCATCTTGGTCAATCATCCAGTATTGGTCAACAGCAAATGGTCCAACAACCAGAGCTGGTTCAATCTCAACAACCGCCATTCCAGCAATCATATCAAGGACCTGAGCAACAAGTCTTTGTAAGTAATGGGCAACCATGCTATAATGGTTATACCCATCAACTTTGTCAAAGTTGTCAGCATTATGCTGGTCTGCAAAGACCCATTGCTCAGGCAATACCATCTTATCCCGGATATGCTTCGCCTAACCTGAACCAACAGTTGCCCTTTGTAGCAACTCTAGAATTACCAGATCTAAACCGGCTGACAAATGATCCAATTGCTTATGCCCCTTGGTGGCCAGCAATTCCGCATAAACTTCCATCGGACATTCCTAAATTCAATGGAAACCCAGGTGAAGACCCGTCGAATCACGTCATGACTTTTCATCTGTGGTGTTCATTGAACACTCTAAACGATGATACGATAAGACTTCACCTCTTCCAGAGGACATTGACAGGTCCAGTGGCTAAATGGTACATTGAATTGCCAAGAGCCTCTTTCGACAATTTCAGCTCCTTAGCCACGACTTTCTTAACCCATTTTCAATTACCGATAAGGTATGAAACGGGAACAGAACTCCTTACCAACTTCAAACAGACAACGGCCACTCACATATCTGATCATATACATGAGTGGCGACGTCGTCGTAGGATGGTGAAAACTTACGTTCCCGATCAGCTGTTAGCTAAATGGTTTATAAAGTTGTTACTTCCGGCTATAACGGAAGATGTGGCCAAGGGAGGAGTCGTAACAGAGGAGCAAGTCATTGCTCGTGCTCAATACTTAGACTTAGTATATACTCAGTCGGGCACGCTCTACGACAAAATACCTGATGCCCCTAGACCTGAATTTTCAATTCCTCCCCCTCCTAAATCGAATACTAACTCTCACGCCAGTAATGGCGTGACTGGCAAACGCAAAATCTCTAGTCAAAATGCAAATGAGGAACTTCTTGCCTCAGAAGTAAATGCCATGTCGACCGAAAAGAGCAAACAACTGAAGCAACCAGGGGGCAAGAAGAAAAAGAAAAGGAAAGGGAAACCCCCGACAGGGTGTCATATATGCGATGAGGATCATTGGACGAAAGATTGTCCACATATAGCTGAAGTTAAGAAACTCTTCAAGAGTTCAAAAACCCCAGCAGTATTGACTGATCCGTTTCCTAATCCAAGACAAAATCTGGTTGCTAATCAAAATGCTTCCCGATCCCAAGTGCTTATGTTGTCTACCTCAAAACAGCAGAATAATGCTTTGACAAGGAATAAAGATTACAGGAATCCAAAGCAGTTGAACAAAAAGGAAAATAAACAACCTAGTAGTTCAACAACAACTTTGACCAAAGTCGTGCCACCCATCATTCCTAAACCAATGATAAAGTCGCCAAAGGGAGTAGTACACAAATCGACATTTAATCCTCGTGCAAAAATAGCACAGAATTATAATATAATAGAGGACCTGGCCCAATCGCCGTCCGCTATGTCGACACTTGAGGTACCGCAAAATTGCCCCTCCCAAGAGCAAGCTTTACTAGCAGCGATAAGTGGGATTGGCCCAATGGATTCCAATCTTGTGGCCTTTGATCATAAAGGATATGACCCTCAGTTACCAGCTCAACTAGCTTTCCTTATTCAAGTGAAAGCCCTCAACAAAACTGTTCATCGAACAATTATTGATGAGGGGGCATCTACATGCCTTATGTCGATGAGTTGCTGGAAAAGTTTAGGCTCACCACCCTTGTCAAAATCGTCAACGACATTAAAAGCATTTGATGGACGATCATACACTCCATACGGGATTTTAAGTAACTTGCGAGTTGAACTGGGGGGCAAAACAGTAGAAGTTGACGTGGAAGTAATCGACGGAAACCTCGATTACAACATCCTACTGGGAAGGCCTTGGATATATGCCATGGCTGCAGTTGTGTCGACCTACTTCAGGAGGATTGTATTTCCTTTTCAAGGAAAAATTACAATCGTCGACCAACAAACATTTCTCCCCAACAGTTCTCAAGTTACGGGAAGCAGCACAATGATCCATGAAAGTAATCAATCGCTCCAAAATATTGGAGTAGGTCTCCTAAAAGACCCTGCCTTAATGGGTACTTTTGCCCTACCGCCGGCAGGTAATCTGGCGGAAGTAGCCACAGTGGAAACCTACAATATGGAATCTTCTATATCCAACGGATTCGGAAGATTCCTAAATATTTTGTCAGCATGGATCATCGCCCTAATGGAAATACTGTAAATACAGTGGGCCCCGAGGACGGTTCTTATCTCGTGTCAACCTCGTTAAAAAATGAAACAAGGAGTCATGAGGATAGTTCTTTTACTGTGTCAACCTCATTAAAAAATGAAACAAATCCCCTTTTCAAAATTCAAAGGTAAACCTTCATTCCAACCACCAAGTTGAATGCAATGAAGCTTGGGGGGCACCCTCCTTTGACATGCGTTATTATGATGCTGGGGGCATGCAAAATAAACGAGCAGTTTTGGCAAAGTTCATGCTCGTTAAAAAATAAACGCAAGATCCGAGCAGTTTTAACGCGGACTTCATGCTCGTTAAAAAATAAACATAAGCATGTGAGCAGGCTTCCCCCCCAGAGTTCAAGCTCATCCAGAAAAAATGAACCGGTAAATAACCATTTGAGACCATAGATTCATCAGCCATAAAAGCCTTGGTCGTGTTTGTGCGCCGTCACCTCCACTTTTCATTTGGCCGATCATTCACATCCACTTGATTGTTTACCTATTTTGAGGAACAGCTGCGAAGAGTGATTTCACCTAGCCGTCCTTATGACACTGCCGTGATTGGAAAATTCCAACCTGTACCTGGAATCTGCTTCTATCCCTGTTTATCACTCGTTCCTCAAAATACGAGTCTTCTTTGAGCTCTTTTCACTGACTCGTAAAATATGAAAAGTTTGCCGAGTTTTGGCCTTCCAGCTCGTTAAAAGGACCGGAAGAGCTATCCCTCCTCTAGATTTTAATCTTTTTGGACCTGAGGGATTATTGCACAAAAAGATCGAGCGCTTGTCTAGTTCGGCTCGATAAAGATATCGAACATTCATCCCTTCTGTATTGTTTTATACTTTTTTGGACTTAAGGGATTAGATGACGAAAAAGGACCCCTGGAGTCCACTTTATGTACCCTTTTCAGACTCTCTAAAGATGAAAAGGACCGAGTTGTCTTTGTCGCTGGGCTCGTTAAAAATGTTAGATAGCGACAAACTTGTCTTTAGACGAGAACGAGTTTCCCTATCGTTAAGCTCGTTAAAACATAGCGATGGGCTTGCCCGAAGGGCAGGTTATAGAACAAGCATATGTTATCCTCCTCAAGCTTGACAAAAATAAAGAGGTACTGGTCAGAAATGACTGGGGAAAAATTGGGAAGAACCTCAAAGCTTAATGGTAGTAAGTCGCTCTTGAACATGACACTTTTGCCTCCGTAAATATCGGGTTGGGTTATTATCATTCACCGGTCCCTTCACCATGGTGTCGCCATACCATCCATACATGGGGTAATGCTACCGATCCATCACATCAGTGTCGTTATATGTTCAAGAGATGTCATTTAGAAAGTGTCAACCGGGTCCCATCCACTACCATACATCATCTTTCGTCCTTCCATGACCGCCACCCTGAATCATATTTCACAGATCGTTTTCACCATCATCACTAGCTCCGTTCCATGTCACTGATGTGGGATTCATTAAGGCCCTCCTTTGACGGATCACTTCTTGTCGACATCAGCTCACTACCCAAGAAGTTGATCTAGGAACACCCCCTCAATACTTTGAAGCTTGCATGCCTCAATGGCAAGTTTCTCACTCCCGGCGATAGGCATACATTAATGACCTTCGACCGGGGGACTTTGAGTGGTGTTCGACGTCAGATCCTATATTCACACCACGTGAATTGTGCTGCAGTACCTTGAGGGTCATCATCATTATCGGTGATTCCTCTCGTGCTTGTTAACAGTTTACATTATTGACTGGTAATCAAGCGATGTCTTTCCATGTTCGACTTCAAGAAATTCTCACATGGATCGACTTGTACCAGAGTGAAGATCAGACAAGTTTGAAGACCCCGGATCTAGTTTCATCCATCCGGGCTGCGATATATATTCAGGAGATAAAAACATAGACATGTGCAGCAGATGATCATCCTGCTAAAAAAGGATGATAATTAAAAGCAAAGAATTATCAGTCTATTATCAGACGATCGTCTGTTTATGTACAGCAAATGTATTTATAAAGCTGAGCATGGGAAATGCCCGCATCAGCTAGATCATGAAAAGAAAGTATGAAAAGATAATGTATTGTATTGTATTTTTGTTACAGGTCACCTCCCGACGATTGAATGAACTTCGGATCCTCCTAATAAAGCATTTCACCCGATAAACGACCTCATACTTTAGGGGGCAACTGTTATAGACATTTTTGTGCCTTACAGCATAGAGCATGAAATGTCAATAATCTAAGGGATCCAAAGTCCCTAAACATGTTGTTCTTACCCTTAGAGGAACAAGGTCAGCAAACCACAGCACTGCAAATCAGTTCTCCACTGAAAAACACTCAAAAACAGGTCAGTTTTGGATCAAAGCAGCTGCTCCACTAAGCATCTGCGCTGAATGTCAAGAGCTCTATGGTGTACCTGCGCTGCATAGCAAGTGAAACAAAGGCTACCTGCGCTGGGCGTACTTTGACATGTGGAGGAATCTTTTTCCCAATGTGCCAGTGCCCAGGAAGCTTCCAAAAAGACACTTGATCATAAGATTCACCTAATGATGAGTTAAGAGCTTCTAAAACTCCAAGTGGAAGGTAGAAACTCCGAGTGAAGAACTGAAGAACAACTGGAGTTGAAGAGGACAACAAGTCACACATCAAGCTGACTTATCTTCACTCCAAAACTCTATATAAGGATCTCATCCCATGGGATCTGGAGGGGCGGAATTTAGTGCGAAGAATTGCTGTTGGTTTACAGTTGTGAGCATTGGGTGATTGCTTGAGGGAGGTGAAGAAGAGATTTCTCTCCGTCGGGAAGGTGATGCTGGATTGGACCTCTCATGGTTGTATCACCGCCTGAACCTTACTTCCATATATTAATAAAGCATTTGAGGTTCTTCTATTCGCATGTGTTTCAATGATGTATTGTCTTACTTGCGTATTTGATTTATGCTAATCCTTGAATCAGTTATGAATGCATGCTTCTTGTAGTTTCCTTTCTTTGTCTGGTTTGCGGGATCTCGTGTAGCTGGGCCCGTGAAAAGACTTGGAGCTGGGAGCAAGCGGCGAATAGAGGAGATTGGATCAACCATTTGCGCAAGACATCGGTAAGTGGATCTCTTCCTTCTATCTCTTGCATGTCATAAAGAAGTAACTTTAGATAGCTTTGCTTTCAGCTGTTGCTAAGGAACTGTCACCCTTAGAGTGGGTTAGGGTCATTCCGAGTTGGATACTTTCCCCCACAACACAATGATATTGAACTTGTAGAACATAAGCCCTTATATTAATAATATAGAAAGAGAGAAATATTCATGAGCCTCTTTTCATGGGGAAACCTGCAAACTAGTGGAACTCCAATAGAATGAAAAATACTTTGCAAAAAATTACATAGCTTTCTATTTCTATAAATAATTTCTCACTATAAATACCCTAAATATTCGTGGTCCCATTCTTAAAGAGTACGAACCATGTAGTGGGAATTATTTAATAATTATATCCCTTTTGTAGTTATTGACCACACCTAATGCACCTTATTCAAAGAATATGACATCATAAAATAATTCATTAAGTCTTATATATCCCAAACTAGGGAGTTTAGGGTAGTGCCCTAAGATGACCTCATCCTTAAAAAACAACTTTACCATCAATGTTGGAGGTCTAGAATTTGGTGTAAATTCATAGTTGGTTCCCATAGTAGAATATTTATGCTAAATTTCCTTCCCTATATTAGGACTTCTTTAATAATTTTTTGGCATAGATGATCCTCTCTGGTTGTTAGTGTTATCTCTACTAGGCCAAAAAAGCCACTCGATAGGCAACATGTTTAATGAAATGGAGGATTTGATAAGATCCATAGAAATTTAGCATGAACTTTTAGAGATTTATATTTTAGGGTTGGAGGTGAATAAACACCTACTTATCTTTTTCAAAAGAGTACTCATA
Organism: Pinus tabuliformis; assembly: GCA_031772625.1. Taxonomy (NCBI): domain Eukaryota; kingdom Viridiplantae; phylum Streptophyta; class Pinopsida; order Pinales; family Pinaceae; genus Pinus; species Pinus tabuliformis. Next base: position 648,093,933 of record CM062817.1, read on the forward strand.
GTGATGTTAATGTGCATGTTGATTTATTATATTTTAAGCCAAAGTCATTTATCCTCAAGTGTTCAAAAAACGGATAGTTTGGTGTTAAGTATGTGACCCACTTCCTAAAACTTGAATGTGCTAAGTATATAATAAATTACCAAGGGAGGTTTTTGGCCATAGATGGCTTCATATGGTGACAATTTATATCAACATAACAATTGCTATTATACCACCATTTAGAAAATGGTAATCTTAAACCCATTGGCATTGTCATTTCAATGCAAAATATCAAAAATAAGTTTCCAACTAATTTTTAAACACCTTTGTTTGACCATATATTTGGGGATGATAGCTTGTGCTCATTTCAAGTATGTTCCATATAGTTTAAACAAATCCCACCACATTTTTTTGTCAATATAGGATCATGATTCATCACAATGGAATTAGGCATGCCATATATACATGAAAGCATGTGCAACTATAAATGGCATAAAACAAGGTTGTAATGCATAAAGGTAGGCATATTTGAAAACAAAATAAAATATCACCATTATGACAAATTGTTTTCTAACTCTTCTGTAGCCAACTATAAAATCCATACAAATCCCAGTCTAGCTAGTGGTGAGGATCAATATTGGTTGCATTGCCCTAGGGATTTTCATTTTTTCACACTTGTTCCTTTGACATGTGTCATGTTCAACTAAAAATGTATGGATACCCTTTTCATGCCTTCTTAAAAGGAGGATCCCTTAGCTCATTCATATTTTTCTTGGAAGCCAAATTTACCCATGGTGAAAATTAATGTAGCTTCACTACCACCTACTATTTTAGAGCAAATTTTTAAACCAAAAAGTTATGTCCTTTATACTACAAGTTGTCACATTGCCATGTATATCCTATAGCGGTTTGATGTCGCCCTTGAGTCATTGGATGAGTTAAATGATCTTGTCATCATTAAACAACCATTATTGGTGTACCTCTATAATCAAATTGGGTGCTAGTAATCATAAGGAAAAGAGTAGTCATTGTTATATTTCCTAAAAAAATATCAACAACCAAATTCTCCTACCCCTTCTTGTATGTGATCTAATAATAATAACCTAACATATTAGTGAACCAGGTCTACTTCTTTAGTATCGCAATTGATGCTCCAAAAAGTACATCAGGCTATTATTATCTATCTTGATATAAAAGTATCTCCCAATAACATATGGGTACCATGTATCGACTACATGAAGGATGATCATCATTTCTTTCTCGTAGGTCAGATTTCCCATGTTTTGGTCACACAATTGTTTATTGGTGAATGTCAATCAATGTCTCTCCTATATCAAGATTACCCCAAGACCTTTTCCAAATGCATTAGAGGAATTTTGAGGTAAAAAATGAGCTTAAAAACATAAAATGTACTACCAATATAAACTTTAAAATAACCATTAGGGATCGAGATCATGATTTCAACCATATGAGTTTGGAGGGAAATTAAGAAGTCTAACTATTTTTTTTTTTTTTTAATTTTGACTTATCTCCTTATATGTTACTCAAATTTCAAGTGCAAGCATTGTTCAAATATGACATTAAATTTTGCATCTAACGAGTACCTACTTTTCATACTTTTGATGGACCCATAATGAGATATACTAGAAATACATTAAGAAAATGTATTCCTTCAAAGAAACATGTATTTCTAATATATCTCATTGTGGGGATATCAAAAGTATGTAGGGTGGGTACTCATTGGATGTTGTATTTAATGTTGCATTCGACGAGTGCCTAAAATTGAAATTTAAGTAAACTTTTGAAGAGATAAGTAAACAATTAAAGAAATAACAAAAGAAAGTGATAGTTTTTTTCTTTCCCTCCAAAATTCATTATCTTATTTATTGTCCTCATTAAGAATTCCATTTTAGCCCTCAAATTTCCCCTAATACAGTGCATTCCATAATGAAACTTGTAATGAAATCAAGCAATGCTATGATGGGGTAGTACACATGGGTTCCATTAAACAATGAGATGGTTCCTTTAAACCATGAGGTGCTTTGTCTATTGCATCATTCCACATAAAGGCATTCTTATTGAGAAAGATTGGCAACAGAGAAATTTTTTTTTCATAGTTCTTCACAAAATTCTAGTAATAGATAATAAGAACTAAGAAACCTTGTAATACTTTTAGACTATTAAAGTGAGGAAATTATTTCATAGCCCTAATTTTTCTTGCTATCCCACTAACTATGTGACCTCCTTATTCCACTTTAAAAGAATAAAAGGTGCATTTGCAAAGTTTGAGAAACAAACAATTATCTTAGAGTAATTATATGACTTTATTGGCATTCTCCACATGCTCAAACCTAAACTATAAACAACTTAACATAACAACTTTCTCCCCAACTTCAATACCACTAAAATAATGTTCGTGTCCAGCGAATGTTATAACCCCTTAACAAAGACAAACAAATGTGTAGTTAAATTTATTTTATAATTTATTAAACAAATATAACCATTGACTAAAGATAAAATTTTATACATATATCATTGTTATTTTCTTCCGTAAATTGATTACTACTAATAAAAATGTGCCCACACACAAGCAAAATTTTAAGGATGGAAAATTTACTTGATGTTTAAAAACATTGGTGAATCTCACTAATCCCTAATATGCAAACTATAAAATGATTATTGATATATTTGTAAAATTATTCAAATTTATAATGATTTTATATATAGTCTCTATATAAAGTTGGCTTTTTTAAGGTAAAATAATTTTATATTCTAAAATTTGGGCGAATCGTCTTTTATAAAATTTGGAAATTGGCAAATCTTTTTTTGTGAAAAAATAATGGAAAATTAGCCCACTCGACAAACATTAGTCCCTAAAATTTTCCATACCCACACATTTTATCTATCTATGTTATAAATCATAAAAGAAGAAGTATATAGAAATCATATGCATTATTTTCGAGTGCTTTAACCTTTTTATGAGTTGTATTACTTCTCTAAATAATTGAGTGCATATTCTTTGGGGGGTTTCACATTTTAGTTATGAGGAAAAATATGGGTGCAATTGTGTTCACCAATATTTTTATTTGGTTAAGGTTATTTATAAAGGCCCTTAGTTTTTATGACATCATTTTAATTGAGAAAATGGTCTTAAAAATTTATAGATTTTACATATCCTCAATCTGTGATACTTTTATTTAGTTGAAGTTATAAAGGCCCTTCATTTTTTATGACATCATTTTAATTGAGAAAATGACCTTAAAAATTTATAGATTTTAAAAACACTTATGACATGGTTTGAGTTGAGAAAATTATTTTGAAATATTGTACATTAAAAAAAATTATAAATAGATTTTGAAAAATGGAAAAATTATTTTTGAAAAAAAAAAGGATTTTTTTAATAAATAATTCGTCTTATTCTCTATCATATATATAACAAATTAATTTAATAATGATCTGAAAGGAAAAATATTATTTGTATTAATTTTAATATTGATTTTAACAATAATACAACTCAAAATAATTGATTTGGATGCACTAGACACAACAGTAAGATATTCCATAGGCATCATACTTAGGTTCCATCATTAATTGTATTTCTTTTGTTAATGATATAGAAAAAAATAATAAGTTATATTGATTTCAATGTTAACATAATTCAAATTGATTGGATAGTTTCATAGCCAATGGAGATTAACTAGACCATGTCAAATATACAATTGTATTATCATTGAAATAGTTTATTATTTATCTCCAAGTTTTTAAGCATTGTAATTATTTATTACATTGGGAATCTTAATTGTGAAAATTTTAGAAGAATGAGAATTGTAACAATAAGATACCAAAGAATAAGGACTTTGGGAAATTTTTTTAATGTGGTTCAAGGATCCCTGAGATTAGTAATCGCTACATCCACAAAACATTTATATCAGGAAGATCCACTAGAAAGGGCCACTTCCAATTGACTAAACCACAAAATCTGATCTCATGAGTGTCAAGAGAATTGAACTTGTGACCTCTCAATTGCAAAAAGTATTTAACAAAAAAACTTGACTAATTGAACTAACCCTTAAGACTAAATACTAAAAATATTAAGCTTTATAATTATAACATTGATAACTCTGATTTTGAAATTTGAAAAATTTTGGGAATTGAAATTATCAAAATAAAAAGTTTGAAAATGTTATATGCTTTAGTTGTTGAAAATGTTATATGCTTTAGTTGCAATCATTTAAGTAATGATGTATGAAAAATCAGATGATTTAATTGCCTGATAAATTGACTTGTTTTCTAATTATTCAAAATGATGAAAGGGAAAATCAATTTTTTTACTTAAAATTAAATAAAAAAAATCATTTTGAACTGACAAATTATAGAGATCAAATATTAAGTTACATAATTCGATTACAAGAAGAGTATTTAATGGCGTTGATTTTTTCTTTCATAAAAAAAATCATTAAATTAAAAAAAATTAACCTAGGTTATCTAATTAGATTCTATGAGTGGAAAACTAGAAAATATAAATAAACAAATCCTTAGCCTTCTGCCATAATAAATAACATCAATTTTTTTAACCTAGGTTATCTAATTAGATTCTATTAATGGAAAACTAGAGAATATAAATAAACAAATCCTTAGCTTTCTGCCATAATAAATAACATCAATTCCACATTAGCAATGAAAAATCATTAAACACTAAGATAATTCAAACCATTGGGTGAAAGTGACTAAATAAATATAATGGAAATATTAAAATACATCTTATAAAGTTGCAATAAGATACCCTTTATTATAAAGGGAGAGTAAATATCTTCGCTTTTGTTGTGTGAATATTAAAACTATTATAGAGTCTATGTTTTGTGTGAATATTAAAGCTATTATAGAGTCTATGTTTTGCCAGAGAATTAAGATACATGTGAGGTGTTGATTACAATGAAGAGATGAACACAATTTTATAAACATGAAGACTAAATGTGAAGATTATTCTTTGTTTCTATTTATGGGATAATCTTTGTTTCTATTTATGGGTGTAATTATACTAGATCCGTCTCGGATGTGGATATGGATCTGTTAGGTGTAAGATCACATTCGCAGAGATACGATCTTTCTTCATGTTCTTTATTTAAAAAAAAAAATTACAATAAAAAAGTAAATTACAATTCAAAGATTTGATTTTTCTTAATATATAATAAATTAAGCGTTAAAATATATTTAAACTAATAATATATTATATACTGTTACTATTATTAATATAAATAACATATATATTTAAAAAGATAACACAATACTAAATTTTAATAATTTTATTTAGAAAAATTATTAAATTTTTGGAATTAAATAGTCGTTCTATAATTTCAAAATAATAAAAAAACTTAATTCTAGTGACATTCCTGTGATAATTTTTTTCAAAATAAAAACATTTTAAAGCTATTATGGCATTCTTTTCTAGGTAAGACAATTTCATGTGCTATTTTCATTGAAGCATTTCTTTTAGCAAGCATTTTAACAAGACATTTTCACTAACGCATTTTTATTGGCTAAAAAAAATCATATCACATTTTCATTGAGGTTTGACTTGATTAAATGTATAAGTTCCTTTCCCATTTTTATTTATAATTAATTTCCTCGTATTCCTTTATTTCAATATAAACATTACACTACATTTCCTAGAACCTTTCAAAACATTTTTTTTTAGTTGATGCTCCATGCATTTGTTGGTTCCTTTGTTTGTCATTGGCCCTCTCAAAGGGTCTTTGTCTTTTTTGATGGTTATATTTTAGGTCTATGTAAGCGCTAACTATGGTTGTTTATGTATCGACTATAGAGTTAATTATGTTATTAGTATGGCTAGTTTTGTATTTGTTTTAGTGTTCGGTGATGGGTAATGGGTTAGCCTAGTGTCTAATTAGGTTAGGTCTGTGATCTTGGTGTTTGGTGTTGTATAAGATATTTTGTCTTATTTTTGTCCTGAGTAAGGTTTTAGATAAATCTAATTCCTCGGAGAACAATATGGAAAATCCATGTTGATCCAGGTGGATGTTGGTGACCACCCACCTATTCCACTTTGACCCCCACCACTGCCTCTTTTAATTTTTGAGTTTCCTCAATTGTAGCACATTTTACTATTTTTCGCAGTTTTTTGACTCCTGAACTTCTAGAGCTATTTTGAGGCCATAAACGACATTTTTTGGGAAAATCGGGGCCAAAGTAGGTAATCGTCCGATGTTGGCCACTCAAAAGTTGTAGTCCTCGAATAGATATGTATAACGAGGTATTGTGCACGTCAAATGAAGATCGTATGCCAAATTTACGGCCCCGAGAAGTTGATGTACCAATTTACCCAAACGGGGCACATAGTTTGAACGCTTCATCTCCTATCGTTAGGTTTTTGGATGTTTAAGGTATTCCATTGTTTCTCAATAATAAATAGGCCTCCAAGCCTCAATGTAACATAGTTCAGAGGCATGTAGCGACCACATCTCTTGTCAGAGATAAGCTACCATCGCCCGAGCTAGTTTTATTTCCATTATGTTTGTAAGCATATTTTAGTATTTGATATTAATGAAATGAAGTGTTATTTCTATTGCATCTCTGTATTTATGGTTATATCTGTAATTTTTTGTGTTCCTGTTTAAGATCAGATCACATGTATATCTAATTTTTAAGTAATACAAAGCTTATACATAATTCCACCAACCTAATTTCACCCCTTTTATCTATTTTTATTTTAAAATGTCAACATAATTGCACTTACAAGTTTCATATATCTTATAAATTATATTCATAATATTTCCATGAGATTCCTTTTGTTGCATTCTACTTCATTTTCCATTTTCCCTTAATAATTAAAGGATTCCACGAGTAGGAATTGAAGCAAAAGAGAAGTTTGTTGTTATATATATATATATATATATAATTTTTCAAATATTATTCAAGAAATAGAATTATATTTGATGACTTGAATTATAATTAAATTATAGATTTCTATATAAATTTGTGAATTCTAAATGAAAGATTTAAACTGATTTCTAAACATAACATGAAACTAACTATTCTAGATTCATTTTAACTCTCGATCTACATAACTTCCATAGGAATCAAAAAAAATTTCACTATAAAAGAGGTTTGCACCTCAAGAGATTTGACCCCTTTATGTACTTGGTAGATAAGATAAATTAATTTAATAATAATAAGAATAATAATAATAATTATTATTATTATTATTATTAATCTTTTTTGAATGTAGTTTGATCTAATCTAAATGTTTTAATTGTTAGTTATGATTATTAATTTTGTTATTTTATTTTATTTTTAATTTAAGTTTTACTTTAATTTAATTTTTATGTGATTTGATCAAGTCAAACTATTTACATAAGATAACAGGATAGGACACTACAACACTACTTCCATGTTGGGGTGGAGAAGGTGTCTCTCGGCACAATAAATTAGTTAACTTAAAAGTAGTAAATTGGTGGATGCATTAGTGCACCAACTGACTGTTAGTCCTCTATTAGTTCCAAAAACAATTAAGAACTAATTTAACTGAACTTAGCTCTGTAATTGAGTGATCTAATTTCCAATTCACTCATACTAGACCCCAAAAACTTAGGGAGAACATATACATGACCACAAAAAGACTTCCAACTCAAAATTCCTAAGATAATTAAGTTAATTAAACTTAATTAAATATTTACAACTTGCTATGAGAATATAATTCGATTTTAATTATCAGTGTAATTCAAGGACAAATAAAACTCGAATTTCTTGTTGCCATTTCTCAACACTCCCTCTCAACAATAAAGGGATTATCAGCTACCCCGGTCTTGTCTCTGTAAAACTCGAATTTACATCTTGACAATGCCTTTGTCAAAATGTCAGCATCTTGCTCCTCCGTGGGAATGCACTCTAACAATGTAATCTGCCTCGATACACAATCTCCGAGATGCTAATATCAGATATCAATATGCTTGGACCAATCATGAAAAACTGGATTTTTAGAAAGTTTGATACAACTCTAATTATCACTATTGGATCCATCTGTTGACCAAACAAACTAGCCAGGATCTTCCTCATCTAGATGGCCTCACACATTGACTTACTCATAGCCATTTACTATGCCTTTGTCAAACTGAGTGCAACCAATCTTTGTTTCCTACTATACCAAGAAGTTGTCGTTGACCCAATACTAAAGATCCCTCCTGATGTTCTCTTCTTGTCGGATGGACTCCCTGCGCAATCTGCATCAGTGAAGCCTTGAATCTTCACTCCCTTTATCCGTTTATACCATAATCCATACTGAGAAGTGCCCCTGAGGTATCTCAACACATCCTTTTCCGCCTTCTAATACAACTTGGTAGGCCTAACCATCGCTTGACTAAGTTGGTTAACTACATAGCACATATCCAATCGTGTGTTCACCAAGTACATGAGTGAACACACAGGTTACTTGTAAGCAATAGCTTCCACTACTTCTCCTAAAGTAGCATCTTCCTTCCTCCAGTTACCTGCTAGAGGAGTCTCCATGGGTTTGCTGCTCTCCATGCAGAATCTCGTGAGTATCTCATTGGCATACTTTCCCTAAGACGCAAAAAACTCCCCACCTCCCTGCCATACCTCCATGCCAAGAAAGTAATGCATGAGCCCCATGTCCTTCATCTCAAACTCTCTTACAAGGTCCTCCTTACAAGACTTGATCAACTGATCATCACCTGTCAGTAAGAGATCATCAACATAAAGTACAATGATCAATAGTTTACCTTCCACCACTATGTGGTATAAGTTCGCATTCACTTTACTCTTTGTGAAGCCCAACTCGGTGAAGTAGTTGTCTATCTTGGTGTACCAAGCACGAGATTCTTGCTTCAGCCCACACAATGCTCTCTTGAGCCGGCACACATGCGACTCACAGTCAAAGGTCTTAAAATCTTTAGGCTGCTCTATGTACACCTCTTCCTCAATCATGCCATTAAGGAAAGTTGTCTTCACATCCATATAATGTATCTTCCAACCCATCTGTGCTGATAGTGCCAATATATATCTGATCGAAAAGTACCTTAAAACAAGAGAAAAGGTCTCATCATAGTCAATCCCATCTACCTCTGAAAATCCATGGGCCACAAATCTAGCCTTATGCTTCTCCACACTACCATATGTAGCTTGCTTTACCTTGTAAAGCCAATAGGAGCTCACCACTAACTTGACCTCAAATCTTGGGACCACATCCAAAACACTATTATGAACTATGGAGTCATACTCCTCCACCATGGCATCAACCCAAACCGACTGTTGCACTTCTTCCTTAAAGGAAGACGGCTCTATCACAAAACATTCTCCCATAAGAGCCATGTATCCAATGTACCTCTTAGGTGACCTCCTCTGCCTATGTTCTCCCGTGCATCATCCAACAATCTGTCAGCCTCTCTGGTGTGCTTTCTTCCCTCTCTGGAAGACTCTTCTTGGGTGGATGTCTCCACTACCAGATTCCTAGGGAATTAACCCATATTTAATTGGGAAATTCCTCATCCATAAGTGTGAAATCCATCCCTAGGCCTTCCTCTAATTTCATGCACCATTGGTTTAATTTATATGATTTTACAATTGATAGTACAATGTCCCTGAACTCTAACCTCAACTGGGTCTTTCTTAGAACTGACATGCATGAGTTATTTATGAGTGAATTATTAGTTATTTGATTGATCATTGCATGTGAATTAAATCCAATTTAATTCACTTGAACTCTCACTAGTTCCTCTATCAGTTAGAACTAGTTTAACTAAATTTATCTCAGTTAAAGACATTTAAATAATTACAACTCAATAATAACTCAACCTAGGCTGTTATCGGGAAATCTAGTGTCTATGCAGAGCTGCTAGTCCCACTAAGATGGGTAGCTATCTTAGAAACAAATAGATTAAAGTTACTCTCGTTTTCCTTTATGAGAAGTAGATAGGAGAAGATCAAAGAATACCAACCTCAATCCTTCGCTCGGTTCTTTGCTTGTTCCTTCTCCTCACTGACCGGTCTTTGCCGCTTCTCCCTTGACCACTCCGCTTCAAAGAGTACCTGTAAAGTCAAAGCAGCATAATACCTTCAAAGTGCAGAGATCTACAATCATAAACAATATAGGACCAGATATATATTGACCACACAAATGCATATACTATCGGACATACAAGAATGTGGAGGAAAACTTGAACAACTTTATTGATATGAAGATTAGAAGAGAGGATTACAACCCATTGTTCTGACCCAGCGTCATCCTCCCAACATGAAAGCCCTTCTTCACCTCATGAGAAGCTTAGATCACCCAACACTATGATATTCCACCAAGAAACCAACAACACTTCCTTACAAGATACAAAATTCTAGCCTCTGGATCTCTAGGATGAGGGATCCATATATAGATGATTGCAGGGGGGTGAGTCAACTTCTGGGATTTTGATTAGTGTCCTCTCTCTGATAGTTCTTGATTCCACTTGGAGATTTATGATCTCTTACTCATCCCTGGGCGAATTCAGAGAGGCAAGTGTCACAGGAGAAGTTTCTGGAAGATTCCATGACGATCCACCTTGCAAACTGTCTCTGCCATTTGTCTACTCTCGCCCATTGCACCCTACAGAAGGGCTTTCCAATATGCATCACACCCTTTACACTGAGTAGGTGAGATGCATCGCACCATCTACACTGGGTAGTCTGTATGGTCTAGCTTTGACCAGTTCTGAACAGTTTTCTGTGGAGAAATTCTGGGAGATGATGTAATCAGCTGACCTTTTTCCTTTAGGGTGTGAAGCAACACTTTTAGGGACTTAGGAGCCCTTGGTTTATGGACATGTATTATTGGGGTTGCAATGCCCAAAAATGTCTATAATAGTTGCCTCCTAAAGCATGAGGTCGTTAATCTTTTGATGTCAGGTGAAATGCTTTATCATGAGGATCCGAAGTTTTTTCGAGTTGGAAGGCGACCCGTAATAAGATACAATACAATACATTGTCTTCATAATATTTTTCATGATCTAGCTAAGGCGGACATTCCCATGCTCAGCTTTATAAATTCATTTTCATGTACATAAGATAGACAACTGTTTGTGTGGTAGACTGATGATTCTGATAGAGCCATCATCCTTTGATTCAGATGATCATCTGTGAAGCAATGATGTACATTTGACGTCTTTATTTTCTTGAATATATCGCAGCCCAGATGGATGAAACTAGATCCGGGGTCTTCAAACTCGTCCAATCTTCACTCGGAATACAAGTCGATCCATGTGAAAGATGTTCTGGAGTCGAACATGGAAAGACATCGCCTGATTACCAGCCAGTGATGTAAGCTGTTAACAGGTACGAGAGGAATCATCGATAATGATGATGACCCTCAAGGTACTACAGTACAATTCGCGTGGTGTGAAAAAGGGATTTGGCGTCGAACACCATGCAAAATCTTTCGGTCGAAGGCCATTGATGTAAACCTATCACCGGAAGTGAGAAACTTTCCATTGAGGCATGCAAGTTGCAAAGTACTGAAAGGGTTGTTCCTAAGTCGACTTCTTGGATAATGAGCTGATGTCGACAAGAAGCGACCCGTAATAGGAGGGCCTTAATGAATGCCACATCTATGACATGGAACAGAGTAAATGATTTTAAAGGTGAAAATGATCTGATGATATAGGGTTCAGGGTGGTGGTCATGAAAGAATGGAGCGTGAATGTATTGCAGTGGATGAGACACAGGTGAATTCTCTGAGCGACTTCTCTTGAACATACCGGTGACACTGACATGGATTGGTAGCGTTAACCCCAAATATGGATGGTACGATGGACCAATGGTGATATGACCAGTGAATGGAATAACCCAACCCGACTCGAACATGGAGTGAAAGTGTCATGTTCAAGAGCGACTTGCTACCAATAAAGTTTCTTCAAGTTTTCTTCCCAATTTTTCCCCGGTCATTGCTGACCAGTGCCTCTTTATTTTTATCAAGCTTGAGGAGGATAACATATGCTTGTTCTATAATTTGCCCTTCGGCCAAACCTGTCGCTATGTTTTAACGAGCCTAGCGATAGTGAAACTCGTTCTTGTCTATATGGACAAGTTTGTCGCTATTGGTTTTAACGAGTTTAACGAAAAAGATAACTTGGTCCTTTTCAATTTTAGAGAGTCTGAAAGGGACGTAAAGGAAACTCCAATAATCCTTTTTCGTCATATACTCCCTCAAGTCCGAAAAAGTATAAAATAATACGAAAGGGATGAATTTTCGATAATTTTAACGAGCTGAACAAAACAAGCGCTCGATATTTTTGTGTAATAATCCCTCAGGTCCAAAAAGATTAAAATCTAGAGGAGGGATAGCACTCCCGGTAGCTTTAACGAGCTGGAGAGGCCAAATGCTCAGCAATATTTTCATATTTTACGAGTCAGATGAAAAGAGCTTAAAGGAGACTCGTTTTTTAGGAACAAGTGATAATTTTAGGTAGCAGCTGATTCCAGGTAATGTTTGGAATTTTCTAATCATGGCAGTGTCACAATGATGGCTAACAGGATCACTCTTTGCAGCTGTTCCTCAAAAGGGGTAAACAATCAAATGGAAGTGAATGATTGGCTAAAACAAAGTGGAGGTGATGATGAGAACACAACCAAGGCTCAAAAGTTGATGATAATGCATTCATAATGGTTATTTACCAGAAATTGGTTCATTTTTTAATGAGCTTAAACTCTGGGGGAAACATTTGCTCATTGCTTAGGTTTAATTTTTAACGAGCTTGAACTTCACATAAAAACTGCTCGTGCCAGTCGTATAATAAGGATGTCTCATCGATAGATTCCATTTTTATGGAGCTTGCACCTTTCGAAGCTATGCTCCGTTGCCTCTCGTATGCAAGCTAGGAACGACCAACTACGCTCCTCTACTTAACTACCAAGATCACTACCAAGGTTAGGTAGGAAAACTTTTCCTTTACTTTGCTAGTGCCATCTGGCTCCTGCGAAGACGAACGGTCGACTCGACCACTCACCCGACTTAGGCAGTTGAAGTCAGTGGAACCATAGAGTTAGCGTTATGTTGGTCGCTTTTCACTTGCTCACAAAAGGTTTGCATGCCCCCAGGTATAGTGAAGTAAAGTTTCCAGGTTACCATTTAGAAGTTCTCGCGCTCGCAAGATAGTTTCCATCCGCACAGCGGATAGAAACACTTCCTCGACTTAGTCCATTTGGACAAAGGCTCCAATCACCTAACCTTGACGAAGGAATCTTATCCCGGTCTAACTCCCTCTTCCTATACGGACGAGCATCGGACCAGTCATATATCCTTCGCGGAAACCTACCCTATACCTGAAGTTTCCCTGCTGAAGCAGACCAGGGTGCATGCCCCTTGGGTTTCAGTCATGTCCCTCCAAATTACTCACGTTCTTCAAGTGGACAGACCGGAGATTGATGAGACATCCCTTGCATGAAAAGACCATTTAGGGATGGCATTTGAATATTAGCTATGTGTGAGCCGGGGAACGAAAGCTGGTCTACGAGCTGGACCACTCGGCCTTCATGCGGAAAACACATTACTCTAAAGAGTGAGGAGACAATAGCTCCCATACTATAAATATAGTCGCGCCCAAGGAGTAGATTATAATATAGAGGTCCTTGGACTACCATTACATTCATATAAACGATTTTCCTTCTCAATGTTATAGGTACATTGGGAAGGATCCCTAATGGTCGATTGGTTCCTTTGTCGAAGCCTATCAGATTTCTCATCTCAGGCAGAAGTGATGGCGAACTAAGCGCTTTCCAAGCAGTTGAGGAAAGGACACTCACAGAAGCCCCTTCATCTATGATGGTACTGACCATGACCATTTTGTAAGCTTGTAGAATGATTCGGAATGGTACACTAGCCAGTAAACGGGGTCTGCCTAGTAGATTCCAATCGAAGGAAACGACTAGGTTGCTTGGAGGTGGGACCGAATAGACGGCCAAATATGACTCTGACGAACTTCCTTCCTGCGGTAAAGGAACGGGTAGATTTCCCCCATGTTCATCGGAGTCTGTGTTTATGAAAATAATTTGAACGGTGTCGTTCTCATTCTTTTCAGTGATTGTATCATCTAAAGATGGACCTTCCGAAGACAAGACCGGGTTGACTGCTACCTCAACCTTTTGACTTTCGTCTGGTATGGATTCAGTGGGTCTATCCTCAATGATAGATGCTTCGACCGACCAAAATGGCGCGTCAGTCGGATTTTCAACTAGTGATGGACTCGGCAAGAGTTTCTTGTATGCAGGAGGAAGCCGTAGCGGTGAAACAGGACGGTTATCCAAGACTCTTTTAGCTTCATCTAGGAAGGGACAATGGTGGACGACGTGATCGCCTTCACATAGTTTACAAGGAAATTTACATTTCCTTTTCTGTCCAAATGCTTCGCTTTCACTAGTTGATGGTGTACTTTCAACATGATCTTCAGAGGTTAATGACACCGGATTGTGAAAATGAGGAGACCAGTCCCTTAAGATCCGAGGGATGCAAGGGCAATCTCGATGATAGTGGTCTCCTTTGCAAATGACACATGGAGATTTAGGCTTGGATGGTGCAGTGTGTGGATTTTCACTAGACAATGCCCGGTTACCCCTTTCTGCCTTTGGCTCCTTCTTCTTCTTCTCTTTCTTCTCCTTCCCCTTCTTCTCCTTCTTAGTTACTTGATTTTTGGCTTTACCAGCTTCAGCAAGCGAAGAGGAAGGAGGAGAGTGAGAATCGGACGAAGTAGAAGGTTGGAGGGTAACTTTAGTATCATTTAGTTGCTAACTCAATTGTTCAAGAATCACGGTTTTCTGAATGACGGAGGTCGAGAAGAGCCATATTGGCAAGCCAATCGTCAATCCTGGAAGTGACAATGTGGCCATATGAGGTGCACCAACATCTCCCCAAGAGTCGAAAGGACTAGGATTTCCTCCAAGGGGGAATCCTTGGTTGGTGGATTCCATTTTGCTCAACGTAAGACCAATGCGGGAATAGTGATATTGTTCCAATTAAAATAAATTTTAGACGCTTTGACACAACTTGTTTTTTCGATTTTAAAGAGTCAAGAAAAAAGAAAAGATGACTCTAGTCACCTTCGATTTTTAATGAGCCTGAAGTGACAAGTGCTCAAATGGACCTTTTCTTTTAAGGAGTCTAAAAAGGAACGAAAGAGACTACTCTGGAAATATAGACAAAGGGATTACCAGACCAATCGCAAAACTGCAGAGTACTTTTTATGGTACGGTAGTAAATCTTCTCGAATGTTGTGTTCAGTGCATTGCGATCGATAGGGTGGCAGACACGGCTTCCTATGGATAAAGGATATAGCCTATTGTGGTCTCCCAATATATACACGACGGTATGTGGGAGCACAAGTCCGTGATGGCACTTGTCATCTCAAAGAGGAGGAATCACCCAACCAACAATGAAAGTGATAGTTACCAGGTTTTACGATGCCGGAATACATCTCTAGCCTAGACTTCTAGATGTTGTGCATTAGGTTCCAAAGCGTTTTTATGTTCATTGAATCTATTTTATAGTTGATATTTCTTAAGAAATTTTCCTTTCAGGTTCACCACGTGATGTAGATATGCAATTCCTAAAATGCAATCTAAGATGATAAACAATCGTTTAATATTCTTTTTGCAATGAAAATCCTAGCTACTAAAGAAAGAGAGATGATATTATTTCAACATAGAGCAGAGAGCACACACTAAATGCACTGTCCTAAATCAAACCAACAAGCAGTCTAAATGCAAATGCACATGCATGTATTTGTTTTCGGCTTTCTTAATGTGTGAATGACACGAAGAATGCTAAGTACAAATCTGAATTATCTTTTCAAAGCAACAGTACTAACAAATTTCTCTTCAAAACGAAAGGAAGACAATGACAACACTTTGCGACTTTGAATTGAAAATTGCTTTCGACACTTGAGAAACTACTAATCCAAATCAAATTCAAGAGTAACTGTATAATCGACCATCAAGAACAATAGGATTCTTTTCTTTGACTGAAAACAACACTTGCGACACTTCCAAACCAAAAGACGACAGTTTGATTATGTTACTTTTTCTAAAAGAGAACTGTAAATGGCACACAATACATAAAAACATTCACAATTCTTTTTACAATGGAGGTGGAATCATGCAAAGGAAGGGAGTTTCCACAATGGTATATTGATCAAAGATAGCAAAACTCCTGAATAAAGCTGAAGAGAGTGAACACAGAAACCAAAATCTGAGAGCAGAAGAGGTCTTGTCTAATCAGCGCACCTGCAACACAGGGAAAGTGCGATGCAGCACACCTGCTGCACACGGGAGGTGCGATGCATCCAGATTCCCAAGAGGAGAAAGTGTGATTGTCCAGGGACGAGACTTCAACTTGGTTCTTTGTCACAATTTGCAGCTTAGTTCACGGATTTAGGCCGAGCTAATGATAGTTAGTAAATAGAAATCACAGGGGCTGATCTAATGAGGTTACTAGAGCCACCACTAGGGCAATTAGGATGTTTGAAAATCGATTGTTTAGTTTATAAACAAAAACCAGAGATAGACTGAAGCAGCATTGATCTACTTTGCACTTGCATAGCAAATGCAGTTCAAAGGTTAGTTGGCTTAACTTCAAGCTCCGTCTGTAAGTTTATAAAACAAAAAAATATAGACAAGCAAATGATCTATTTGCTCCCCAGTGGAGTTGCCATTTTGTTATCAGGAAATCTAGTGTCTATGTAGAGCTTCTAGTCCCACTAAGACGAGTAGCTATCTTAGAAACAAACAGATTAAAGTTACTCTCATTTTCCTTTACGAGAAGTAGATAGGAGAAGATCAAAGAATACCAACCTCAATCCTTCACTCAGTTCTTTGCTTGTTCCTTCTCCTCACCGACCAGTCTTTGCTGCTTCTCCCTTGACCACTCCGCTTCAAAGAGTACTTGTAAATTCAAAGCAACATAATACCTTCAAAGTGCAGATATCTACAATCATAAGCAATATAGGACCAGATATATATTGACCACACAAATGCTTATACTATCAGACATACAAGAATGTGGAGGAAAACTTGAACAACTTTATTGATATGAAGATTAGAAGAGAGGATTACAACCCATTGTTCTGATCCAGCGTCATCCTCCCAGCATGAAAGCCCTTCTTCACCTCATGAAAAGCTTAGATCACCCAACACTATGATATTCCACCAAGAAACCAATAGCACTTCCTTACAAGATACAAAATTCTAGCCTCTGGATCTCTGGGATGAGGGATCCATATATAGATGATTGCAGTGGGGTGAGTCATCTTTTGGGATTTTGATTAGTGTCCTCTCTATGATAGTTCTTGATTCCACTTGGAGATTGATGATCTCTTACTCATCCCTGGGAGAATTCAGAGAGGCAAGTGTCACAGGAGAAGTTTCTGGAAGATTCCATGACGATCCACCTTGCAAATTGTCTCTTCCATTTGTCTACTCTCGCCCATCGCACCCTACAGAAGGGCTTTCCAATATGCATCGCACCCTTTACAATTATCAGGTGAGATGCATCACACCCTCTGCACTGGGTAGTTTGTACCTCCAACTTTGACCAGTTCTGAGCAGTTTTCTGTGGAGAACTTCTGGGAGATGATGTAATCAGCTGACCTTGTTCCTTTAGGGTGTGAAGCAACACTTTTAGGGACTTAGGATCCCTTGGTTTATGGATATGTATGACTGGGGTTGCAGTGCCCAAAAATGTCTATAACATAGGCCCCTAAAATTTTTGGATCACTCTACATGATTCTAGATAGACTCCCAACTCGAATTACTAAGCCAACTAAGTCAACTTAACTTATTTAACTCTTACAAGTTCCTGTGAGTATTAGAATTACAATTTAATTCCTAATTTAATTCAAGGGAAAATTAAATTAGGATTTTTGTGTTGCATTTTTTCAACACTCCCTCTTAACAAGAAAGGGATTATCTTCTACCCTGATTCTACCCTATGAAACTTAAATTTACATCTTGACAATGCCTTTGTAAAAATATCTACATCCTGCTCCTCTGTAGGAATGTACTCCAGCAACATAATTCTCCTCTACACACAATATCGTAGATGGTGATATTGGATGTCAATATGCTTGGATCGATCATGAAAAACTAGATTCTCAAAGAGTTTGATACAACTCTAATTGTCACATTAAATCATTGTAGGATCCATCTGCTAACCAAACAACCCAATAAGGATTGTCCTCATCCAGATAGCCTCATAAGCTGCTTGAATAACATCCATGTACTCTACTTCTACTGAACTGAGTGCAACTGATCTCTGCTTCATGTTGTACCAAGAAACTATTGTTGACCCAATACTAAATATTCCCCCTAATGTGCTCTTCTTGTCGGATGGACTCCCTGCCCAATTTGCATATGTTAAGCCTTGAAGCTTCACTCCCTCTCTCCGTCTATACCAAAGAAAAAACTGGGTGGTGCCTCTGAGGTATCTCAACACATGTTTAGTTGCCTTCTAGTGAAGTTTGGTTGGCTTAACCATGGCTTCACTAAGATGGTTAACTGTAAAACACATTTCCAGTCGTTTGTTCACCAAATACATAAGTGAACCCATAAACTGTCTATAAATAGTAGCCTCCACTACTTCACCTGAAGTATCATCCTCCTTCCTCGAGTTACCTACTAGAGGAGGCTCCATAGGTTTGCCGCTCTCCATGTGGAACTTCTTCAATATCTTGTTAGCATACTTTCCCTGAGAGATAAACAGTGCCTCATCTCCTTGCCATACCTCCATACTAAGAAATTAATCCATGAGCCCCAGGTCCTTCATCTCAAACTCTCTTGCAAGATCCTTTTTGAAATATTTTATCAAATTCTCATCACCTGTCATAATCAAATCATTGACATATATTACTATAATCAACAATTTACCTTCAACCACAATATGGTAAAGGTTCGCATTTGCTTCACTTTTAGTGAAGCCCAACCTGGTGAAAAATTCAATTTTGGTGTACCAAGCACGAGGTGCTTGTTTTAGTCCATACAATACTTGCTTGAGTCTGCACACATGCGAGTCTATGCTGAAGGTCTCAAATCCTTCCAGCTGGTTAATATACACCTCCTCCTCAATCATGTCATTGAGGAATGTTGTCTTTACATCCATATCATGTATCTTCCATCCCATCTCTAATGATAGTGCCAGAATAGATCTGAGTGATGATTACCTCACTACATGATCAAAGGTCTCATTGTAATCAATTCCCTACACCTGAGAGAACCCTCTAGCCACAAATTTGGCCTTGTGTTTCTCCACACTCTAATATGCTACTTTCTTTACTTTGTAAAGCCATCTAGAACTCACAACTCACTTGTCTTCCAGCCTTGGGACCACCTCCTAAACACTGTTTATGATAATGCAGTCATATTACTCAACCATGGCATCAACCCATATTGTTTGTTGCACTGCTTCATCAAATGAGGATGGCTCCATCACTACACTCTCACTCATTAGAGCCAGGTATCTAGTGTACCAATCTTGTGACCTCCTCTTCCTGCACTATGTTGTGGATGCTCCCACATTCTCTCTTTCATCATGCATAAATCTCTCAGCCTCTCTAGTGTGCTTTCTTCCATCTCTGGAAGTCTCTGCATGAGTGGATGTTTCCACTCTCTGCTCCTCTACATGTGGTTGCTCCACATCATCCTCAGGTTCCTCCTTTGGAGCTAAAAGATCCTCATCTGCATGTAACTAAATATCCCTCTCAAGGGAACATGTCATGGCCTTCTCTTCATCAAACTTAACATCTCTACGAACCACTTTCATCTTGTTTGATGGTAGGTACACCCCATAGTTATGAGGTGTATCAATGTACCCATAAATATGCCCAACTTAGCTGTTAACTCTAGATTTTTCTGTGCATCCTTAGTAACATGATAGTAAATTGATGAACCAAAGATCCTAAAGTGTGCCACATCTAGTTTCTTACCTAAAAAAGCTTCTTCTGGTGTACTCCTCCCAAGAATTCGATGAGGGATTATGTTCTACAAATAAATATTTGTGTTGCCCGGTTCAACCCATAAGTGTAACAGTAGGCCCTAATCATGTAACATCATTTGTGCCGATCCCACAATACTTATGTTCTTCCTTTTAGCCACCCCATTCTGCTATGGGTTATGAGGTGTTATTAGTTCTTGTCGAATTCTTTTTGAAGCACAAAAGTTCTTGAATTCACTCGACACATATTCTCCATCGTTATCATTTATGAGAGCTTTAACTTTCCTACTAGTATCTTTCTCGACAAGTTCTTTAAATTCACAAAATTTAGCGAACGTTTGATCTTTCTTCTGCATGAATAAAATCCAACACTTATGGGAAAAATCATCAACAAATATTACATAATACCTGTGCTTGGTCATGGATGCTGTCGAGAACGGTCCACACACATATGAGTCAACTCGATCAAGGATTTCTTGCATTTGACTGTATTTATCATGAAAGGAATCTTTGTTGTACTTCCCCAATGTAAACATTTTGCATGTGTCTCTCTGCTCTAGTTTACCCTTAGGAAGTCCCATAGAAATTTGTTGCATGATTTTCAAAGCTCCGTGGTGCAAGTGACCTAATCTTTTATGCCACAAATCAGCGATGTCTCGGGTCTGCACCTTCTCTACTTTCATGCTCAAAGTAGTGCAATCTTCTGCATCCAATTTGTAGAGGTTCTTCACTCAAACCCTGATATGCTTCACCTGTCCTGAGGCTATGTGATGAAGGAAAGACTTTCCCTTACTAAATATCACATTGTAGCCACAGTCCTCCAACGTGGCAATAGAAACCAAGTTCTTATTCAAACCTGGAACATACATGACATCTTTTAATGTGAGGAGAAAACTAAACTCCCTCTAAAAGGTGACACTTTCGATGTTGGTTGTGATATACCTCCCATTATCTCCCATCTCGATGTGCATCTGGAGGTCCTTCTCCTCCAAGTCATTGAAGAACAATTTTTTGTTGGTCATATGGAATGAGGCTCCATTATCCAAGTACCACACATTGCCCATCACTGATGTCACCATGCAAGGGATGAGGGTGAAATCTAGTTCAAATTGTGAAGCAAGAGCTTCACATGCCACTTCTCCTAAGGTATTCTTACTGGCCTTCTTGTGAACACACTTAGTGGCATAGTGTCCTAATTCTTGACAATGAAAACATTTAATTTTCGATATGTCCTTCTTCTTGCTGCCCTGAATAGAATCTGATTTGGAATGGGATGACTCCCCTTCCCTTTCTTCACCTTTCTAGCTAAGGCATAGTTCTCCTCATCATTATGCTTGGATGAGGATCCATATTTGGTGTTCTTTCAAATCTCTTCCTGTACCAAGTCAGACCACAATCGCTCCCACTATGGTAGCATCTCCCTCCAATTAACTAAGTCATGGTAGTTGTGCTAGCTCTTGGGAAGTCCTAGAAGTGCTAGACTCACAAAATATTCTTTAGCAATGGTAACACCAACGCTTCCAAGCTCATCCAAACATTGGGTGAACTTAGTCATGTACTTCGGTATTAAGTCCCCCTTCTCCATGTTGATCTTTCTGAGATTGTCCTTCAGTGCTAGCTTCATATGGTCATTTTTGTTTTGAAACAGGTATGTCAAAGCCTTCAACATTTCAAATGGAGTTTCCTTACCATGGATATTCAAGACAATATGATCTCGAACTCCTTCTAGGATAATTATTCTTAGCTTTTCCAAACACTTTCTCCACTCTGCCAGATCTTGAGCATCAGATGTTGGAGGCTTCGAGATATCACGATCTATGAATTCATTCAGTTGATTATCTTCCAACACTACCTCCATGTTGTCCTTCCAAGCAATATAGTTCGAACTACCCTCAATGGCATATTCAAGTCTCTATCTGTAGAATGACATCCTTATTATATAGGAAAATGACCTCCTCATCAGCTCAAAGGTGAAAGAAAGTTTGACTAAAAGATTAACCAAGTTCACAGTCCCGTTTTCTAGGGTAACACTGCCCAGGAACTAGAAAGAAGAGTTCTAGTTCTCCTCGTGCATGAACCAGGGACGTTAGTCCCTGGGGTAACTCTCTCTGTTGCCTTAGGGGTAGTGTTAGTCAAATTTTGTGAGTTTCCGGAGGTCAAAGGTGTGGGTTGACTGAATAATATCCCACTTTTTACTCATATGTCAGTTCGAAAAGTAGGAAACATCCATCTTCGACCTATTTGAGGATATTTCTATTTCTAACGAAGTCTAATAGAAAAGGAAAGAGAAACAAAGCAAGGAAACATCCTAGATTTTTCCAAAGGGAACTCATAATAGAGTTTGCAAGGATTAGCCTCTAATTCTATATATTGCAGGCATGGGGCATTGTGAAAGAGGTCAAAAGGTTGAAGGATTTCCTACTTACTGTCAAAAATTTGCATGAGACATATTGGTTTACCAAGAGGTTAAGAAGGGAGAGAGAGAGAGGAGATGAAGGAGTAAGGGAATCTTGATTCACCAAATGGTTGTAATCATCCTTTCCTATTATTAATATAGACCTACAGTTGTGTTGTCTACTCTATGGTGTTTATGTTGTGATTCAATTACATGTTGGTGCAATGCCATAGTTTATGAGGAGCTTCGATTGCTATTGTTCGATATATTTATGTATTATTTTTTTTATTATCAAGGTTATATGTTGTAGTATTACTTATTGTCTTGTCTATATGCAAGTGTTGATCTAGGAGCTAGCAGAGAGGTCTTCCACTCCACTACATTGGGTTCTCCAACAAAACTACATCAAGATCTGAGGTAATCTCTTCCCTTCTTCTTTTATTATCATTTTATTAATATGGATGTGTATGTTTCTTTGTTCCAGCTGCATCTAATCTGATCTGTCTGCCAAGGATACTGGGAAGATCCTTAAGGATATTCCAACCACAACCACCTGTGCATTAATCCCTATAGCAAAATTAACAACTCCATTGGGGACTATACTTAGTTCCTCGTTTTATCCTACCAAGTTCCTAGATCTCTCTTTATTTTAGGCCCTCCTGCACTTCTTGGTTCCCTTTTTTACTATTCAGGACTCTTCAGCACCCTCCTCACTATGCTCATCTCTTGTTATGATCCCAAAAGACTCCTTTTTGAGATTCTGCCCCCTAACTCACCCAAACAGTGCAACCAAAGAGTTATAATGCTTTGTTGGCTTGTAGACAAAGTGTTAGTGCAGTCACTAACTCTCTATGCCCTCTTCTGAAGTGTGTTAGCCAACCAAAGCTTAATAAACAATCAGTTCTATGAACTTCTGGGTTGGGAAAGCTACATATAGTCTAATCAAGGATCTGCAGTTGGGAATTTTTATTTGATTGCCTATTTCCTAAGCATTTTTTCTTTTTAGAAAAATAGCTTAATTGCTTATGTTTTCAGAAAAAAGAAAATAAAAATTTGATAAAGTTTTTCTGCTTAGCTAGTTAGATTCTATATTTATTTGGTTTAGTTGTTAAGGAGCATTGCATGTCTGCAAGTTGTGCTTGTGTTTTACTGCACTAGGTGCATGGTACTGATTGATGTATAAATGATCCTGTCCTTGTAGAAATAAATGATTCATCGAACTTAAATTGAAAGCATTTTCTGCATGGTTTATGTCAGAGTCCCACAAAACTCTATACGTCAACACCCCTTCTGAAGAAATTAACATAGTACATTTAAAATTTATCTCCTAATAAAATCAATCAACATCTCTTTTTTGAGCATACACACATATTAATCTAGGCTAGGATCTTGGGTTAGAAAGTTGTGATTTAATTGCACAAGGTCGTAAAATTGAGACTAGTGTCGTTAAAGAGGGAAAATACTACTGCAGGACCACTCCATTCAAAGTGAAGCTAAATGAGAGAAAACATTGGAATGTGAAAGAAGTAAGCCCATTTTTTATTACATCTCCTTTGGGTATTCTATGTATCGGGGATCCCTTCAGGGGTATCAAAGCTGAGTCATGGACTCAAGTGTCCTACCCACACAACGTACTGTCTACGACCAGCACCCCCCCGGTAGTGTCTATGATTTCAGGTAACCATAGTGGCCATACGTTTTAGGGACGAACACAAGGTGACTATGGCGGGATTCCATAGTACATAAATAGACGAACATACTCTATATTCAGTTTTTGGGAGGGTGCTCATCTTCACGAGAGTACTTGGCCCCTTAATCTGAGGTTCAAGTGAAGCTCAAGAGTAGTCATAATTGTACATTTTTCCAGCTCTCTCTTTTATCCATCGTGATATTGGGTTTCATCTCTAGCAAATTGTGGTTATCTGACAAAGTAATATCCCCTGCTTGTTGATTGACTTTTTAGAGTATTTTTTATTTTTTAGGTGCGAGTTTTTTATCACTAAGACTATAATCAATATCACTATAATGTTTTTTTGGTAAAATATATAAGTCACAGTGGCTACATACGGCCCTCGTCGTCAATCTAGGCGACAACAAGGTCTTCCTCCACTAATTGTGGAGGATCCACTGAGCATCAGTGAGTCAGATTACCAATCTTCAGGTAATTATTCTCCAATATCTAACACTAAATCATTCAATACATCCCAAGACTCAATACTACCAAAAGATTTTTTCACTGAAGGTTTTTGTACCTCCTTATAATCCTCCTAAAACTGATCCTTTGGGACCACTATTGATTCAAGTTTCACTTGTACCTACCATTTCTTCCACTATACGTACACCCACCATTTTTTCGGTGACTAACGGGTCATGGGATTTTGTGGACAATTTTAGTCCACCCTGACTTCCCCAGCCAATAGTTAGTACTACACCACGGATTTTGAAACCCGCTATCCAAACTGTGCCAAGTCTAAGCAACTTAATTACACCCAACATGAGCAGAACCCAGTACATACCAGTTTCTGCCTCTTTTGTGTCTACTCCTGGACATTCGGAAAGCGCTCTAAAAAACGTTGTTAGCACAGGTCCCTTCAACAATCCCTTTGGTTGGAATCCTTTGTTTAGTTCAAACCCCTAGGTTCAAATTCTAGGGGGCACCGTTCCCAACATGCACATACCGGCAGGGGGCATTACAGTTCCCCCTCCATTTATAGGACAAACTGGATAGTCATTGATTGACATCAATCCTCCATATGTCAGTTAAGTGCTGACGACCAACTATGTGGTTGGCAGGATCCCTCAACCCATTCTCACTCAATCCATTTGGGCACCCCATTTTCAACCTCAATTGATTCAAGGGGTCAATTATTGTCCTAGGGGAAATCAAACTTATATCCCCAAGCCTAACAACCCATATGGACAACCACAATATATGATTGTTCCTCAAGGAAATTATTATTCAAAAAATCCTATGTATAATGTTAGGAACAATATGATGGGCAGACCATAAGGACCTTTTGACATGGATAATGTTCACTATGCCAAAAATGGGAACTAATCCAATCACAGGCCCCAATTAGACCTACTCTCGTTTGGAATGGCTAGCTCCGATGGGTTTTAAGGGACCCCATAAACTGTTTAAACATGTTGAAAGATTGTTTCCAGGAGGAAGACTTCAATTATATCAAAAAAATAAAACAACTAACCTTTATGTGTTAAATCCTATCTATACTTCTTCTAACTACTCTAATCTAGTCCTAGCTATCCTAATCTATCCTGCAGGAGCATAATAAAAAGTTTTAAACATCATATATATGTTCGGTAGGAGCCTGATAAAGAAGGTTAAACATCATGCATAGATTCAAGTCCAAATGAATCAATCACTTAATTCAAAGCTAGACAAGACTGTATTAAAGCTAAATTTCAATCTAATCACTCATATAGGAATCCACATTCTTTTATGGAATTAAAACTTGCAACTGATGTTTAACTTAGTTTCAAATCAGAGACCATTCACAAGTTAACCATGAAACTGAATCACATTCAATTTAACAAGACTAATAGTGAACTGTAAGTCATCAATATGCATAAATACAAATCACATTTACATTCATGCCAGCAACAACACTCTGATCCAAAACATATAAAAGAGAAATCAAATAAGTCTGAAACTAAAGGCTCCTTCTTCCCCCAAAACATTCCTCCTTATTCAAAATAAATCCAAACTGTTCTTCTCAAAAATCAAAGCCCTTTCTCCTCTTCGGAGGTAATACTTATGCAAACACCCCTGACTCTAGGTCTACCCTGCCTCTTCATCTTCCCACTATATCCGATATGAAAATCGAGTACACAGAGATAGGATCGTCAGCGTGACCGCTGACACGTAGAAAGCATAACAGCCGGATCGATTCATTTCCTGAGGAAGTGAACAGATGTTGGTAAAAAGGGTGACTGTATGTTGCATTCCCATAATGAAGACCAAGACAGCCTTGCTTTCAGAATGTACAGGCCACGCGTGGGATCCCGACTTGGAATGCTTGAGGCCAGACCTTCAAACACAATGCTTCTGTATATATGGCTTTTCGAATCCACTCCTGCATCCTTTACTTCTCACCTGCAAGGATATCTATCATTAGCTTCATGATTGCGAACAATATAACAGAAATATTCATATAGAACACAAACGTTGCCTTCATTAACCTTTATAAACTATGGGAACAAGTGTGAAAAGGATTTACGCATAAAACACAGTCAACACACAATTTCCTGCTCAATCCATAGGCTTGGCACGGTTTTTGAGGGCTTCTTTTAAATCGCAATTAGGTATCGGCCCCTTCGCAGGTCACAGTACCCATGCCTTCCATTTCCTCGATGTGCAATTACACTATCGGGACTCCACAAGCCCGCCTTTTATACTGAAAACTCAATCCCTTTGTTATTTTGGAAAATTTGGAAAACACATGAAAACACAGAAAATATTGCCCCGATCACTCAAGCCGGACCTCAAATGTTATATATTGGAGTCTATAAATATCGCTGGGTCCGGCCTATCGCATATCGCAATATGCACAAGCCTAGGGCCCCACCAATCGCGATATGTGATAGGGCTTCAGACCCGAAAATGTATATATTGTATTTGATAGCTCGACGGGTCTGCCATATCACTGCACGTATTGTGTATAAGGCCCAGGCTCCACCGATATGCGATATGCGATTGGGGGCCGGACCCGATAGTGTATACAATGTGGTTCATAGTGACATCGGGTCCGAAGGCCAGGGACATGCCATATATATATATATATATATATATATATATATATAAACCTTGGACTTAGGTTGATTGCAATATGCAACAGGCATTCAGACCCAACATATATGTATAGTGTGGTTTATAATTCCATCGGGTCCGGCCCTTATGGCATGCGTTATGCGCCCAGATTGAGTGCGATAAGCGAAAGAGGGATGGCTTATGTATTTTGCGAAGGGTTTCCTTTGTAAAGGGATTATAATGGGACAATGATGCGATGAAGGGTTTTGGAAGCTAAACAAACCTCGATGAGCATATGAATGAAGGACTCAACAAGGTTATATGTGAGGGATTTGTTAAGGGGCTTTCACCATTTGTGAATGGAAGATTTGACTCTTCATAGAGTTAAAATCATTGGGATGAAAAAGATCATTCAAACAGATGATAGATCATACTTATAGGGGACCCATTCAAAATTTGCTATCAGAGCATGTTTTAATAGGGTGGTAGTTGTGGCCACAACAAATGGCAAACCGCTAGGTGAACTAGTTATCTCTATTTCCAAATAACCTTCAAATCAATAAAACATCAGGATGTTAAGATAAACTTGAAATGCAAACTATATAGATGGACATGTATGGGTTCCACTTAAACATTAACTGCTTCAGGAGGGATAGAGACAAATAGCTTCTACTTACTGATATGATTTTGACAGGCATTCTCCAATCGGCGGCATTATGGAGTTTATTGACCTTCCTTTACCTGTTTCCCACTTTCAAAATCCTTTTGGGGCCATCACTGGTTTGTCCATACCTATTTAGGTGTGTAACTCATCTCTTTATTTCTCATCAAACTTGATGTAGACATGTTTATCTTGCACTTTATATGAGAATTTCAGTGCTACATTTTCATTGATTGAATGGGGCACAGTCATGGATCATGCCATATTTTAAAACCACTTAAGCAAGGTTGGGCTTGCTATGTCAACCGATACTCTGATTCCAACAACAATCCTTACTCTAACCAGCTTCCCAAACAACCTATCCTTCCAGATTGGCACACGGACTTGACATTTCATTTATTTTTAGATAAGTCCTTCTAGTTTCAGGCACAAGGACTAGAGCACAATTGGATTTGCCATAGGGCATATGACAGTGAGCTTATCCCATGAAAGGGGGTTTACCTGTGAGTAATAGGTATTGGACAATTTAGTGGGGTGGATGAGACCAATGGAGAATGACTATAAGCCTTATAGGCAAGTATGTGCTAGGTCCGAGTGGGATTTATTCAAAATCCAGTGTTCCTCCATGCCAGTCCAGCTGTAGTTACACATTTTTTGTTTTATAAAGATGCCCCTACATGCTCCAGGTATCCAAGTTATCAATAGATCTCACATAGTTCCCAATAGATGCCAATGAGGGGTTTTGGTTTGCATTCCACTGCTTATTCTCAAGTGCTTATGGGCTGATAAAAAGTTTGTTTGATTTGCGGGGAAATGATGGATTCAGGAATAGCAGAATCATCAACAAGTTGATGAGGAAGGGAAAGGCCGAGAGTGGTGAATGAGGGAAAATCTAAAAGGTAGAACGAGACTGGGGGACCACAATAAGCTGGCTAAAAAGGAATGTAATTCAAAATAGCAGGAAAATAGACTTTGCAAAAAACAAAAAGAAAGGACAGAAATACAACTAAACTAATAGCAAAATGAAATTAAATCTAACATACTCAGGAGTTAACCACCAATGTGGTGGCTACTGGAAGTATCTCTTCAGATGCTGGCCATTAATAGGGAGCTTTTCAGTCTCTCCCTGTAAAGTTTTCAACCTGTAAGTCCCTTGACCAAGTTTTTCAACGACTTGGAATGGGCCCAACCATAGGTGTTGGAATTTTGTGTGTTTACCCTTTGGCTCACTCAGCTTGTTCCATTTCAGGATTAACTCCCCTACTTGGAAATCTTTATCTCCCACAAAATAGTGATCAAACCATTCTTTTACAATCATTTGGTGATTTTTGAATTTAATTTTGGCTTTATCCCTTTATTCCTCTACCTTCATTAGTTGGTCGATCCTTTCATGAAGCAAGGCTGAAGGGGTTCCTCTTGAAGCTTGGGAGAGCTATAAGGAGGGAAGGGTAACGTTTGGGGGCAAGATGGCTTCTTGTCCATAGACAAGGAAGTATGGGGAGTTTCCTAAGGCCACTTTAGGGGTGACCCTATCAGCCCAAAGGGAATTTGTCAAGGCGATGTGCCAGTTCCTCTAGTTATCAGCAACTGACTTGCAGATTATGCGAATAAGGTTTTTATTGGAAGACTCTAAAACTCCATTTCCTTGGGGGTAATAGTTTGCTGCATACTTTATGTGGATTGACTTATCAATGGTAAACTCAGTCAATCTTAGAGACAAAAAGTAAGAATTGTTATAAAAAATGAGAGCGTCAAGGATGCCATACCTGTTGATAATGAATTTCTCAATGAATGATATTACCTCATCTTTGTTCACCTTCCGGAGTAGGATGGCTTCGGTCCATCTAGTGAAGCAATCAGTCGCTATGAGTATATACTTGTGCTGCTGTGAGGGGTTTGGAGTGATCTTGCCTATGATGTCTAGGCCCCATTGCTGGAACGGTCGATAAGTCATAACAGGCCTGACGGGAATAGTGGGCTTTCTTTCTCATCCTGCAGTTGTTTGGCACGCCTTGCATTTGCGAGCATAGGCATGTGAGTCTTTGAACACTGTGGGCCAACAATATCCGGCTATCAATATTTTATGAGCAGTGGTCTCTCCGCCATAGTGATCACCTGCTAGGCTGTCCTGCATTTCTTTCAATACATGGTTGGCATCATCTTTCTCCAAACACCTCAGCCAGATTCCATCATGATTTTTTATGTATAAGACGTTGTTGGCCAAATGATATAGATTAGATTTAAATCTGAGTGCTCTCCTTTGTGATGCATCCAGGTGTCTAGGACACGATCCCCACACCAGATAGAAGCGTATGTCATAGTACCACGACTCAGGGTCCAAAAGGCTTCCGATGCTTCTCGCTCATACATTAGCGCTTCGTTACTCCATAAGGGCTCTTTCCTAAGCTCCATTTGTGAATATTGCATGCTCAGCATTCCTGATTCTTTGGATGCCTCCTTTTGGTCCGCAAAGGCTTCTACCGCTAGCTTGCAAAGTCCCTACCCTCGAATTATCCATGTCGGCTTTATCTCCAAGTCAAACTCTTGAAGGGCAGTTATCCAGTTCCCTCTTCGTTCGCCCATTTCTTTCTGCATGAAGAGGGCTCTTATAGCAAGATGGGGCACGATGACTTTGGTCTTGGCCTTTAGTAAATAAGGCCAGAAATGTTTAACCGCCTTTAAAACTACATAGCCCTGTTTCTCCACATCTGGGTAATTTAGTTCCGCTCCTTGGAGATTTGAACTCATGTAGGAAATGGGGACTTCATTGCCATCATCATTTTTCTTAGTGAGAGTTGCAGCATATGAAAGGTCGGAAGCAATGGTGTATAAGAAGAATCCTTTGACGAAATCAAGGCTGGCCAATGCAGGAGCTTCAACAATGGCTTTCTTGATTTGCTGAAACTCTTCCTTAGCTTCATCGCTCCATTTATACACAATGTCTTTCTTCATCATCAGTTGCAAGGGGTGTACTATTTCTGTGAAGCCTGAGACAAATTTTCTAACAAAATTAATCCTCCTGAAGAAGGATTGCATGGGTTTTTTATTGGCACGGGGCTATATTCTCATGATGGTTTGTATTATTTTAGGATCAATCACAATCCTGTCTTTAGAAAGGATATGTCCCAGTAGTTTCCCCTTTGTGGCTGCAAAGATGCTCTTCTTGGGATTCAAAGAAATTCCATACCTTCGACATATTTCGAAAATCTGCCTCAGGTGATAAATATGATCCCTTCTGAGATATGAATGCACAGTGATGTCATCCATGTACACCACTACTAATCTGTACATCAACCCTTGGAAAGCTATGTCCATAGCACTCTGTAATGTGGCACCCATGTTAATGAGCCCAAAATGAATTTTACGATATGCATAGATGCCCCATTTGGTGTTGAAGGTTGTCTTGAGCTAATCCCCATGAGATACCAGTACTTGATTATATCCTAAAAACCCATCTAATAGGGACAACATTTCAGACCCAGAAACACATTGAAGTATGTGTTCCATAGACGGGACAGGATAGTTACCCTTTTGAGAGGCTTTATTCAGGTTTCTAAACTCTATACACAGCCTAATGTCTCCATTTTTCTTTCTCACTGCCACAAGATTGGCTACCCAACGAGTGTGTCTGACCGGGAAGATGATTTTAGCATTCAACATATTTTTCAGTTCTTTCTTCACCAATGGTTCTAGGCTTGGATGCATCTTACGCAGTTTTTGTTGGTAGGGCTTGGCCTCCCTTTCCAAAGGGATCACATGCTGCATAACACTGGTATTGAAAGTCTTTAGGTCTTCATATGTCCACGCAAAGACATCCTTATAGTCTTTAAATAGCTTGACGAATGCAGCCTTTTCTTGAGGAGAGCACCCAAGGCCCAGATTGACATTTTTTTGGTCTTCTTTGGTCCCAAGGTTGACCATTTCATACTTCATGGACAAACTGTGCATTTTACAGTTAGTCGGTTTCTTGAATTTATCATGCAAGTCATACAAGTGTTCCATCTTAACAACTTATTTTGGAATCACATTGGGCTGATCCTTTTCCTCATCTTCCCTCTAATTTATAAGCTTGTGGTTCTCCTTTTCATTGATGATTGCACTCTTGAATGTCTTCTTGCAGTGCAAGAACTCAAGGATTTTCTCATCATCTTCGAACACCTGCCAATTCGAGATGTTATCAGGCACGGATGGTCTGAAAATCAATTCAACAGAACATTTATTTTTCTTCAATCTAAAATCAGGCAAAAGTTTAGCAACCATATTAGCCATCAAATCAGCATCTTGGTTTCGCCCACGAGGTATGTATGTGATATTAAAAGAATCAAAACTATCAATTAAGTCCCATACCTCATGCTGGTACCTTACCAGGTGTGGTGAATTGCAATGTATCCTCTTCCTTACCTGATCTACGATTATCTGTGAGTC
Organism: Pinus tabuliformis; assembly: GCA_031772625.1. Classification (NCBI taxonomy): domain Eukaryota; kingdom Viridiplantae; phylum Streptophyta; class Pinopsida; order Pinales; family Pinaceae; genus Pinus; species Pinus tabuliformis. The sequence continues at coordinate 648,126,136 of CM062817.1, forward strand.
ACCAAAAACTTTAAGATTTTTCACATTCATATCAATGGCTTTCTTCAGGCCTTGTAGCAGGCCTTCATATTCTACTGCGTTGTTGGTGCATGCAAACTCCAACCGGCTGGCCATCAAATGTTCCCTTGCGGGTCAATGAGAACACTTCCAGCACTTGCACCTTCAAGGCAGTTAGAACCATCAAAATAGAATGTTACATCATTTGAACTACTATCTAAGAAATTAGTCCTATCATCTACTATAGTACAGGATGGTTCATCAGTTGGATTATGGGAGGGAATTTCCAATTGTGTGTGTGTCAAAGTTTCTTCAACGGTTTCTACATGAAACTCTCCAAAACAGGTTTCTGTAGCATAAACATTGAAACTATAGTTCCCAAGGATGGAGTTGGTAAACATTACAGGTTCATTGGGACCATTTAGTTCCGTTACCACATACTTCATGTATCTTTCCCTATCGACTATCAGCATATCACCTTTTCCCTTCTGAGGCAACAAGAGATGGGACCAATCAGTCGAGAAGTATCCATTCAGTTTCGCTAACCAGTCCCTGCTAAGCAGCATTCCATAAGCCTCAGGTATATCGACTACCACTATATTAATGACTTGTGTGTACTGTGGTTTAGCAGCCATCCGAATCAACACACCATTAAATTCTCCAATTACTTTCACATTTGTCCTATCTAATTGCATGATTCGAGTTCCAGTTTTTTCAGGTATGGCCTGAAGTCTTTTAGCAACAGCATAAGGCATAACAGTGGATTAGCCACTGGAATCTACCAAGCAATTGTGGACGTTCATGTTGAAAATTTCAAACGTGATGAGGAACAGTGGAGTCATAGATTTCGATTTCCTCCCTATCATGGCTGCACTAACATATTAGGGTTTTCGATTCATTTTAGATAATGCAACCTCCATAGCTAATGGTATTTGGGCTGCACTAGTGGTACTAACAGGTTTGGACATTTGCCTTTTGGTTTGGGTGCTTGAGGTGGTGGGGGTTTTGTAGTTCCACTCATTCATAACTTTCAGCAGCAAGTCTCTTTGTTGCGTTAATTTTAATAAGTCAAAATATGTGATATTAGCCCTAGACTTCTTGAGATCATCCACAATATTGTAATCAATGTTATAAACAGGATATGGTAGAGTAAACATACCTGTTTTTCCATTCTTAGGTGGGAGTTTACCGTCTTGAGTAGCCTTCATTGTAGTGGGAGATGCATTTTCTTTCTTTGGGTGACATGCAATAGGAGTATTCTTGGATTGACCGTCAGGTCTACTCTTCTTAACAGTAACTTTGGGAGCAGATGCTTTCACAGGGCAAACATATTGCTTTGTTCGGTCTAAGGGCTTTGTCACACCTGGGAGCGGCACTTTACTTCGCGTGTGGTTTTCATTAGCGTTGATTTCTGCAGTGTTATCTCCTTCATCATCGTTCTCATTACTTTGGAAATCCCACAGCACATTAATTTGGGTTTCCTCATTCGAGGGTTCTTCTACTTGGTATTCGTCCTCGTCTCCTTGTTTTGGTCCGAGCTCCAGTATAGGTTCTTCTTTGTTAAGGACTGATGCAATAAGAGCCAACTCTTCTGTGTTTAAAGCCCCTTCATTGGGTGGAGCAGGTAATGCAAGTTGACCATGACCACCTTCTATTTTTTTCTAATAGAAAGGTTTGAAGGGTTTCCTGTTATTATAATCTCCTCCATTCCCACTTGTACTTTCTCCAACATTTCTTTTCATATCGATGACTATGTTTGTTAGTTTCTTAATGATCCGATGCAAACCTTCCACATCTATGGCATCCTTTTCTTTGGTCTCAGCCACTTTGTTGCCACTCCCACTACTCTTCCTGGATGATTGAGAGCCTTTCTTCACTTCAGTTGTATAATGACATGCTATGAGGTTGATAATTTCATTTTCAACTTTCATCACTTCATCGATAGCACCTTGTAAGGTTTTCGCATTACTCCTTTTAACCCACATTGCTGTAAGGATAGGGAGAGCATAGACATAGAACTCCATGAGCACTTCATCAGTAGGTCTAGCATTAGCTGGGATTCTGTTTAATAGAGTGTTGAATCGGATGTTAAAATCCTTGACTTTCTCATTGATTTCCATTTTTAGATGGGATAGTTCTAAAACTAAGGCCGTAGGTGTTTTGTCATCACCAAACTTGTCTAAAAAGACCTGTTGAAAAGCATCCCAAGAGGTGATCGACGCTATTCTCAAGCTGAAATACCATGTGGAGGCTGCACCAGTCAATGCAAAAGAGAATAGGTGGCAAACCACATCTTCATCGATGACCCCCAATCTACGCAAGGCTAGGAAGAAAGAGCGAATATGGTTATCAGTAGTATCTCCCCGCTCAAGGTCGAAATTAGGTAACACTCTTTCTGCATTTTTGGGTAAGGGATGCTACTACCCAGGTATCGCTACAACATCATGTGCAAGCCAGGGAGGGAGTGCTCCCAGAGGAGGTGGGTGTTGATTCCCACCCGGAGGAGGAGGTGGAGGTTGATTCCCACCCGAAGGAGGAGGTGGAGGCCGATTCCCACCTGGAGGAGGGACATTGGCCATACTATGGACAAGGAAGTTTTGGTTGGAGGCCTCTCTGTTAGGATTCTCAAAATCAAGCAAGGAGTTACCTTTAGAAGGGTAATCCTCAGGAATTTCTTCCCAAGGGGTCTTGATACTTTGCAAGGATTCTAGCACAGCATCTTCGAGAGAAGTGGTTGTAGATGTATCCTCACTCAGGGTAAAGATCCTTGACTTTCTCTTAGTTGTCGGAGGTAAATAGTGAAAGATGGGAAGCTGAGAGAGGGAACGAGCATAAGCTCGAGTAATCGTTCTGACTGGTTGTTCCTGAGTGATAGGATACTCCCACAATCTCTCTTCCTTGGGTGACCCAGAAACAAGACTTAGAGGGGTATCTGTTTCTTCGAAATGAGGCTCTTTCAAATGGGTGGAGTGATCTTTTCGGCCTCTACAATCCATACATTAATCCTTTTGAATCCATGCATGGCACTTATAGATGAAATTTTGAAAAGCTGTGGACTGCAGTTCAAGCCCTCCTTCTAGCGCCAATTTGTTGACATGGCTAATGTTCGCTATGCCAACAAGGGGAACTAACCCGATCGCAGGTCCCAATTAGACCTACTCTCATTTGGAATGGCTAGCTCTGACGGGTTTTAAGGGACCTCGTAAACTGTTTAAACATGTTGAAAGATTGCTTCCAGGAGGAAGACTTCGATTATATCAACAAAATAAAACAACGAACCTTTATGTGTTAAATCCTATCTATACTACTTCTAACTACTCTAATCTATTCCTAGCTATCCTAATCTATCCTGCATGAGCATAATATAGAGGTTTAAACATCATATATATGTTCAGCAGGAGTGTGATAAAGAAGGTTAAACATCATGGATAGATTCAAGTCCAAATGAATCAATCACTGAATTCACAACTGGACAAGACTGTATTAAAGCTAAATTGCAATCCAATCACTCATATAGGAATCCACATTATTTTATGGAATTAAACTTGCAACTGATGTTTAACTTAGTTTCAAATCAGAGACCATTCACAAGTTAACCATGAAACTAAATCACATTCAATTTAACAAGACTAATAGTGAACTGTAAGTCATCAATATGCATAAATACAAATCACATTTACATTCATGCCAGAAACAACACTCTGATCCAAGACATATAAAAGAGCAATAAAATAAGTCTGAAACTAAAGGCTCCTTCTTACCCCAAAACAGTCCTCCTTATTCAAAATAAAACCAAACTATTCTTCTTGAAAATCAAAGCCCTTTCTCCTCTTCGGAGGTAATACTTATGCAAATGCCCCTAACTCTAGGCCTACCCTGCCTCTTCATCTTCCCACTGTATCCAATATGCAAATCGAGTATATAGAGATAGGATCGGCAGCATGACCACTGACACGTAGAAAGCATAACAGCTGGATCGATTCATTTCCTGAGGAAGTGAACAGATGCTGGTAAAAAGGGTGACTATGTGTTGCGTTCCCATAATGAAGATGAGGATAGCCTTGTTTTCGAAATGTACAGGCCACGAGTGGGATCCCAACTTGGAATGCTTGAGGCCGGACCTTCAAACACAACGCTTCTATATATGTGGCTTTTGGAATCCACTCCTGCGTCCTTTACTTCTCACCTACAAGGATAGTTATTATTAGCTTCATGATTGTGAACAATATAACAGAAATATTCACATAGAACACAAAAACTGCCTTCATTAACCTTTATAAACTACGAGAACAAGTGTGAAAAGGATTTACGCATAAAACACAGTGAACACATAATTTCTTGCTCAATCCATAGGCTTGGCATGGTAATTTAGGGCTTCTTTTAAATCGCAACCAGGTATCGGCCCCTCCGCAAGTTGCAGTACCCATGCCTTCCACTTCCCCAATGCGCAATTACACTATCGGGACTCCACAGGCCCACATTTTACATTGAAAACCTAATCCCTTTGTTATTTCAGAAAATTTGGAAAACATAGAAAATCCAGCATCGATCGCTCAATCCAGACCTCAAATGTTATATATTGGAGTCTATAAATATTGACAGGTCTGGCCTATCACATATTGCAATATGCAAAAGCCTGTTGCTCCGCCTATCGCGATATGCGATAGGGCTTCGGACCTGAAAATATATATATCATATTTGATAGCTCGGCAGTCCGCCATATCGATGTGTGTATTGTGTATAAGGCCCGGGCTCCACCGATATGAAATATGCGGTTGGGGGCTGGACCCGATAGTGTATACAATGCGGTTCATAGTGACGTCAGGTCCAGAGGCCAGGGGCACGCCATATCTATATATATATATATATATATATATATATATATATATATATATATATATATATAAACCTTGGACTTAGGCTGATTGCGATATGTGACGGGCTTTGGACTCGACATATATGTATAGTGTGGTTTATAATGTCGTCGAGTCCGGCCCTTATGTCATGCGTTATGGGCCCAGATTGAGTGCGATAAGTGAAAGAGGGATGGCTTATGTATTTTGCAAAGGGTTTCCTTTGTAAAGGGATTATAATGGTACAATGATGCAATGAAGTGTTTTGGAAGCTAAACAAACCCCGATGAGTATATGAATGAAGGACTTAACAAGGTTATATGTGAGGGATTTGTTAAGGGGATTTCACCATTTGTGAATGGAAGATTTGGCTCTTCATAGAGTTAAAAACACTGGGATGAAAAAGATCATTCACAGAGATGATAGATCAAACTTATAGGGGACCCATTCAAAATTTGCTATTAGAGCATGCTTTAATAGGGTGGTAGTTGTAGCCACAACAGGACCCTCAAGTCATTTGTCATCATCCTGGTCAAAATTAGGGGCATCGAACACTTTTCATTTTTTGGAAAAACTCGACATCCCTGATCTGTACAAACTTACCAATGACCCCATCTACCATAACTTACATTGGAATCCAATCCTGCACAAAATTCTTACCGACATCTTGAAGTTTGAAGGAAAACAAGGGGATGATTCTGGTACACATATCACCACATATCATCTATTGTGTGTATCAAAATCCATGTTGTATGACAATATCCAGCTCAGGCTCCTCCCTTGCACCTTTATTGACAATGTCGCCAAGTGGTACATTGAGCTACCATGCATGTCAGTTAATACCTTCGATGCCTTGGCAATGGAATTTTTAAAGCACTTTCAGTTACCCATCCGCTACAAAACTGGGATGGAACTCCTTACTACTTTACTACAAGACACCTCCACCCACACCTCCGATCACATTCATGAACAAAGACATAGGTGGAGGCTAGTCAAATCTCCCATTCCAGATTATCTATTAGAATATTGGTTATGTAAATCTCTTTTTCCCCAAATCACCAAGGACATTGCCTTAGGTGAAGCAGTCATTGAAGATCAGTCCATTCGTCATGCCCGACACTTAGATTTGATTTATTTGCAGTCTGGCACATTATACGAGGTAATCCCCAGTGCTCCCGCTACTCAACGACCCAGTGCGCATGCTGATGGTATTAACCACACTACCTCTAGGTCTGTTATAAAACAACTTAGCAGATACATTTCCTAATTATACATTGATGTGGCTACCCAAACAGATGCTCTTCTTACTGCTGTGATAAAATTTGTGCAGCCTACATAAAAACCAAGTGTTAAGAATAAGAAGAATAAGAAAAATACCGCTCCTTCTAAAGAGTAGTCAGCCAAGCAATCCAACCCAAAGAACCAAGTTGTTGCGCCACCTAATAGTGGAAAGGAAAAAGTTGTCAAGTTCCCTTGAAAATCTATATGGAAGACCATATGACACATCGATGTTTGCGCCTCCAAGAATGAACATATCTTGTTTCTCAAAAGGACTCTGGCCCAACCCCTGTCATCCTACACAACCCTTTCCCTTCTCAGTAGCAATAGCATCTTATTGGGAACCCACCTCAACCCCCACAAGGGGGAAATGATGGTTCACATCACCCTTTAGATGGTGAAGGACCATCAACCATTTACACCCTTGAAACTATTGATCTTCAATTGAAAGCAAAAACTTATGGAGCTCCAGTCATTAATGCTCAGGATGTTGCCTCAAGTTCAAACCTACTACCACCAAATGATCTTCATATCGAAAGGTCAGTTTCTGATCTTGTAATTCACCCCCCAAAAGGGGCACTTCATCGCACAACACATTATACATCTACATGTGTTGCCCAGAACTACAGTATTGTAGAAGATTTGGCATAAGCACTATCAGCTATGTCAACAATCGAAGTATTGCAAACTTGTCCAGCACAAAAGAAAAATCTTCTTTCAGCTATTGGTGCGGTTGGCCCTCAGGATTCCATGCTAGCAATATTCGACATGTAAGCCTCTGCTTTCCCACCAGCTTGCATTTCATGTGCAATTTTTTTCAAAAGGATGAGGGGTACATAGAACTATCATTGACGAAGGTGCTTTGACCTGCATCATGTCTACTTCATGTTGGCTCACCTTGGGTTCTCCAACCCTCTCTCCACTGTCAAATTCCCTTAAAGCTTTCAACAACTAGACATTCATCCCACAAGGTTACCTTGCCAACTACCCCATCACTTTGAGTGGGAAAACGGTAATGGTGGACATTGAAGTCATGGATCGAAAACTTGACTATAATCTACTTTTGGGTCACAATTGGACTTATGCCATCATTTTCCATCGTGTCTATTGTTTTTCACATCATCCTATTTCCATTGGATGGAAGGATAGTCACAATGGACCAGTTGTCCTTTTACACCCCAGATTACTCCTCGTTGCCTAGCAGCACTTTACCTTTAGTGGGTGGAATATCTTACTCTTGTGTTAGTATCGGTACTGGACTTTTGAACGGTTCTTCCCTGATGGGTTTTTTTCCTCTCTCACCACCCGTGGTTCCACACATGGTTTCTATGGTATCCACTATTCCTCATGACCCAATCAATCCTTGGATCCTCCTAGCCCCTTCAGACATCTACTCTTATGGAGAACAAATTTCATTGGCACCAGTCGAATTGGCCTATAATGCCATTCAATTTGCATCTGATTCTCTTGTCACTTTGGTCATGGCCAATAGTACCATCTCCTCTCCCACAACTTCCCCCTCTAAATATCTCCTCAATCAAGTCCTACCTTCAAACTAATTTATTCGAGATATCATGTGTTTAGAGGAGTGACCTTGGGAAAACTCTCACCATCGTGTTTCAATATGTGATTTAGACACGACCCATGTACAAATCCTGTCCTTTGAAACACCTGAGAGAGTTCCCTCAAGTTATACAACTGTCCAAACTTTAGATTCAGAAGGGAACATGGGCCACTGCTGTGAAGTTTTTGTTTGAATATGTGTTAGTTTGGATGCCCTAAGATTTTGATGAGTGATAGTGGTACGCATTTTTTGAATGAAACGACCAGCGTGATGCTTGAAGAGTTTCAGGTGTATCATCAGAATAGCACACCTTATCACCCACAGGTGAATGGAACGGTGGAAGATTTTATCAAAATTTTGGAGAATGCATTAACGAAGGTATGCAACATGCAAAGGAATGACTAGGAGATGCGCATACCTGTTGTGTTATGGGCTTATAGGACGACCTGCAAGAAGTTGATAGGACAAACGTCATTTAGGTTGGTCTATGCAATTGAAGTAGTAATCCCTATGGAGTATATTGTACCAAGTTTATGTATTGTAGCATTAAAAGAGATGGAAAATCATGAGACCTTGGAGGAACGGCTCGTGCGGATCATGGAGTTAGAAGAAGACCGTTTCCTTGCAGGATTTCACCAGCAAGAGCAAAAGGAACGTGAAAAGTCATGGCATGATCGGCATATTAAGCTCCACATTTTCAAGATAGATGATTTAGTGTTTTTATATGACAACAAGTTCACCAAATTTCCAGGAAAGTTTCAAATGCACTGGTTGGGGCCATATGTTATTAAGGAGATCATGGATGGTAGTGTAGTTCAGCTTGCGAAGTTGAATGGGGAACCATTCCCTGGAAAAATGAATAGAAGTAGGTTGATGTTGTACATAGAGGATCCTGCCCCTATGCAATGACTATATGGAAGTAGGTTAGTCTTATTAATCTAGGAAACTGCAAGGGATTACGGGACTATAAACTAGGCTGCATGACTAAGTGTTGGGCGTGGGATCCCCCCAAGGCAAGTTTTGGGGCTTAAAGCCTAGGTTTTGACTAAGTCCATTGCAAATACTCCGCGATTTATGGGCACGGAGCGTGAAGTTGTAATAGAGTCATAGGGTTGTCTACCCTTACTTTTGTAAATGTAGTGTCAGTTTGAGAGATCTACTCATGATCTGTGAAACATGGGATTATATAAATAGAGCGAGGCTTTGAGTGTAAAGAGACAATTGAGAAAAGGATAGAAGGAAATCAATCCATGAAGCATTGAGTCAAAGTGTAGAGTTGTGTCTCGAGGCCTAGTAGTCCACAGCTGAGTGCGTGGACCCCTAAAACTGAGTGCATAGGGCAGGTTGAGGCTGTAACCGTTGGAAGCATTAATAAAGAGAATTTTTACCATATTTCTGTGTATCTTTTCCTGTTTTATTCATTGAATTATATTGGGTATGAATTACAAGTTTATCGTTTATTTACTGCGCGAACTTATGTAAATGTGCCGAGTAAGTGAATATAATATAAGGTATCTGTTTATGCAAAGATAGCTAACCGTTATAAGAAGATAAGTAAGGTCTACAGTGTGAGTTGGGGAAATAATAAAAATCACTGCTCCAGTACCATGAAATCCCCACAACCCCTAGTTAGGATTGCGCAAAGGTGAATATAATGGGGCGCGAAAGCCCCGCAAGTCAGGGAAGTGCGCGAAGGTATTCGCAATTGGACTAAATCAACCCCTCAGACATCTTACGGGTGCGGAAACTTGGTTCCAGCATCCCCCCATACTACTTCGAGTGAGACCTCAGTCCGCTCTCGGTGGACTGTTGCTGAAAGTGCCAATAGTATAGGGATTTGTTTGGCTAGTTAATCCGAACCTGGGTCAGGCCCCAACAATCCAACACTAAGTGCAGAACGTGGTAGGAAGGCTGTGCAATGGATGACAAGAGTGCGACAGGTGAAGTTGTGCTAGATGAGATGTGCCATGGAGGATGGTGCCACGCAGATGGGTCCAAAAGTAGCCATTGGGGTTACTATTCATGATTTGATGTCTGCCTTCCCTACAACATCAAGACCTTCACAGATGAGGTATTGTGTGATGTTTCTCCTCTCAACATTTGTGATGTATTATTAGGAAAACCAAACTTGTGGAAGCAACACGCTGTATATGAGTCTAGACCTCACTCTGTGATTATTTCTTTGGGTAATACGTTATACAGGATACTAGAGGTAGCCCCACCTACCACCACCTCTTTGATCTCTGCCAAGAAAGAGGTAACCCCACCTACCTCCACCCCCAACCCTTGGGAATTTTCCTGAGACCACCTCACCCAGTTCCAAAACCATATGGAAATCCAAAGCTTAACCAAACAAAAGAATCCCATCACACCATGTCTATCCTGAAATGGCAAGGAAAGGTTGAAATCACTGTCACACCTAAGAAAACCCATGTCAATGACAGCAAGAGAACCAAATACACACATGCATGTACCATGGATTCACAAACCAGCTAGGAAATCACACATGAAACCTCTTACCTACAATTCTTCCTGTTGAAGTTGCTTGATCCCATCCTTCTGTGTTTATCCTTTACTTTCCTTTAATTCTCGTTTACTTCCTTTGCTTGCTTTCTCCAATGCTAGAGTTCTCTAAGAATTCTCTAAGTGTGCAATAGTATGGGATAATAGAAAGAGCTCCAAAACTGAACTGAAGAAAGCTAAACCCACCAAAAGATGTGAACTGATCCTCAAAAGCATATTTATCATTGAGGCCTTTATTTTCTTCATTTTCCTCTCATGTAAACTTGTGACCTTTCATCTCCCTATTCTCCTATTTTCCTTTATTTTCATAAAGAAAATGCCAATTAATGCCTCTTTGCCTTTGCCAATTTCCTTAGCCATAATAAATCAAAATGAAAACCCACTAGGATGTTTTTCCCAATATTCAACTTGGAATACATGTATGATGACCTTGGTCTTATTTTTCCTTTATTAACTTTAATACATGAAATTTTTGTTGAAAATACTAACAAGGAATGTTAAAAATAGAATCTATAAATTATAATCTAATTTGTCCTTGAATTAAATTGAGAATTAAACTGTAATTCTTTTCTCATAGAAACAACTAAGTTAAGTTGTGTTATGAAACCAGCTCACAAAAAGATAGAAAAGAGAGATCCACGCCTTAGAATTCAGCCTCTTCGAGGGGGCAACCTCCTTTACATTACATAAATGAACAATTCTTGGATGATACAAATGAAAAGACCTCCTTTCTATATATAGGAGTCTAAGGGGTCATAACATAATCAGAGCTGACATAACAATAATAATGTAAGGGCACAATAATAACAATAGTGGGCTTCTATGGGGCACAATAGTAACAATATGGGCACTACATGGGTACATAAATATAATAAGTGGGTTATACTAATAACAATAAGGGGTTACACTAGTAGTATAGGGGCCTAACATGCCCCTCTCCTTCAAAAAGCGTTGTCCTCAATGCTTGAGTAGTTCTTGATGCTTCTGTATAAAATTCTTGTCCTCCCATGTGGAATATTCAGCAGGTAAGTTCTTCCACTTGATGAGATACTCTGAAATTGATCGATTTCGTAGTTTTTGAGTTCTTGTTTCTGTGACTGCTCCAGGTTCCAATATGATTTTTTCTTCCTCTTTAATTTCTGGCAACATTGTTTGAATTAGGATCTTTTGCAACTTTTGAATAAGTGGCCATACTTCTTCGTCCTTCTTCCATTCATCCCTTGCTTCGTTTATCCAATCTGGTTGGATAATATAAATAGCACAAAATAATGCTTCCACATCCTCATCCTTGAAGAGTCTTCCCATTCGGTAAGGTCGCCATTTTTTAAGTTCCTGTTGTTTCGTTTGATTTTGCACCGAAGTGGCGTTATCCTTTAAAAGTTGGAGAACTTGTTGTTGATGCTCGATGTGATCTTTCACTACTTGAACCTTTTTCTTCTTGATATGTCCTTCTATCTCTAGAGTTTGAGGAGTGGTAATTTCTTCCAATCCTTTACAAGATATGTTCGGATTTATTTCTTGATGCTCGATATGATCTTTCACTTCTTGAACATTTTTCTTCTTTATATGTCCTTCTATCTTGATAGTTTGAGGAGTGGTAATTTCGAACAATGAATTACAAGATATGGTTGGATTCATTTCTTCTTTCTCAATGTGATCTTTCACTTCTTGCATCTTTTTCTTCTTGATATGTCCTTCTATCTTGAGAGTTTGAGGAGTGGTAATTCTTGCCAATGCTTTACAAGATATGGTCTGGTTCATTTCTTCTTTCTCTGGGGTGGGGTCCTGGCGTATATCTTCTTTTTTTGTTATTTCTTGATCCTTTTCTTCCTCCTCTTCATATTCTATGTAAAATAATTTCTTCTCAGCACACTTATGACCTTTAGTGCATTTGCTATCACAATTGTAACAAAGCCCTTTTTCTCTTTTTTCTTCCAATTGTTGTGGTGTAACCCTTATAGGTTGTGGAAGGCTAGGAGAAACAACACTTCCATATTTATAGTTGTGAGGGGTACACTTCTTGGTTTCCATAATTTTGCTTTCCACTATGTCACAAAGCCCTTTTACTCTTTCCAATTGTTGTGGTGCTGCTCTAAAGAAGGTGTTGCTCTTTGTCTCCTCATAATGTGCTATCATTTCCTTCGTGAAAATTGACCACGTAACAAGTTGTTTACGAGAACAAAGCCCTTTGTACCATAAAAATTGATCTGGTTCTAAATATGAAGATGCAATACATACCTTTTGTAACAGTTGTACACCATGTATATCAAAATATTGCTCCATCTGAAGTATCCAATTTACCGTATCCTTGCCATCAAACTTCCTCATCTTGATTTTTCTTGATTTTAGGAGCTCTACCTTGAAACGACTGTAACTCTGTACTTTCGGATCTTTAAGTTCTGACATTGTGACCTGTAGTAGCCCTCTGTGTCCTCTTTCCAATGCCACCAGTCTGATCCAAATTGGATTCTCCAAGAAAGAGTTATGCACAATCTCCCAAGATGACCTGATTATAGACTAGTTCAGTAGAGCGAACTTGTATGAAGTGCCATGTGTCACTGTTTCAACCTTTGACTCTGAAAAATATATAAAAGAAAACTGCAGTCCGTCCTATTTCTGTACCTTCTGATGAAATTTCAATCCGATGCTCAGAAAGAAATTTATGATGATTTTCCCCAGGTCACCTGTTTTGAGTGTAATTCAGGAGTCTGCAAAAAGACCAAATTCCTCAGATCATATCTCCACAAATATCGCACGAAAAGCTCGGAAATTTGGACCCAAGGTTCAGCGTGATTTCTTCTCAAATGGGTTTTTTTTGCAACTTCTGAAACATCACAGAAAACATGTTATAGCGAAAATGCCACGATGACCTGTTTGGAGCAGCGAAACCCTAGAATCCAAAGCTCTGATACCAAATGTTATGAAACCAGCTCACAAAAAGATAGAAAAGAGAGATCCACACCTTAGAATTCAGCCTCTTCGAGGGGGAAACCTCCTTTACATTACATAAATGAACAATTCTTGGATGATACAAATGAAAATACCTCCTTTCTATATATAGGAGTCTAAGGGGTCATAACATAATCAGAGCCGACATAACAATAATAATGTAAGGGCACAATAATAACAATAATGGGCTTTTATGGGGCACAATAGTAACAATATGGGCACTACATGGGTACATAAATATAATAAGTGGGTTATACTAATAACAATAAGGGGTTACACTAGTAGTATAGGGGCCTAACAAGTTGACTTAGTTAGCTTAGGAAATTCAAGTTGGAATTCTATCTGGAGTCATGTAAGTGTGATCCCTAAGTTTAAGGGGTCCATATTGAGTTTATTGGAGTTGTAATTACATAAGTCAGTTCAAGTGAATTATAGTGAGTTAAACTAGTTCTAACTTTGGCAATTGTCTTTTCTATTAATCGCTTCGTACACTATATATTGCTGCAAAAAACTACCATCATCGCTTTGGAGAATCCCATGAGACGCATTTTGTCTCGTCAAGTCATTGGAGGATAAAATTCCAAATGGATTGTTATCCTCCAACAATTTGATTTGGTTTTCACCACTGCCAAGGTGAAAAAATCCTTAGTCTTCGCAAAACTATTGTCGGTTCTTCCCATTATCGATCCAAATGAGATAGCCCATGATCCTATTCTAGATGAATCTGTCTCTCTGATCACTAACCCTTGGTATGGTGACATTCCAGTCTACCTCCAAGCGTAACGATTTCACCCTGAATTATTGTCAGGTGACTGTCGTCGCATCCTCCACCAAGCTCGACACTATTTAGTGTTGAACATACTTTATATCATCGTGGCACTGATACAGTTCTTCGACGTTGCCTCACTCATGAAGAGGTGAGACATATTTTAAATGACTACCATGCTGGGGCATGTGGCGGTCATCTTTCTAGCATGGCTACTGCCCACAAAATTCTACATGCGGGATACTATTGTCTGACCTTGTTCAAACATTGTATCAAGGCAATCCGCAAGTGTCACCCTTGTCAAATATTTATAAAGAAAATACATGCATCCCTGGCCCCCCTACAACTGATTATCTCTGTTAGACCCTTTTCCAAATGGGGTATTGACTTCTTCACATGCAACTCCACTTCATCTGATGGACACAACTACATTATTTTCGATGTGGACTACTTTACAAAATGGGCCGAAGCTGTTCCCATTTTCTGGGCTGATGGAGAAACTGCAATGTTATTCCTATTCAATCGAGTGATCTGTCATTTCAATGTGCCCACACAATCATTACAGACCATGGTTCTCACTTTCGGAATCACATGTTGTTTGACTTAACATCGTTGCTTGGTTTTAGGCAGGAACATTCTTCCTACTATGATCTAGGAGGATCTTGTCAGGCCAGTGTATCCAGAGAGTTCAGGTCATCTTTAGCTTCGTCAACTTCACCAGTGTTCTTCAATTCTTCCTGTGTTGGTTATTTCATCAGCTCTTCATGGTGGAAAGGTGGTTCAAATTGATGTCACAATGTGAAAATTTGTTGTATATGGCTTATGTACTTAATAAGATGACAACCCTAAAGGGGGACCTAACACATTTGTAATAAGCCTAAACCTAGCACTAAAGTTATGGTGTAAAACCCTAATGCTAGAACCTAGTGGCTAAACCTATGCACTAAAACTATTGCAAAACCCACATTCAGACTTTAATATAAAACAAAACAATGTAAAGACACAGTCTAATCACACAGAGGTGGAACCATTGGATGTTTGCATGTGGATAGGCCGGAGGTTACCACAGTCCCTAATCGCATAATGCCTACCCGTGTGGGTTTAGAGACTGCAGCGGGACTGCGTATGTGAACATTGGATGGAAAACCGTAGAAGTGAATGTTAACAGCAGCAAATATTGTTGACATGATTGGAACCGTTGAGGGTAAGACTGCCAAGTAAGCCACAACCATCGGAGGTTGGGCTATCATATGCAACAGTCAGGGGCGCGCCGTTAGCAGGAACCGCCGAAGGGTGACTGCGGAGGTGGCAGTCTACGGTTAGACTACGACATTCACATACCAATGGTTAGCTATTGCGCATAGTTTATTGACCATTAGCGGAATTTTTATAACCTAAGGTGCTAAATTGGGTTTTGTAATTTCGTTTAAGTTATTTTTAATATAACAACCTAGCCTAATGTCACAATATGACAAGACCGAGCACATTCAACCTTTAATATAGCAATTCATTCCTCTCTTAGCCATGAGAGCCTCGAATGGACCGGGGGGTTATAAATTCATCATTTTTCTCATGTAAAAGGCATTAGAGTGATTTTGGAGTCTTGTAAGTAGATTTTGAGCCAAAGAGGCAATTATTGATTTGAGTGTATATTAGCCATCCAGAGGTGAAATTGGGAACTAAGATAGGCGTTGGAAAGCTAGGAGAGAGAGATTTATGTTGATAGAGACCAGAAGTGCCTGCATGCACAATTATTCTAGTCATTTTTCTGTGTAAAAGGCCTCTTTTGATCAATCCTAATAAATTGGATGCCCATCTTGAAAGCGGAACCGGAGACGTAGTCCACTCTGTAATCAATGTTTGTTGTCTTCTATCTCTGTTTTTACTACAAATTCAATCTTAGTTATGTTTCTTAAGTTATTTATTCAGTCTTAAAAAACAACTATTTTCCTTCAGTATTCCACATTCAACACTTCAGGTTAACAATCAATTCATTTTTTGGTAATTAATAATCAATTCTACTTCAGTTTTAGTTTATGATCATTTTCAGATCATATAATTTGGTATCAGAGCAGGTTGCATTTGTAGAATTTTTTCTAGTGAATGTTAACCAGGTCAAAGTAGCAAGGTGGAGAAGGAACACTTAAGGAGTTTGATCCAGATATTGGAAAGTAAAGAGTCACTCATAAATCAACCATGATAGAATCTGATGCAGGTGAAACTCCTGAAGAGAAGATGAGTGAGGAATAGTTCTAGAAAGTGTTTTTGAGCATGCAGAAGATGTTGGGAGAACTCTACGAATATAAGAAGGCAAGAGATGCAGCTTCGTCTTCAAATACATCAAAGAAGGACAAGGGTAAAGGCAAGGCTGATAAACCTCCTTCTCCTCCATCCTCTCCATCATAATCTTCTTCTTCTAGTTCAGATTCTGAAACAGAAAATAAACCTAAGTAAACATCTTTTTTGAAACATGATGTAAAATTTGAGTTACCTATTTATGATGGCAAAGTGAATCCTGAAAAGTTAGATAACTGGATTAAGTCGTTATAAGTGTATTTTCATATTCAGAACATTTCTGACGATAAAACGAAAATTCAGTTAGCTACACTTAGAATGGGGGGAACAACTTTAATCTGGTGGGAAATTAAAACTCAAATAGATGTAAAGTGGAATGGTAAGGTCATCTCTTCATGGTCTAAGTTCTTAAAAGCTCTCGGGAAATAATTCTATCCTTTGGGACACACACAGCAAGTTGTATTTGATTGGTAGCATTTGAGGCAAGGTAAGGGGAAGAATGTTCAAGAGTTTACTCAAGAATTAAGCAAGAAAGCTTTGGTGCTTGGTATTCCATTGGATACATGTGAAACTTTATTAAAGTAGACTGGCAGTTTACATTCATATTTAAAACATACATTATTGATGTTTAATCCTTATGACTTTGATGAAGTGTTTGTTCAAGCCATACATATTGAATCATGTGGAAGATTGTTCAAGTTTTCACAGAAACCGTCTAGACAGTTGGAAATCAAGGATTCCAAAGGCAGTAAGAGGAAGTACAATTTGAAGGGAAAGAGATCAGTGAAAGCTCAGAAGGAAAGTGAAAGACCTACTTGTACTCATTTCCAGAGGATTGGACATGATGAGTCCAAATTTTGCAAACTTCACCCACAACTCAGACCAAAGAAGTTCCAGAAGAAGAAAGGTGAAAAGAAGGCTAATGCAGCAATCCAACAAGATTTTGGCTCTGACTCAGGTGATGAAGGTAAAATAACCATAATGGTTTCGACATTGGTCCAAGTTCTAGTACTTCTACACCTTCTTCAAACATAAATCATCTGAATGTGGATAAAAGGGTTGAATTATTTCATATAAGGATAACTTCTAAGAACAAGAAAATACATACATTATTTGACAGTGGATCACAAGCAAATTTAATATCTGAAGATTTAGTTAAGAAATTGGGTTTGGAGACATAGAATCATCCAAGACCATACCCATTAGGTTGGCTAAATAAAGAGAATGTCACAAAACAGTGTCAGTTAAAATTTTCCATAACAACTAATTACATTGATGAAGTGGATTTAGAAGTGATTCCAGTAGACATATGTGGAGTAGTGTTAGGAAGTCCTTATCTCTACTATCATGATGCAGTGTTTCATAGCAAATAGCATAAATATCACCTTAAGAAAGATGGGATTGAATATATTGTCAGGGAACATAAAATCAAATCACACTTGGATTTAGTTTCAGTTAATCATATGAAGTGATTAATAAGTTCAAGTAAGAAATATGTACTCATGGTTGTAAAAGAACAACATAAGGATCAACAGGATGCTTTTTCAAGTTGTAAGTCTTAGTTCAAATATAGTTTGGTTAAAGTGGTAGATTCTTTTCCAAGTCTATTTAAAGAACCAAAACATATTCCTCCTAAGAGAGAAATACAACATCTGATATAATTGATGTATGATGCCCCTCTTCCTAATATAGGAATATATCAGATGTCAGTTATAGAGAACGAAGAAATAAAGAAACAAATCCAGGAATTGATTGAAAAAGGTTTTATTCGACCCAGTTCATCTCCATGTGTCTCACCCATAATTTTTCTTCCTAAGAAAGACAGGATATGGAGAATGTGTGTCTACTTTAGGGCCTTCAAAAAAATCACAATCAAAAATAGGTATCCTCTTCCCAAGATAGATGATTTACTTGATCAATTGAAAAATGTTGTTTATTTCACTAAGTTAGATTTAACAAGTGGGTATCATCAAATTCGCATAACAGAAAAGGACATCTGGAAAATTGCATTCAAAACTAGGCAGGGACTATTTGAATGGTTAGTAGTGCCTTTTGGTTTGTGTAATGCACCAACAACTTTCATGTGGGTTATGAATGATGTATTCCGCTCATACATTGATAAATTTGTCATAATCTACTTAGATGATATTCTGATTTTTAGTTCAAGTATGGAATAGCATGTTAGGCATGTTAAGTAGGTTTTCAAAGTGTTGCACAGGGAAAAAATTTACCTTCAACTTTCCAAATGTGAGTTTGGGAAAACTTCAATGCATTATCTTGGTTACATAGTTGGAGGTGGAAGTTTGAAAATAGATCCAGCTGAAATCAATGTGATTGTTAAGTGGTCAAGACCACAGAATGTGACTAAAGTTAGAATTTTTATAGGTGCGATTCAGTGTTGGAGGAAATTTATTGCTTAGTTTTCTTTAATTTCATCACCATTACATGCTTTAATAGGTTCTAAATTTCCCTTTTAGTGGGGAGGAAAATAACAAAAATCTTTTGATACACATAAGCAGAAAATTTTCACAACACAAATCTTAGCTTTACCGGATCTTCAACAGCCATTCGAAATTGAAACAGATGCTAGTGGTTATGGAATGGGTGCAGTCTTACTTCAAAAAGGGAAACCAATTTGCTTTCATTTTGAAACTTTTTCTAAGGCAGTAATGAATTATCTGACATATGATAAAGAACTGTTTGCTTTGGTTGAAAGTGTTAAGAAATGGAAACATTATTTAATGGGTAAGGAAATAGTGATTCACACAGATCATTAGCCACTTTAGTACCTTCAGTCTTAAACTAAGTTGCAACAATCTCGTCATTACAGATGGATATGATTTCTTCAACAATTTCACTTAGTAATTAAGTACAAGAAAGGTGTCACAAACAAAGTCGTTGATATGCTGTCTAGACCATCTTTGAATGCTTCAGTAGTGCTACAGAATAATTCTTTGAAACATGAAAGTTATATAGAACAATATAGTACAAATGTTGATTTCAAAGATATTTATGAATCACTAACTCATGGTGCTCAGGTGGAAGAAATCAATTATCATATTCATGACAGATTGTTATATCATCTAGGTAAGTTGTGCATACCACAGACAGAAAGAGTGCATGTCATTCGGGAAGCACATTCTTCTCACATTTCAGGACATTTTGGAGTAAGCAAAACAATGGAACAAATTCAAAGGTATTGTTATTGGCCTCACATGTATGAAACAATTTTTAAGTACATTAAAGGATGTGTGATGTGTTCGACCAACAAGCCAAGCAATCGAAAGATTGGTTTGTACATGCCACTTCCAGTTCCTTTACGACCATGGGACAACATTTCCATGGATTTTGTTGGAGGACTTCCTATGTCTAGGAGAGGGCATGATTACATGTATGTTGTGGTTGACAAACTCAGCAAGATGTTCATTCTTGTTCCGTGCAAAAATCAAGTGACAGCCGAACAGACTACAAATATGTTCTTCGAACAAGTATGGGTTCCAGGGAAAATTTTAAGGATGGAAAACAATCTTGAAGTTTAAAAACATTGGCCAATCTCACTAGTCCCTAATATGCAAACTATAAAATTTTTATTGATGTATTTGTAAAAGTATTCAAATTTATAATGATTTTTTATATACTCTCAATATAGTATTGGCGATTTTTAAGGTAAAATAATTTTATATTGTAAAATTTGGGTGAATCATTTCTATAAAAAATGGAAATTGGCGAATATTTGTTTTCGAAAATCATGAAAAATTAGCCCACCTGTGAATATTAGCCCCTAAAATTTTCCATGATGGGTTCATTTTGGGTTACCTACTTCCATTATTTCTGATTGAGACACTCATTTTGTAGGAGAGTTTTGGTACACTTTGTGGGGACTCATGCACACAAAGCTGAAGAAGAGCACAACATTTCATCCACAGATCGATGGACAGACAAAAGTGGTGAACAAGACAGTCATACATATTCTCTGAGGTTACTGCAGTAAACATCCTAAGTTGTGGGATGAATCTTTACCTTAGGTGCAGCATGCTTACAATCGAGCCTTACATTCTTCGACTAATCGATCGCCATTCGAAACATGTTTTGGGTATCTACCAAAGTCACCGATGGATTTCATGTTCAGTGAAGAGGATAAAGTGGGTGAACATGATGATGCAAACAAAGTAGTTAAGTTCATTCAACGGATACAACAGATACATGAAGCAGTGCAGGATCAATTAGAGAAGAGTCATGCCAAGTACAAAATGCGCCATGACAAGCATCAAGTCAATCATCATTTTCAGGTTAGCGATCAGGAATGGTTGTATATCAGTAAAGACAGGTTGAAAAGAGAAGGTAAGAAACTGAAACCTATTAGGTATGGCCCTTTCAATATTGTGAAAAATATTGGAAATAATGCATTTTAATTAGATTTACCTCCTTACATGCATATTTACTCAGTTGTAAATGTAGAAAATTTGAATTTGTATGAACCTCTGATGATCATGGATCCCGAGGAAGATACACAGATTCTGACTATTGATGATTTGGCACTTGAGTATATGAATGAGTTGCAGCAAGATATGATCCTGGATAGGAATATTCAATCTTCAAGGCATGGATATGTTGAATATCTTCGAGTGGGACTCAAGGGCATGAATCCAAGCAAGGCAAGGTGGATGGAGATTAGAAGAGTGAGGGAGATGTACCCTCACCTGATATTTTCTTAAATCAAACTTTTGTGGTCCAAAAGCTTTCAAGTGGAGAGGATTGATCCAAGAGGATCTTGTCAATTCAATGTATCTAGAGAGTTTAGGTCATCTTCAACTTCGTCAGCTACGCCTGTGTTCTTCAGTTCTTCTGGTGTTGGTTACTTCGTCAGTTCTTCATGGTGGAAAGGTGGTTCAAATCGATGTCACAATGTGACAATTTTTTGTATATGGCTTATTTAATTAATAAGGTGACAACCCTAAAGGGGGACCTAACACATTTGTAATCATCCTAAACCTAGCACTAAAACTATGGTGTAAAACCCTAATGTTAGAACCTAGTGGCTAAACCTAAGCACTAAAACTATTGCAAAACCCACATTTCGACTTTAATATAAAACAAAACAATGTAAACACACAATCTAACCACGCAGATGTGGAACTGTCGAAGGTTTTCATATGAACAGACCAGAGGTTACCATAGTCCCTAATGCACGGGTTTGGAGACCGCAGTGTGACCATGTATGTCAACACCAGATGGAGAACTGTAGCAGTGAAGGTTAACCGCAGCGGAGATTGTTGACATGATCAAAAACATTGAGGGTAAGACTGCCAGGTAAGCCACAACCATCGTAGCTTAGGCTATCACATGCAACAATCGAGGCCGTGCCATTAGCCGAAATCGCCGGAGGGTGACTATAGAGGTGGCAGCCTGTGGTTAGACTGCGACATTCACATGCCAATGGTTAGCTATTGTGCAAAGTTTATTGACCGTTAGTGGAATTTTTATAAGATAAGGTGCTAAATCAGGTTTTGTAATTTTGTTTAAGTTATTTTTAATATAACCACCTAGCCTAATGTCACAATATGACAAGACCAAGCACATTCAACTTTTAATACAACCATTCATGCCTATCTTAGCCATGAGAGCCTCAAATGAACCTAGGGGGTTATAAATTCATCATTTTTCTCATGTAAAAGTGATTAGAGTGATTTTGGAGTCTTGTAAGCAAATGCTAAGCCAAAGAGGCAGTTATTGATTTAAGTGTATCTTGGTTGTCCGAAGGAGGAATTGGGAACCGAGACATGTGTTGGAAATCTAGGAGAGAGAGCTTTCTGTTGATAGACTAGAAGTGTCTACGTGCACTATTAGTTCGGTGATTTTTCTGTGTAAAATACCTCTTTCGATCAATCCTAATAAAGCAGACACCCATCTTGAAAGTGGACCCAAAGACGTAGTCCATCAAGGACGAACTCCGTAATCAATGTTATTTGTCTTCTATCTCTATTTTTACTACAAATTCAAGCTTATTATGTTTCTTAATTTATTGATTCAGTCTTAAAAAATAATTGTTTTCCTTCAGTCTTCCACATTCATCACTTAAGGTTAAAAATCAATTCATTGTTGGCAATTACTCAATTCTACTTTAGTTTTAGTTTATGATCATTTTTAGATCATCCTACCACCCCTAGGCTAATGGCCAAGTGGAAGTCGTTAACAGCATCCTAAAAACCACGATCCGTCGGTAAGTAGGCAACCAAAAAATCCATTGGCATCGGATGTTAAATCCTGCATTATGGGTGTACTGAACTTCATTCAAAACTTCTACAAGCTTTACACCATTCGAACTTGCTTATGGCCTGGAAGCGGCACTACCTATTGAGTGCCATATTCCTTCATTGAAACTCGTTGTTGAACTCTTATGTGACACCACTTCCAAAGAAGACCACTTACTATATCTCAATTAGTTGGATGAGACTCGTTGAGATGTTACATTGGCCCTTGAAGCCCATAAGCATCGGGTCAAAGCCCAATATGAAAAAAATCTCAAGCCTCATTCTTACCAAGAGGGTGATATTCTTCTACTCTGTGATAAAAAAACACGACCTCTTGGGGGCAAGTAGGCTTCAACCATTGTGGATCGGTCCATATGTTGTTTCCAAGGCCCTCTCAAGAGGTGCCTATGAACTTTAGGACTGTGAAGGATTCCCACTCGCAGAGCCTTGAAATGGGCTCTATCTAAAAAAGTATTATGCCTAGTATTGCACTAGGCATGTTCTTTGTAATTTTATGTATTTGTAATTTTTTCTTCTTTTTGTTGTGACTGGATTTTTTGGTATTTTCTAATTATTTGTCTCATAAATGTCTCTTGTTGTGCAAATGTCTTCATCGCCCTTACCATATGTAGGATATGTGGATGGTGCTAGTCATCACACATGACACATTGCATCAGCTGCTTGGATCATTTACACACCTAACTCGGAACTACTTTTTTCTGGGGGAGTCTTTCTTGGCACTACCACCAACAATATTGCTGAGTATATGTCTGTAATTTCACTTCTCACTGCAACGTCATCTTGGGACATCTCCAATCTGGTGGTCAAGTTAGACTCCCAGTGAGTTTTTATGCAATCGAAAAATCATTATCGGATTCGCAATCCAATCTTGCTACATCATTATTTAAGGCTATGACTCTTGGAACATCAATTTGAATTTATTACATATGAAACATTCCTCGAGAATTTAATATAGCTGCTGAATCATTAGAAAATTATGTATTAGATCGGTATCTATCTCATTTATTACAAATACATGCATGAAGGTAAAAAATTTACATAGTTAAAAATTTACAAGAACATTTACATCATAAAACTCCAATATATATATATATATATATATATATCAAAGCCAGTCTTTTACATCAAAAAATTCCCAAAACTTAGGTGTTTTAAGTACAAAATGGCTTTACTAAGCCTCATTATGACACCCACTCCTTATACCATGCTACTACTAGGAGACTACTACTCATGAAAATTCATAACAACTTTAGCTAACCTCCTAAGAGGAACTAGAAATCACTCAGGCACACCCACTGTGTGTCACTGCATATGGGTGGGGATCTCCCTCATAGGAAGAGGAGGCACACCCATGTTGAGACCTTTGAGGTTCCTAGGAACCTCGCGGAGACTCTGCGTATCATCTCCCTCTTCGGTGACTGTCGCACCCACTCCAACCCCAGGTAGATTGTCCCCCTACCTCGCTTGGCGGGGCATGCCCACAGGATGCACTGGTGCCACATCTGTATCAAGCAAATGCTTCATGTTAGTACTTGTTCATCCATAAAATAAAAAACATTACATAACATTCAAAAGTTAAAAAATACTTTTTGTACTCTAAAAAACCTTCTTACCTTGTGGCCCCCACTAAGTTCCAGGTGGTAGCATCAACTCCGGATCTCCTGTAAAATCCATGCCTTCATAGGCATAGTCATCAATCATGAGAATCTGGCTGCTAAGCCACTCAAAGAAATCATCTTCAAAGAAGTGTTGAATTGGTCCCCCTCCAGTCCGAGGAACTAGGGAAGCCCATCGCCCTTTCCTTGGCTCCCTGGGATAAGCCTGACCCAAACTCATTCGTGGCCTTAGTACGGGCACTCTCTCAAGCAAGAAGGGCACAATAAGAGTATCATACCCAAATTTCCTTTAGGTACGATTCTTACAAGCTGTCAGTTCTGCCTTCACCTGGCGAAGAACTCCCTCAAACCAATTGAATATCTAAGGTTGTAAAAAGTCAATAACTAGTAAGAGTTGAGATTTTGTAGCTACATGTGGGCTCTTGGACCCCACCAAGTGCACGATCATCCAAAGAATGGCCCTCATAGGCCTAGTCCTAATCCGCTCAATGGGGATCTTGTTGCTAACTAAACCACTTGCAGGTCTGTAGTGAGCTTGGACCAACTCAAGGGTGGTTCATGGATCTATATTGTCCCTGGTCAAGTTTACTCATGAACCTCTACATGATAAACCTGTAAGAATATATATGTCATCTCTTTCAATCACGAGCTCATGATCTCTGATTTGGAACACCCCTTGGTGTTCATAAAATCGTTGGATAATCCAGCTCAAAAGTTCTTCGTGACCCTTCATCAGGTCAAGCCTTACATACTTCATCAAGCCACATCCACGCAAAGCAGGTATGCATGCCAGATCATTTAGCATTTTTTGTTCTTCACTGTTGTGACCTCTTTCTCTCCAAAGACTCATGATGATGGCTCAAAACCTGAATAAAATCACCCAATAATCAGTCAAATGATGGAGAAATCATTAAAAACTCATGCATTGGGGTTTTAAAATGTGCCCAAGCATCCTAACGCTCCCCCTAAGGCCCACAAGAAATGTTAACACACCCATTTAGGTCGTGAAGGGTGTTTAATGCTCCTCCATCCCTAGGAGGAAGCGTTAGGCACAAAAACTTGTCTAGGGCTTCCACAAAATAAAAAAAGTCACCCCTAATGCAGCTGCAAAAGGTAATAGAATGAAATATAAGGGTTATACCATCTACCTGGAATAGACAACACATCGAATGGTCGCCTAGATTGTTCACAATTGCTCGGCAAAGATCTACTCCTCTTTCACTCCAAAACACTCTCACAAAACTCAAATGGTGAAAATGAAGGATTCCAAACCTTCTTATAGTCATGTTGTAGCGGCTACAACCACCCTACAAAATTTTTCCTTACCTTTATTTTGGTTCCTCCCTACCAACCATCCTTAGCAACATGTCTTGAACTATCAAGTACACAAGCTTCAGTGGTTTTCTAGCAAATTGCCAGCATGTGCATGATAGCTTGTTGCATCCCCCTCACAGGTTGTTCCTCCATACTTGTTCTAGCTGCAGGCTTAGTATCTCCCTCAAGGAATTACGCATTTTTGGAGGGGAACCAGCCTTCCCACCGGAAATTGTGCAATCCTGACTAGCAGCTTGTTGAGCTCTAGAATTGTGCAATCCTACCTGTCAACCTTCACTGGAAAATCAATGCAATCCAGCCTAGTAGGACTGCTCAGCCCAAAAACTATGCGATTCTGGGCAGCATTCAGCTGCTCAACCCAGAAACTACACAATTCTAGGCAGCAGTCAGCTGCTCAGCCCAAAAATTATGCAATCCCTCTAGGACAGATAGCCTAGCAGGTAGCAGAAATTGTGCAAATCCAGCTAGGTAGCCTACTGAGCTCAGAAATTGTGAGATGCGGTCAGACAGGCTTCCTTGAGAAAATTGCAAGGTCTGACCCAGAACAGCTCCTCAACCCACAAATTGTGCAATCCTGAGAGACAGTCACCTGTTCCTCTCAGAAATTGTGCAATCCCTCTAGGATAGCCATCTCTGATCAACCCATAAACTGTGTAGATTTTCATCCCAAGCTCGGAGACCGATGCATGTGCCTTTAGGTTGACCGGTTCCCTCTGGGACCAAACAAAAGTAATTTGCATGAATGGACTACTTCTCCCAAGGAAACATGCAAATGCATCCCTTGATTCATGGATCTATTTTTAGCAGCCAGAGGTTACATGCAAGGATCATTTCAGAAACCTCCCGCCAAGTCTCGCATTTCCTTGATTTGTTGCATGTGTGTCACATCCTTGATTTTATCAAAACTCATCAACCAGATGCAATAGAGCTCATTCTTCACATTGAAATTGCATCTCTAACATCCCACATAGTATCTAGGAGTTGTCGGCACATTTAGCTTAGTTTTTTCAGCGTAAGCCTGCTTTGCATGTCTACGCTGCGTTTATGGCACTTTTTGTGTTTCACTTTGTGTGAGTGTTTTCTGCTTGATTTCAGTGAATGCCTTCTATTGTTTTTATGTATGTTAGCTTGTGGAAGCACCATTTTAGTTTTCGCTCGCATCTCACTGTTGTCGCATGCATGACACTATTTTTTCATGGATGGTCATCGTTGTGGCGACTCACTTCACACACATGCATGCTTTCCCGTTTTTCGAATCCTACACTTGATGTTTAAATGTACGATCACTCACTCTTGCTTTCACTCATCTCATCATGCATTCAAACTTCTCATACTTTCAGTCACCCATCGGCTGGTCTGGGCTGCCTTGGCCTGGAACATGCCTGGCCTAGCTAGTACTAAGCATTTCTAAAAGTGAAGGCTCTGCCTTCCCTCCAAAAATTACGTAATTCTGGCCCAACAATGACCTCCAAGCTTACATTGCACAATTCTTGGAGGCAGTGTCCTGCTAACCCCAGAAAATGCGCAATGCAATTTGTTGGTTGCATGTCACTGCTGACTGAAATTGTGCATTACGCAGTTTCAGTCCTCAGCAGGCAAGGCTAGATTGTGCATTAAGTAGTTCAAGTAGTTATTCAACCTCCTTACAGCTCAAAATATGTCTTTCATTGTCTGTGCAGTCAGTCTCCCGACCTTTCGTCGGAAATTGCGCAACCTTCACAGTCAATCAAACAGGTATATTGCAAGTCAGTCCTCAAGTTTTTTTTTGTTTTTCGAATAACAGATTTCTTTCCATGAGTGTTTCTATGTCTCCAAGAATCACAGGTGTTCATCTATCTCTCAGCAACACAAGTACAATGGCCTTCAGGAGAGAAAATTCAAAGGACTGTGTTGAGAGCACAACGGGTTTGTAGCCAAGCAAGTGTCTATGAGCTCGCCTACCTATGAAGAGATCAAGTTGTTCATAAACAAGGACATCAAGATAATATGGCAGCAGCATCACAACAAGCAACACCATCAATAGTAGTACAAGGCATCACACTTGCATGCAATGAATGTAAGAGGAAGGTTGTTGACAACATAGAGGTAGAAAAAAGTTGCAAGCTCAAGAAAATCCACCTGTGATGAAAGAAACTTTGGAGACTGATGCTATGAGGTCACAGCGCGACATGAAGATCGTGCAAAGGTGGAGAATGGAACAAAGAAGGAGTTGCATGTGCTGAAGTAGCAACTCAAGGGAGAACAAGAGCTGAATAGATGAGAGAATGATTTGCAGCAGGAATAGGTACAACAGGGGGCGCAACATGCACATACGGATGAAACTGTCCCTGTACAAGTTATAGATCCATCCCAACAGCTGGCATGGAGAAGACAAGGTGAGCAGTGTTGTTGATCACATGCAAGGGAATTCAACATCATGCATGTCATTGTGTGCATGCATGTGATCCCACCCATTTGGCACACTCACCGAGGTGCAGACAAGAAGCAAGTCCAATTGGAGCTAAACATGTATTTTGAAAAATTGATGTGCACGGCCACCAACACATGCTTGGAGATCAGCACAAACACTATGCATCAACATTTGCCGGTATCGTCAAACCTAGGATGACCATGTGCATGTTATCATACGAGCTGGACAGAGGAGCCATATCATTGTACCCAGATGCAACAGAGGCAAGAGTTCACTTCAGCAAGATGTCACCATTGAGCACATGGACAACATCACGGATGACCAAGCTTGGCATCATCTCACCACCTTCGACCATCACAAGGATGTCAATGAGTTGGTCTCACCACAAGGGTCTGAGTGTCAGCAATGTCTTGCATGGCTTGCTCAAGACATTTTGTCTCACATGGGCACATGTGCATTGTAAGGTAACGTCTTGTCAAGTGGCAGTTCAAGTGTCGATAGTTGAATGTAACAGTAATGAGTAGTTGAAGATTCATGAGGATAGATGAATAGTCACAATGGGGAGTGTCAACCATCACCCCACCCTTTTCTATAAATAGTCCCTCATAACTCATTTTAAAGTCTTTTGGTTAGCCAAGCTTCCAATAAGACTAACTTAGTGAGAGCTTGGACAATACTGTAACGAGACTTGGCTACTCCACTACGCAAAGCTAGTATATATCTTTGGAGGAGCAGGCGGCAGTGACTGTAACATTCCACTATTGGAACTAGTGGTTGTACATGGATGTATTGTATGATTGGAACTTACACTTCTTAATATAACAGAGCCAGCATGTTTCATGAATATGTCGTATTGTATTTCATCAATCTTGTTTACTCTAAATGATATATGTATCTGTTTGCTTACGCATGCATGTGTAGCTATTTTCTATATATGTATGTATGAATCTTTCTAAAACATGGTGTTGGCTTAGCCATCACTTTGGATTGAAAGCTTACTTGCCTCCCATGTTGTGATGCATCTTTGCTTGTGTGTTCCCTTCTTAACTCCGTGTTATCACAGTGTTATGAAACCAGCTCAAGAAAAGATAGAAAAGATAGATCAATGCCTTAGAATTCAGCCTCTTCGAGGGGGCAACCTCTTTACATTACATAAATGAACAATTCTTTGATGATACAAATGACAAAACCTCCTTTCTATATATAGGAGTCTAAGGAGTCACAATATAATCTAGCCGACCTAACAATAATAATATAAAGCCACAAAAATAACAATAGAGGGATTCTATGGGGCACAGAAATAACAACATGGGGGTAATAGGGGCACAACAATATAAATAAGGGGTATAACTACAATAGTAATGGGGTAATCACTAGTATTATAGGGACCCAACATGCCCCTCTCCTTCAAAAAAGTGTTGTCCTCAACGCTTGAGTAGTTCTGGATACTTCTGCATAAAATTCTCATCCTCCCATGTGGAATCTTCAGCGGATAAGTTCTTCCACTTGATAAGATACTCTGAAATTGATCGATTTCGTAGCTGTCGAGTTCTTGTTTATGTGACTGCTTCCGGTTCCAATATAATTTTTCCTTCCTCGTCAAGTTCTGGAAATATTGTTTGAACTGGGAGCTTGTCGCCTATAACCTTCTTTAAACATGAAACATGGAAAACTGGGTGCAATCGAGAAGCTGCAGGAAGCTCCAATTTGTATGCCATAGTACCAATCTTTTGCAACACCTTGTACGGACCATAATACTTTGGTGATAATTTATTATCCTTCTTAGCTTGCTTTAGGGACATTTGCTTATATGGTTGTAGCCGTAGGAATACCCAATCACCTACATCAAAACTTCTTTCACTGCGATGTTGATCTGCCTGTTGTTTCATTCTATTTTGTGCCAACACGAGGTTATCCTTTAAGAGTTGGAGGACTTGTTGTTGATGTTCGATGTGATGTTCCACTGCCTGAACCTTAGAATTTTCTCTTAAATATGATGTGATGGATGGTGGTTGATACCCATAAAGTGCCATAAATGGGGTCATTTTTGTTGCTGTATGGAAGGAAGTGTTATACCACCATTCAGCCAGAGGCAACCATTTGACCCATTGTGTCTGTTTATCAGATACAAAGCAACGAAGATATCCTTCCAAACATTTGTTTACTATCTCAGTTTGCCCATCAGATTGAGGATGATAAGATGAGCTATGAGCTAACTGAGTACCAAGACAAGAAAATAATTCTGTCCAAAAATTTCCAGTGAAAATGGGATCTCTGTCACTTACAATAATCTTTGGGTTTCCATGTAGCTTTTGAATTGTTTCCATAAATGCAGTAGAAACTGTACTGGCTTTAAATGGATGTGATAATGCACAAAAGTGTGCATACTTGGTAAGTCTGTCAACTACCACCATGATGACACTCTTTCCCTCAGACTTGGGTAAACCTGTGATAAAATCCATTGAAACCTCCTCCCAACGTTGGCTTGGAATGGATAAAGGTTGTAATAGACCCTGTGTCTTAATTGTTTCAACTTTATTTTGTTGGAAAACCAAACATTCCGCCACAAACTTTTGAATATCTGATTTAAGGCCATCCCAAAAAAATTCCTTCTTAACCCTGTGGTAAGTTTTTAAAAATCTCGAGTGCCCTCCTAAGGGAGAAGTGTGCAATTCCATAAGAATCTTTTGTTTTAGCTGGGAATTCTTACAGAGGTATAAGCGATCTTTGTACCATAATGAATCATTTTTCCAGCTAAATGTATCAGACGTACTGGAATCTTGTTGTAGCTTTTGAATAAGTGCCCACACTTCTTCATCATTCTTCCATTCCTCCCTTGCTTCATTTATCCAATCTGGTTGGATAATAGAAATGGCGCACAACAATGCTTCCACATCCTCATCCTTTCTTGAGAGTGCATCTGCCACCACATTTTGCTTCCCTTTTTTGTAGATGATTTCAAAGTCATAACCCAACATCTTTGTGACCCACTTTTGTTGCTCTTCAGAGGATAATCTTTGTTCTAAAAAGTATTTAAGGCTATCATGATCCGTTTTTACCTTGAAGTGTCTTCCCATTAGGTAGGGTCGCCATTTCTTAAGTGCATGGAGTATTGCCAACATTTCCTTCTCATAAATAGCTTTGCTTAAAAACTTTCCCTTGATTGGACGACTTTCAAAAGCAATGGGTCTTTCATCTTGCATTAGAACAGCACCAATTCCATTTCCTGAAGCATCACATTCCACAATAAAGGTTTTTGTGAAGTCCGGTGTAGCTAAGACCGGTGCTTGGCACATTGCCTCTTTAAGATGTTCAAAGGCCTTTGTTGCTTCTGGAGTCCATGAAAATGCATCTTTCTTCAATAATGTTGTTAGAGGTGCTGCTATTCTCCCATAATTCTTAACAAACTTGCGATAATACCCTGTCAACCCAAGAAATCCTCGCAGATGCTTTATGGATGTGGGGATTTTCCATTCCTTAATGGCTTTAATTTTGCTAGGGTCTACCTTAACTCCTTCATGAGATACAATATGACCCAAATATTCCACCTCCTGGACTCCAAAGAAACATTTGGATCTTTTTGCATATAATTGTTTCTCCTCCAATAGTTGTAGCACCCTGTCAACATGTTCAACATGATCCTTCCAAGACTTGTTGTAGATTAGTATATCATCAAAAAATACTAACACAAATTTTCTAAGGAATGGTTTGAAAATTGAATTCATCAAACCTTGAAATGTTGAAGGTGCATTGGTAAGGCCAAAAGGCATGACCAAAAATTCATAATGACCCTCATGAGTTCTAAATGCCGTTTTCAGAATGTCTTCAATCTTCATTCTGATTTGATGATATCCCGAACGAAGATCCAACTTGGTGAAGTAAATTGATCCATGCAATTCATCCAGTAATTCATCAATGACAGGAATGGGGAACTTATCTTTAATAGTGAGCTTGTTGAGCTCCCTATAATCCGGACACATGCGCCATGATCCATCCTTCTTGTGCACCAATACTACTGGAGCAAAGAAAGAACTTTGACTTGGTTGAATTATACCAGCCTCTAGCATTTCTGCAACCATACGTTCAATTTCACTTTTTTGGACATAGGGATATCTGTACGGCCTGATGTTTGGAGGAACACTTTCTGGAATCAGATGAATAGCATGATCATGATCACGCATAGGTGGGAGACCTTTGGGAGTCTCAAATACCTTGGAATGATTGTCCAGGACTTTTTGGAGATCTGGAGAAATAGATGATTCCGATGTGGAAACATCTAGCGAACATAATTGTGCAATTACACCTCTTTGCTCCTTTTTTAGAAGCTTTGTCATACCATTAGAGCTGATTATCTTTCCTGGTTTCCCTGCAATACCCCTTAATTCAACTTCCTTTCCTTCCGTAGAAAATTTGATGAAAAGTTCTTGAAAATTAAAAGCTATTGTACCCAAGGATTGTAGCCATTGGACTCCTAGTACAACATCAGCACCTCCCATTGGAATGGAAAGCATTGGGCTAGTCAATACATATTCTCCCATGGATAGCTTGATATTATGGCACTTTCCAGAGCAATTTATTGTTCCTCCATTTGCAATCATCACTTGACACTCTGGTGCTGGATATAGGAAGCAATTCAATTCTTTTGCTACCCTACAATGAATAAAATTGTGGGTGCTTCCTGAATCAATCAACACTATTACCTTTTTCTTCTTGATTTGTCCTTCTATCTTGATGGTTTGAGGAGTGGTAATTCCCGCCAATGCATTACAAGATATGGTTGGATTTATTTTTTCTTCATCTAGGCTTTGTTCCTGGAGTATATCTTCTTCTTTTGACCTTTCTTGCTCCTTTTCTTCTTCCTCTTCACAATCTATGTAGAATAATTTCTTCTCAGCACACTTATGACCTTTAGTGTATTTGCTATCACAACTGTAACAAAGCCCTTTTTCTCTTTTTTCTTCCAATTGTTGTGGTGTCAACCTTATAGGTTGTGGAAGACTAGGAGCAACAACACTTCCGTCTTTATAGTTGTGAGTGGTATGCTTCCTGGTTGCCATAATTTTGCTTTCCATTTTTCTTGCTAACCTGAATGCCTTCTCTAATGAATCAGGTTCCCAAGGCGAACATCATGTTGGATATTATCCTTTAAAGACCCTATGAACACATCAATCCTATGCTCCTCTGGAATATCTTTTACCCTTATGTTCAATTTTTGGAACTCCTCAATGTGCTCCATTACTGAACCCTTTTGTTTGAGACTTATCAATTGGCTAAAAAAAGTGTTGCTTTTTGTATCTTCATAATGTGCTATCAATTCTTCCGTAAAAATTGCCCAAGTGATAAATTTTTTACGAGAGAAAAGCCATTGATACCATACAAACTGATTTGGTTCCAAATATATAGTTGCCATACGTACCTTTTGTGTGTTTTGCACATTATTGAGATCAAAGAATTGCTCCATCTGTAATATCCATGTGGCAGGATCCTTGCCATCAAACTTCCTCATATCAATTTTTGGAATATGGGGAGTCTTCGATCCAACATTAGCATCTATGGAATCATGATTAACATTTCTTTTATTCTCATCATGAGTTTCCTTTAGTACCCTTTCATCCTTAGTGCCCATTTCTTGTAGCAACTTATTCATATTTATCTTCAATTCGTCCATGTCTGTCTTCAAATCTATCTTCAAATCTGCCATGTATCTCTTCAAATCTGTGTTTGAATCATCCATCTTAGCTTACATGCCCTTTATCTTAGATTCCACACCATTTATCTTAGCTTCTGTTAGCTTTTGTGAGCGTGACATTTGTTGCACTTGTTCTTGTAATTTTGATATATCATGTAGCATTTCTTCCTCTTCTTCATGAGTCATGCTAGAGCTTTTAGGTTCCTTACTAGGTGTTTGCATTTTCTTTCCTTGGGGCATCAGTTACCGATAATAATGTTTTACTATGCCCTTTTAATTCCGTTAAACCAAGCTTACATAAAAATTAAAAAAAAACTACACACATTTTTTCACTTTATAGAAGCCTGATATTGAATCTGATGTATCTCTGTAATTTCGAATCATCCAATTCTCAAATTATGATCTGTAGTAGCCTTCTGTGTCCTCTTTCCAATTCCACAAGTCTGACCCAAATTGGATTCTCCAAGGAAGAGTTATGTGAAATCTCCCACAGTGACTTGCTTTTAGATTAGTTCAGTAGAACGAACTTGTACGACGTGCCACGAGTCACTGTTTCAACCTTTGAATCTAAAACATACATACAAGAAACTACAATCCGTCCTCTTTCTGTACCTTCTTACGAAATTTCAATCCGATCCACAGAGAGAAAGTTATGACGATTTTCCCCAGGTCACCTGTTTTGAATGTAATTCAGGAGTCTGCAAAAAGACCAACTTCCTCAGATCATATCTCCGTAAATATCACGTGAAAAGCTCTAAATTTTGGACCCAAGGTTCAATGCGATTTCTTCTCAAATGGGTTTTTTTTGCGGCTTTTGAAACGTCACAAAAAAAAAGTTAGAGCGAAAATTCCACGATGACATGTTTGGAGAAGCGAAACCCTAGAATCCAAAGCTCTGATACCAAATGTTATGAAACCAGCTCAAGAAAAGATAGAAAAGATAGATCAATGCCTTAGAATTCAGCCTCTTCGAGGGGGAAACCTCCTTTACATTACATAAATGAACAATTCTTTGATGATACGAATGACAAAACCTCCTTTCTATATATAGGAGTCTAAGGAGTCACAATATAATCCAGCCGACCTAACAATAATAATATAAAGCCACAAAAATAACAATAGAGGGATTCTATGGGGCACAGAAATAACAACATGGGGGTAATAGGGGCACAACAATATAAATAAGGGGTGTAACTACAATAGTAATGGGGTAATCACTAGTATTATAGGGACCCAACACACATGTTTCCAAGGGGTGCACTCACCTCACCCTCTGTGTGTTAGAACCGCTCATGCACCATCCTTGACTTAGTGCATATGTCACACCATTGCTAC
The DNA here is from genome assembly GCA_031772625.1 of Pinus tabuliformis. Classification (NCBI taxonomy): domain Eukaryota; kingdom Viridiplantae; phylum Streptophyta; class Pinopsida; order Pinales; family Pinaceae; genus Pinus; species Pinus tabuliformis. The sequence continues at coordinate 648,161,018 of CM062817.1, forward strand.
CAATAGAGGCATATTACTTGCCTCTATGCGAAACCATGGTCAAGGCAATACTGTATGACCCACTACTGGGACTCCTACACAAAACGGTCTAAGGTTTAATGGGGACTTCTTACCAGGCAGATCCCCTGACATGTTGGTGGGTCCAGCACCGTCAACATTTATGGCGCTAGGAGGGCTAGATGACAAGATGTGTAATCTCATCCTATTTTGAATCTTTGCACATCTATCATGCAGTCTTGCACTCTCAACCCTCCACAATGTTTTTCTCATGCCGAACCTGTCCACATCACGAGGGAGTTCTTTGATCTCTTATTTAAATACATGTATGATGGTGAAGGAAAAATGGTATGACCTGTGTTCTCACATGACCTCCTTGCCATGCTTGACAAGGAATATGGATGTTCTAACAAACATGCCAGTCTTCTGCTTGCATACACACTTTGTGAATCCCCACGTCAGTGGCTGTGTAGCCTATCAGCTGACAGTCTACACTCACTTGAGCACTTCTATGATATCATTGAAGATACTTTCCATCATTTCAATCTAGAACATATTGACCACAAATTGTTACAACAAAGAAAGGCTCTGCATGAATCGCCTGATATTTTTCGCAGTGCTTTTGTGTTTTGTAGTTTCAAGCTCTGAAAATCCAGATGAAGTTTCAATATCTCATTTGTTAGAGTCGGTCTTTACATCCCTCCGTCAGAGATCAGTTCTCTTATTGCATTGAATTTTTAGGTGTCTCGCTCGATTCACTCAGTTGCATTCTACGAGGAGCATGCCATAAATCTGACGGAAGGGTCTTGTCATTCATTACCCCTCATTGCCTTATCATTGCTGGCTCAGGTCTGTCCATTAAAATCAAGTTTTAAAATCACTTACAGCCCTGTTTTAGTCTTTTGATCAGCAGAGTCATTTCAGTCACTAGGTCTAGGGTTTCATAAATTGCGTCTTCAAAGTGTCCAATAATGCCAGCATGACTCATGAGGGAAGTCCTTAATAAGTTTTCAGTTTCAATATTTTCATCATCATATGCTCGGCTATGACTTTTCTTCAAAACTCTGTTTTGAAGAAAATTCGTCATTCCGTTTTGTAATAAATTGCCATGTAATTTTCAGAATTTTTCAGTCGTTGAAATCTCCAGGCGCAGCCCTGGTCTTCCTTTGTCAAAACATGCCATTATCCCTGCAAAAATCGCCAAAAGATTCATTATTCAAGTCAAAAATCAGAAGGACATTTGAAAAGACAGAAGTTGTATTAAATGCAAAAAGTGCCAAAGTTAAAAACATTACAAAATGGGTTATTGAGAAGCAAAAATTTAATCCATCTCTATATAAGATATTTCTCAAGTTATTGATCCATTTGCATCAAGAGACATTTAGAAATCCAAGAGAGAAGTCGATTTTGAAATTTGGAAGGCCGACTGTGTGTTGGAATACAGAGCGCGGCGCACTGGGATAGGTCGTGGCGCACCCACAGAGCGCGGCGCATAGAGCCGAAATTCACTGTGTATTTTTCAAAGGGCGCGGCGCATCCAGGCTGCGTGGCGCACTGGGTTTGCGCGTGGCGCACAGAACCTCCAACACAAAAACTTATTGTGGCCTCAACTAAGATCAAGCCCATTACTCCATGAGCCATGTTCATCACTTGAAACACATTTTGTTGTGCCAAGAGGTCAAAGGATTTTGATTTGAAGGTTAGAGAAGAAAAATTTTGTTTGAAGGGTCACGCAACGCATTGGAGGAGGTCATGGTGCACACAGCCTGTCTGGCACATCGGGCGAAAATCCGCAATGTAAAATTACACTATCGCGGCGCATCCAGGAGGCGCGGCGCACTGGGTTTGTGCGCGGCGCACAAAACCTACATGCCAGATTTATATTCCTGCTGTCATCAAAACTCAAACCATGCCATTTCTTTGGATCCAAGTAAGTGTGTGAGCCTTAGCCATTGCTCTTAAATGGTGTTTGCTATGATTTGAAAAGAAGAATATAAGTTTTGAATGGCAAAAACATAAACCTTATCCTTTTGTTGAAGTTGCTCTTTAGGGTTTCAAATGGTGTTTTAAAAAAAAATCATTTTCATGCTGAATACTCAATGTCACAACATTATATAGTCCCTTTCCTTTTCCCCTACATTCTAAAGGCATTCATATCGCTTGTCTCCCATTCTTTTTTCCTATCCCTAACTCTACCATTTCTTATCATTACCCCTTTCCCCATATCACTTTCAAAATCCCTAAATTCCCTCATCCATCAAAGTGACTGTTGTATATTTTAAATTTCACTTGGCAAGCTCCATCATCCACTTTCCCCCCTATCCCATATTATTCCTCACATTCCCTCATTTTCCTGTGGCACATTGGCAATGAAAACACATCACTTATTCCTTTTTGCCAAACCAAACACCCACTCAAGATACACATTGCAGCACCATGACAGAGACAGATTCATTACATGAGCAAGAATATGAGCAAGGTAGTGACTCAACCACTGAGCTGAATGTGCCGAGAAGGCCTCGAAAAGGTGGTAGACATGTCAGAGAAGAGCCTACTTCCCTAGCTCAATTGCAGGCCTGGCCGCTTGCAATGACATGCTTTCAGTATTGTGAGATGATTGCTCAGATCCAACATCATCAGGAGTTAGTTCGGTTGTTTGTTTTACATTTGCATGATAGTCATGTTACTCTTGCTGGAGTAAACTTTACCTTGACACCAGAAACCATCTCTCAGGCCACCGGGATACCGAATATAGGGGAAGAGTGGAACAAAGGGCAGCAGCTGGATAGATCATATTATGAACCTTACATTAGGCCTAGCTATTTGAAGTAGCTCAGGAGAGTATTCCCATTTCAGTTTCTGAAGGAATCTTATGCGCCGTTGATGACACTCATTATCAGATACTTCAGTTGTGAAGGTCACTTTTCACGCCTCTATGCATACCATATCAGGTTATTGATGCATTTCAAAAGAGTGAGATTTATGAACATTCCATATTTCATGTGCCAAAACATCAAGAGGATGGCCACTCTTGTGTGGAAGAAGATTCCGGAACAGCAGCACAACAACATTTACTACTATGCGCTCATCAAGATCATTGTTGTGCATCAGCTTGGTTTACAGGGTATCACATGGGATGATTTCATTTCCCGTGATTTTTTTAGAGCTTCATAGGGGCATGAGATAGGTGTACCTTCTCATCAGTATGAGCGCCATGAGACCATTAGTGTGCCAGTATTCATCACATATCAGAGGGGCATTAGATATTTGTTTGCAGCAGCAAAGCGAGTGTTATCTCCACCCAGGGTGGAAGGGGCCTCGCTTCCTCCATCAGCACCATAGGTACAGGACAAAGGCAAGAGGCCAATGCAGGATGATAGGCCTTAAGGTGAACAAGAGACCGACTTCATTCTCATTCATCATGATGATACAGATATGGGCCCGTAAAGTGCACATCTTAGAGAGATCATCCATGAGCAGAAAACAGAGATCAAAGCCTTATCCCTTGACTTGGAGAGGACTAAGTGGACTATGAAATACTTGGAGTAGAGGAAAAAATAGCTTGAAGATCAGCAACCAATCATGGAGTTACAAAACATTCACGAGAATCGCCAAGCTGCACAAAGGAGGAGGATTGAGCTCACTTCGTTGGAGCAAGAGATTAATGACGATCGGGAATCTTGGCTGGAAAAAATCAAAATCCACTTTGAGAGACTGCTGGACAAGGCTGGTAGAGATAAATCATTGTTGAGGCACATGGTTTTCCATTACAGGGCACGACATATGAGTTCCAAGGCACGAATAAGGAATCTGAAGGCAAAATTGAAGAAGGCGACAAAGAAGCAAAAGAGGCAAAGGGAGCATGATCATCTTCAGATATTGGTTGAAGCTTCTTTGGCTGAGCATGGCACTTGATGAGGCACCTTCAGCCCAAATTTCAAGGAATTTGGAGAAAATTTTGTCAATTTTGAATTTTTTGGCTTTAAAAACAAGTTTTTCTGCCCTATGCATAGCGCCACTTGGCACGCGCTTATAATTGGGAGATCTCCAAGAGGAAAACTTTACATTTTTGGATTTTTCATCAAAAGTTATGCATGCTTATGGATTACCTAAGGATTTCATCAAGTTCTGGGTTGCCTAAAGGGTCAAAAACACCCTAAAAATGACCTCACTGCCCCTATTTTGACACACAGGAAGCAGTCTTGGGTGATTGAGGTTTTGGGGGGGAAATGACGTCCAAATTCAGAAATTCCACTTGGGTTGGAAAGTAGATAGGCAGGTATTTCCAAAAAGCACACTTGGGCTCAATTTGGACTTCAGGAAGTGCCTCAAAATTAGTTCCAAAGTGGCACGACGCATACAGATTTTGGCGCGGCGCACAGAGAATTTTGGCCTGTTTTTCACTCAACAGCTTAGAATTTCGCCCAGTTTTGACCAGTTTGACTTTTTGACGTAATTATTGATCTATGTTGATGTAACTTGATGGCTATGATGTAATTTTGGCACATATTTACTTGTTCTAGATGATTCATTCACTAAAAGGTGAAAAATAAATGAACGAATCAGTTTCCTAGCATATAGGGGTAAGTTGTTTGGTTACCTAGATTTCAGTTCTTTGTTTAGAATTAGTTCAAACAGCTCCTAGAATGATGAGCTCGACCCCTAGAGGAAAGGGAATGGGTTGGGCTAGTCTATATCATGTATTTTCTAAGTCATTTTCAAGGTTGGACACTTGGGATTGCTGAGCACTCTATTCTACATTTCATTTCTGCAATTTTGGCAAAGGAAAGACCAGGGTTTTGCAGCACTTGTTGGGATCCATGTGGCTCTATGTTTTGATGGTTTGTTTCTCTATGTATTTGTAAGTTCATTGATTTTATTGTGTATCATTTTCCCTTCTTTTGTCTTCTGCAATCAAACAAATGAGTGATTAAGGTAGAATTCATGGACTGTTATGTTCTGCCTGGATATTTTGTTTAATTCTTCACATTTTCATTTGTTTGAGGAGGACTCTTCAGACCCTCTTGCCCTCCTTGGCTCCTCATCGGTCTGATCCACCCATTCATTCAATTCAAAGCATCAAAATGATTGCCTTCCTTGCCCCAATTAGAACTCTGCAAAAATCTGGCCTCATCCCCAGACCCAAAATTTGCCTGTCCCTTTTTCCAACAAAAACCCCAAAAAACTCAAATTTAATCCTTGCACTTCATACCTAGCCTAAGATTAGCTTTTATTACAGTCATCTCAAGCCCCATCAATTATCTTTCGCTGAGATTGACCCGGAGAGAGCCCTCTCCTGTCCTCGTAGGGCTAGCTACGAGGCTGAGCATGGTTTGATGTGGACCTAGAACCTTGTCTTTTCAGCCTGAGGCAAATCTAGGTGCCTAACATCATTTTACAGATTCGAATATTGCCTTATCAAATATGTCAATCCCATGAAGAAGTTCAAGCTCAAAACCCACTCAGCATACCTCGATGATGGAGTTGTGCAATCACAGATGGACATGGTCATTGTCACAAGTGACTATCCATCGTCCCCTCATCAAACAGCTCCACCACCGTAGAGTAATGTGGGAGAGCATGAACACACATTTTTTGAACCATCACGTCCTCCCGACATCGCTCCTTCTGATTTTCGCGTAGACTTCGTTGTGATTCCCATACCTCGTCACATGTATTTTGTACCTCAACCTCCCTCTTTGTATTATGATCATCCTCCGAATGACACTGTCTTGTGTTCTTCCTTTCCGAACTCTACACTTGTTTTGAACGAGGATTGATCTATCGATAGATTTGCTGTTGCACAACCAACTTGCACTGGAATTCATGAGGAGTATGACGAGGATCTTGAACATCCACCGGCAGCAGAGGACCATCCCTATCTATCTGTACCAGCTCTATTTTTTCCTGACATCCTTGATGATCCTACCATCCCTGATTTTTCATGTGTATCTCCGCCCACGAATGCACCCATTGTTGATCATCCGCAGGACACACCGTATGTCATCCCATCATCTAACAACAGAGAGGGCCAATCATTTATTGAAAATCCACTTGATCTTTCATCTGCCTTTTCTGGAAATGCAGAAGGTGAACATCCTCACTCCTCATCTACCCCTCAGTGTGATTCATCAAAACATGAGCATGCTGACCAACATCCTAAATTTTATGACCTTGGTTGTTGTGATCTTTTTACCACATCATCCGATCATGATGTTGATTTACTCATTGTTAATCCATCTAAGCCACTGGTCTATGATGATCCATCTATCAATGAAGTTGAAACCCCCCAGACTGTCAAGGCATTTCAGCCCGAGCTGATGGTTATGTCAGGCCCTCGCTATCCTGAGGTTGGTTTCACTTGTGATCGGGAAATTTTTCAAACACCCAAGGCTCCTCATCACTCATTTGTATGCATTTAAGATCAATCTCACACACAAATAATACTTCCTCCACTCAAACTGCACAATCCCATCGCTCATGCATTGGAGGAATATTACATTACAAGCACACATGCACGACGCAAGTTATCTGTGTTTCTTTTGTTTGCTTGCATGTCACTGTCAAGAGTATGCGTATGCTTCACAGCTACACGTAGTGTCGTACATCACAGTCATAAGTCCACGGATTACGTGTCATGTACTTGCACTCAATTATGTCATATGGACGCTTTTAAACATGAAGTGTGTTTGTCTTCATTGTTATATCTTTCTTATTTGCTTTTTCGCATGACGGGTTGCTCGTAGACCAAGCCTTCACCAACATGGGTCAACCAATGTGCTAGTGGCTGCATTGCAAATATCATTTCATGTGATCAAGCCCATGCACCGTTAGCTTAGCAGTAGGAGTAGTGTTTTCTTTCAGTTTGTTTGCTTGCATGCTTGTTTGCTTACCTTCTTTTCATGTTTGTTTGTTTGCTTGTTGTTTTGCTTACCCACTTTCACATTTACTTATGCTTCTGCTTTGCTTTGTTTTTAGTTTTCTTTTTTTTGTTCGTAGGTTAGTTTCACATGAAACCATGCATGACTCTTGAAACAAGCTCGGTAAAGTACAAGAGGACTTGTGCAGCCATCACTACTTGGTTATCTGTCATCCTACCTCTGTGTGAAGAACTTGTTACTTTTGGTCCATTATACGTCGATGGAAAATAGATACTGGTCGAAGTGAACCTTGGTGAAAACACAACGCTTGCACACTAACTAGTGTCACCTACTCTAGTCGGTTGTTTTTGGGTTAACCCTTGGTATCATAGTCAAGCAGAGTAAGGTGACGGGGAAAACCTTAACAGGCATGTCAGAGTTATATAATAAACTACTTCTCTGAAGGAACAACCTCTTATACTCTCAATAAGTCAGGATCCCTCTTCTACCTCAAAAATGAATAAGTGCTCTGTGCAGTTATGAAAATCAAAAATGAAAAATGAAAAAAAAATGAAAAGTGAAAAATTTTGAAAAAAAGAAAAATGAATAAGGTGAAAGAAGAGAAAGGCTTCCTACGCAGAGAGGTGATGCAAGTAACTCTATCGGGGTACTGACCAAGCTCGTTGGAAATGGAGCGATGCTTGTGTTCCTAAGTGACACCGCCAGGGTACTATATAGGTCTACTGGAAATGGATCAACACCAGAGATGTAACTAAGACTCTGATGACTATATGGTTGTGCACCAATATACCCCTCAACCCAAATCACAAAAACTGTGTTGTCTTGGCTTGGAATGTGTTGGATTAGGGGGGCCTAACCTAGGTTCAGAGTTAGTTAGCCAAATAAATCCCTACACTACTGGCCCTTTCGACATCAGCCCGTGGAGCACGGACTGAAGTCTCACCTGAAGTAGTATGTGGGGATGCTGGAACCAAGTTTTCGCACCCTTGAGATGGATGTGATGTCGGTTTATTCCAACTAGACCTACCTTTGCGTAGGTCACTTCGCGCCCTGTTCTAACCTTCAGCACCTTTGCGATCCGTTACAATTGACCTTCACACAGCCCTAATCAGGGGTTGAGATGCTTTCACGCTGCTAGGGCAGCGAACTGCGCTATTTCCCAAACTAGGCTATGTAACTTACTTATCTTATTGACATATCTTAATTATCTTCGCGTAAACAAATGTTCTTACTTGCGTCCACTTAACCAATACAGTCATACACAGTCGTGCATCTTATAAGCATTTAGAAGTGCAATTCATACCCAATATATCAGATGCATAAACAGGAAATAAAGACATAGAATTGATAGAAACTTCTCTTTATTAATACTTTCGGATGATTACAGACTTGACTCGCCTTGCGCACTCATCTGTAGGGGTTCGTGCACTCAGCTACAAACTACTAGGCCTCTATGCACTCAGCTGTAGAGCCTCTACCTACGCTATGACTCAAAACTTAGACTTACACTTCAGAACTATCTCACATACATATGCATTATCTTATCTTAGATGCCTTTGACTACTTAGAGCTTCGCTCTATTTATACAATTCCATGGTCCACAGACCATGGGTATATCTTCTACAACTGACATTGCATTATCAAAATAAGGGCGGACAACCCTATGACTCTCTAACAACTATGTGCTCCGCGCCCACAAAATGCAGAGTCTTTACATTGTAATTACAAAGTTGGACCAAATTTTTCTCTCTTAGCCCCAAAACGGCTCTTGGGGGATCCCGCACCCAACAGGCCCCCAACACAAACATCGTGACTCACCCTTGAGTCACTCTGCAAGTGCGTATATCTTAGCGCAAGACCTCCCAACTCTGATTGGATCGCTACAAGTTCAGCAACACACTGAGCGGCTGCCTACTAGACTTCCTCTACACGCCTTTTGTTGATCGCTGCTATTGAACTACTACCCTAAATCCTCTCATGAGTTTCTTGCATTTGAGCGAGCTTTGCTTCAATGGAGGTTGTAATTGTATAAACCTCATTGATCCATGGTTGTAGGTGCACTTTCAAAACTGCCTATTTATGCTGAGCGACATCCACCTGCTCCTTGAGCTCCTTTGCCTGCTACATCCTTGAAATCCTCTGTGTAAAGGCAACCATCTGCGCGGTCCCTTTTACCTCATCATATCTCTATTGTAGCTCGCGCACCTCTGTCTCTAGGAACTCTATGTTCGGGTCGTCCTACAGTGTGTTTAGGACCTCGAACGATTGTTCGAAGAGCTTCATGCAGTCTGTCACTGCACTGTCAACTACCGCCATTACTGTTGTGACTGTGGTGGTACGATGTTCTCTGACCTCCAGTGGAGTTTAGGTTGAGCCTTCAACTGCAGTTTTGCTATCTGCAAGTTCAGCTTCAGCTGAACCCTGTCCATTTTTGCTCTTGTGTCATGCACCCCTATGGCTAACTTTCGGACACGCACCTCCATCGGTTCCTCTGCTTGGGTGGCCAACTCCAGGACCATTTGACAGGCTTCGTCCACAACCCGCATTATCTATTCGTTCTGCTCCATTGCCTCGTTGTGCTGCAGGCTCAACCACTAAATGTTGATGCACTACTCGCTCATTACCTGTAGAGTGTGACTCTCCGTGGCCTGAAGTTCTACGGTGACTTCATCCTGCAAAATATAGAGCGTCTCCCAAGGGAGCACATCCATGTTTAACCCGACCACTTTCAAACTATTGACCATAGGCTTATCGGCCACATTCTCTACGATGAGTGCTCCATCTGGTAGAACTATTGTGTTGGTCATCTTGGTGCACAACATTTCCTCGGCAACTGAAGTGACGACTATGAGGCTAGTGGACACTGTGCCAACCTCTGGAGTGCACACGTACAACCCCTATATTTGTGTCTGGAGAGCCCCCAATACCAACTGGTGTTGTTTCTCAAAATGCTAGACCGCCTCCGCAGTGACATCCCTCAGCGTTTTGCCAATATCATGCAAGTCCCCTTTAGTAAGGGTGATAGGGTCGAAAAATGTCTTCGAGGACTTTGTTTTCTTTTGCAGCCCTACTAGCTCTCGTGGCCATGGACGCTTGAGCTGGGTGGACGTTGTCTATAGGTTCATGCTACATTGTTCTATATCTACCTCCGGTTTAGGTGAAGATGACTTTTGTCCTTCACGCTCCTCTTTTGTTGCTTTTTGCTATTATTTTGATAACTTCACAGCATCGTGCGCCTCCTGGGCCTTAGCCACTGCTTCTTCTTTCCTGCGCTTTTCTGCCAGTTGTGCCATCCACAGTTTAGTCTCTTCCTTCTTCCACTACACGGCGGACTTCTCTGCTTCCACCACGGAGTCAGTCGGAGTGCGCCACTCCAGCGGCCAAGACTCAAGGACCGCGAAAATTACATCATCGGTCACCAAGTATGGTAACTCATGCCATGTCTTCATAGGGTCCTTCCGCACCCTGATGAAGACATGGTGGAAGTCAGATTTGAACTCCGCAAAGCTCTGCAAATTGTTGTAGACTGTGGGTGATAACCGCGGCTTGCAATTGATCCCCATCCAGATGTTCATCTCCATAAGCACCCAAAATATCTTGCTCTGCCTTATACTCTGCACGTCCCTGGTTACCCACAGCGAAGCGTACTTTGCTGCCTCAGGAAGGTCCTGCGCAATCGACGGGAACTTGCTATCTTTGGGCAACTCCCATATCACCAATATTATCGAAAATAGGAGCCATGCGTAATGAAATGTTTTTCCCTACTCCTATGCCTCGTGGAAGTTCGCAAGGAACTCACTGCATAGATAGTTTACCCATTTGAACTAGACCCCTTCTACACATTGCGTTTCTCTTGCAACCACTGGCGTGGGCACCTCATCTGCACGGCACTTTCGCATCACCTTTCCTGCCAATATATGTGTCACAACCTTAGCTGCAGAGTTGTTGATGCTAGAGATGCCATACCCTCACTTCTTCTTCTCCAACTTAAACTTCTTTTCCATTGCCTCTGCGAGGGCCAAATCGCTACCTTTTCTCTCTGAAATATTTGTTGGGTCCTCCCCTATGCAAGGTCGCCGTGTAATTTGGTGAACTAGATGGTCTGTGATGGGGATGGACTCCTCCAGACACAAGCGCCCATCATGCACCAAGCAGAGCAGCTACCTGATGAAAAAACCGGTCACTAGGGCGTGGTGGTGGTACCCAGAGTAGGTTTAGCAACCCTGCTTTCTCAACACCTTGGAGCCATTTACACGGCTCCAACTCTATCATTCCAGCTGGTGCATCTATCTTCTAGCGCATTAGCTTTGCAGTCGCTAAATGTGAGAACTTCTTGTGGTCTATGAGGTCCCAATCTTCAAATTTCAATACGGGAACCTATCCCAAGTGCGCGCCCTCAAAAATAATATCATCTGGGAGCAACGGGGTTTGTAGAGAGCTCTTGCTCTCATCTATATCCTTTGGAACCTTAGCTTTACCCTTTCACGGAGGAACATATTCCGACAACCTGGTGATAGGGTCCGCGCCCTAGGTTTCGACTTCCATCTCTACATCCTCCTCCTCCACCAGGATTTCTTCAAACACTTCCTCCTCGTCAACCTCCAGATTAATGAACTTCCCCTTTTCCTCCAATTGAACTTTGTCCTCAGTGGATTTCTAGGTGAGATGCGCACTGATATCATGGCATGTTTATCCTTCTTGGGTCTTGGTGTGCGTGGTGATTTAGGGACCTCAACGATTATTTCGGCGCTCTTTGGGGCTTCTACTTCTGCAATTTCCTGCGCGGCTTCCTTGGCTGTCACTACTCCTGTGTCCATGGCTTCTTTAGGTGCTGACGTAGTGCTATTCCACAATTCTCTCAGTGTCTTTGGTAATTGCTCAAACAACGAATTCACTTTCAGAATATCGAATAAGTCTCGATTCATGAATACCTGAGCACGTAACAACTCATTTATCAAATTGCCAAGTGTTGTTTGCTAGACAACCACATGTAATTTATAGTGCCTTTCAAATTTGAATTCGACCATTCCCCCCACATTCGATCCATTAGTGCTAGATTGGTGGCAGATTTTCAAGAATCTAGCCCATAAAGTTCGCCTTAAATGCTTGACACTCACTACATTTGGCCTCAAACCAAGCATCACATCATGAATAGTGACTGTAAAGGTCACTTTCCGGTAGACCTGCATGCCAGTGCAGCTATCTTTGCGCTGTCGCGGACCCTGTGACACTTCACTACTGTGTGCAGTCCTGACATCGCACAGTCCCCAGGCAAAGTAGTTTATAGTCTCGTGCCTCCTTTCAACTTCCTGGAGCACTAAGACTGTGCTTCGATCGGCTAGTCTAGTGGCCGGGCCACCAGTGTATGGCTTCAAACGACTGCCATTCACTTTTCTTGGTAAGGGATTGGCATTCAATTTTACCAACTATACTACACCACCATTTGTAATCTCCTTAATAATATACGACCCTAACTAGTGCATTTTGAATTTACCTAGGAATTTATCAAACTTACTATCATACAACAAAACTAGATTTTTTACCTTGAATGTGAACAGCTTGATGTGTTGGTAGTGCCATGCCTTTTCGTGCTGCTTCTGTACCTACTGGTGAAATCAAGCCAAAAAACTCTCTTCTTCGAGCTCATCTAGTTGCTCGAGCCTCTCCTCCAGGGCTCTGTGATCCATCATACCTATAAGTTCTACTATGTGTAGACTAGGCACAATGTATTCCATAGGCATTACGACTTCCACTCCATAGACAAGCCTAAAAGGTGTCTGTCCCGTCAGTTTCTTGCATGTCATCCGATAAGCCCATAACACTACACGTATGCGTAGGTCCCAATAACTTTGTTGCACATTGTATACCTTGGTCAGTGCAGTTTCTAGTACTTTGTTGAACACTTCTACTGTCCCATTAGCCTGTGGGTGATATGGTGAGCTCTTCTGGTGATACACCTGAAACTCTTCCATCAACACGCTGATTGTCTCATTTAGGAAGTGTGTACCACGATCGCTCATCAATATCTTCAGACACCTAAATCGCATCAATACATGTTCAAATAGAAACTTTGTGGTAGTTGTGCCCGTGCAATCCTTCACCGACTGTGCTTCTACCCAACGAGTCAGATACTTCGTTGCAGTGATAATGTACCTTGCGCCTGTCTTTCCTTGAGGTTTAGTGGGTCCTATAAAATATATTGCCCATTTTTTGAAAGGTTGCAACATAATTTTTGGATTCAAAGGCATTTCATCCCTCCACGATGGCCTTCCTGTCCGCTAACATACATCACATGCCTTGCAATATGCTTTTAAATCCTGATGAAGGGTTGGCCACCACAACCTGGTGCATAGAATCTTCTACGTGGTTTCTCTTCCTGCATAATGCCCTCCTGCAGTGCCCCCATGAGTATCCGCAAGGATGCTACTTTGTTCAAATTCAGGTACATACCTTCGCAGTATTTCATCATTCCCCATCTTGTATAGATGCCCAACAATGACAGAGAAATCTGCCGTGCGCACCACTAATTCCTTCTTTTGCTGGACAGAGTATCCTTTTGGCACAGTTCCAGTTGTTAGAAAGTGTATTATATCTTCAAAATTTCCATCTGCTACATGCATAGCAAAGAGCTACGTGTCAGGTAATCCTTCCTCCAAACTAGTAGGTTCCTCCCTTGTCTCGATGCGTGACAGGTGATCTGGTCCCACGTTCAATCGTCCAGGCTTCACAACAACTTCAAAATCGTATTCTTGGAACAATAAAAGCCATCTACAAATGCACCCCCCCAACACAGGCTTATTGACCAGGTACTTTAGCGTGGAGTGATCTGTATACATCTTAAAGTGGCCTCCTAGCAAGTAGTGTCGATACTTCTGGAGTGCATATACCATAGCTAGTCCCTTATGCTCAGTGGTGGAATAGTTCTTCTCTGCTTTGGATAATCTGTGACTTGCGAATGTGATAGGGTGATCCAAGCCTTCTCCACCATCCTACGTCAGTACTGCCCCCAACACTATACATGACGCGTCGACATGTACATGGAACTCTTTCTTCCAGTTTGGGAAGACTAGAATCGGCGTAGTAACCATCCTTTCTTTCAATATATCCAGGCTTTTCTTATAGTCATCTTTCCAACACAATGTGACATCCTTCTTCAAAAAAATTTCCATCGATGCAGTGATTTGGGGATAGCCTTTGATAAACTTTCTGTAATATCCCATATGTCCTAGAGTGGTGCACAGCTGCTTCACACTTCTCGTCACTTCCAAGTTCAGAATCATCGTGATCTTCGTGGGGTCTACCATCAGCCCTTGTCTGCAAACCACATGCCCCAATAGGTTCCCAAAAGGAATGAGGAACATACACTTCTTGAGGTTGAGCGCTATTTGGTATCTTTGACAGGTATCGAGCATCAAGCACAAGCTCGCTACATGGCACTTAACCAACCCAAATACAGTCCAGTCATCAAAATAGACCTCCAAGAACTTATGAATATGTTCCTTTAATGTTGCAACAACAACGCACAAAAATATAGCAGGGGCATTCTTCAATCCAAATGGCATGACAGTATATTGAAAGAAACCCCACTCAGTCATGAAGGTTGTCTTGCTCCTATCCTCCAACGCGATTTTGATCTGCTCATACCCTGAGAACCCATCAGTGAAAGAATTTTCTTCCTGACGTCCTACATTGTCCAACACTTCATCCATGAACGGAGTTGGGAATGGATCATGCACACAAGTGTCATTCAATTTTTTGAGATCCACGCATATCCTTTTCTCATCCTTCTGCTTCTTCTCTTGTACCACCATTGGGCTTACCCAATCAGATTCTTCTATAGGCTCAATGATGCCTACTACGAAAATTTTTGTCTAGTTCTATGCGAACCTTCTCCTTCTATTTAAAATTTAAGCAGTAAGGCCTCTGCTTAACTGGCTTCGCTTCGGGCTTTAACATGGTCTTCATCACTTCTAGATGTCTGATTATTCCTTTCAAATCCGTAAACTTGGTCGGGAATAAGTCGTGATATTCGTAGAGTAATTCAACAATCTTATCCATTGTCACATCGTCCCAGTAGTCTCCGATCTTCACGAATCTAGGTTTTGCCTCCGTACCAATGTTTACCTGCTTAGTTTTCACCAGCGTGGTTATATCAGGGTTCTCAATATGTGGTCCATGAACCTCGTAGTGGCCTTCTATTTCTAGAATGTTAATATTCCACAGATCCTCATCCTCTTCTTTAGTAGTTACATTATAACATTCCAGCGCGCGACTCAGCTGAGTAGCCCATTCAAGCTAAATCAAGTCTAGTGGCTCTTGTGGTATCCTAAACATGGTTGCTTTTACCTCTTATAGTGCTTCATCAATACTGTCCCACCCATCCTCAAAATTGAAGGTCATCATGAACCCTTCACGCAGGATATCCCATTCACTTATCCCATGGCGGAGCTATGTTTCTATATACCAGTTCATTATTATAACATCTAGGGTATGACAGAATAGGTGCACCCACTCAAGTTGTGGCTTTTCTCCATAGGCCTACGTCCATTTGGCCAGAAGCACGTGCGGATCATCCTGCCCATCATACTTTTCTGTTAGCTACATCTTAGGCTTCCCAAATCATTTCCACATCATTCTCCTAAATTTTCACCAATCATTAAAGCTTCCTTTGTGTGTACCCCACCATCTCACGGGCGTAGCATGCAGTACATAGTCCAAGGCCTGGAAGCGTTGCTTTTCTGGCAACACCCTTTCAAATGCATCCAAGAAGGTATATACCTCATTTAGACCATCATAAGTAGGTATATCTCTTACTTCTGTCGACATGCAACACAGCGACCTGGCCATCATATTGCAATTCAGCGTAGTTACTTCGTGTAACCGATTCTGCCAACATTCTACTTCCTCATCAAAATCCAAAGTGCAGGAGCTCATAGTCTAGATCATCATCACTCTCATAGTCGCGGACTGGTTCCGTATAGCAAGATCCCTCAGCAAGATCCAGGGGTATTATTACGTGTAGTGACTTCTTCTCAAAGATCATCTTCCACTTCTTCAAATTAATTACCCCATTCATATCAGTGGCCCAGTCAATTCCCAAGAGCGCAAGGTAGGGATTGTTGTCGTCAACAATCTCTATTACTTCAAAATCTGCCAGCGTGCTTTCTCCCTCAATATCCACAGTTATTCCCTACAAACACCTCATTGGTATGATTTTTGTTGGTTCGCCATTCTCAGCTAAATCTGAGACCACTGCAGCACAGGTCTACCTATTCTCTCCCATGTCTGTTTCGGTAAAACATTCATGTCTGATCCCAAATCCATAATGACTTGGTCCATCTCGTATTCTCTAATCTGCATAATTAGTCTCATTTCATGCCCCGTCCTTGTCTTAGGCTTTCTGATCTTGCAGACTACGCACGTTTCACCGGGCACAATCCCATCACATCTATTGATAAGTTCCTGTAGCCCTTTCACAACCTTATTATCGCGCAGTAACTTCATACAGGTTTCCAAGAAATTTTTCAGCATGGATGGGTACATTTTTGGCTCCGGTTTATCTTTGCTTCCTGAAGCAGAGGCATCAGCGAAGCTCTTCTTAGCTTCCATGAAGGTTTCCCGAGTGCGCTCCAAATCAAACTCGACCTCTTTTGTCAGGGCTTTGCAAACCCATGTACTATCTTGTGGTTGTTTTCCTTTGTCATCTTTCATTGTGATTCCACTTCAAAGCATAATGTTTACGTTCAGATCTTCCTAGCGTGGCTCAGACCTCATCATTTACAGGTTCTGAGTCGAGGGAGGTGGTAGCGCTTCTTTGTCGCATAACCTAGCTATCGTCATAGGACAATCTTCTACCTCATGATCAAACAATGTGCAATACTTTAACGATGGGCGCGTTGGATTCGCGCAATCACCGGCATAGTGTCCTAGCCCTCCGCAATTGTAGAAAATCAACTATCCACGGCCTCCACCAAGTCCTCCTCTGCCTCGGCCATGTCCGTGCTCGTGAAATCTTGTCCGTGCCATTCCTGCATTCTAGTTAAGGGCCCACATTTCTGCCTAAACATAGTAGGTGGGAGTTCTATCCGTCATCAATTCATAGCTTCTGCAAGTACGCTCATCATGTCCCACCGACCTACAAAAGTTGTAGAACAATTGTTGCGAAGTTTGTGTATACTTCTGTAACAAGTGGAAGTTATCTGTGGCATGTTTTGCTACTATTTGACAGATGGCGCACCACAAAGTAGGCGCCGAACTAGGTCCTACTTGAACTTCCAGCCTTAAAGGCATCGGTCCTCCTCCTACAAGGTAATTCGTAAAAACTGGGCAGTGGTCTTTGTCATGACCCTGACTCTTGCATTTTACGCACCACACTTCTTCGCACACTTCTGGTCGAACCGTCCTATCCTGTTTCAAACTCTGCATCTCAAGGCATAGATTCTTCAGCTGTGCATAAATCTACTAAACTCCCAGGTTAGCATCCTACATCAGGGTCTCATGTAGCCTCATAGCGATCTCTAAGGCCTCTTCCTAAGTTGTTATCTTCTGCTGCGATAGCGCACTCCTTAAATGTGGTAGTAGCAAAGCTACAAACCACTCGCAATGTTGTCCATCTGTCAGATTCATATTGGCTTCGCAGATTGTACATTTCAGCCTCTGATCTAGTTCCCAAGGAGTCTCAGCTGGTAGTATCGTGATCTCTTTAAATCCCACGATCAACTACGCTTCAAATTTAGGCCTGCTAAATTCTCTATTTAGCGTTGTTTTGATATCCATGACTCTCGCATTTAGGTTATCATTGGAGTACTTAATATACCAAGTGGGCAGGATCCTGCAGGGTGCTAACCAACGTCACTTTCTTTATATGGTCATCTATAACACCTTGTGCTTCCCATACATCCCTTACAATGAACCAGAATTGGTCTGGAACTTCATTTCCCAAACCTTTGAACACAGGCAACTTCACCGTGTTTGCCATACTAAATCGCGGTGGTGGTGGAGTTGGTACGGGTGAAGATGGAGGTGATGACAGAGAAGCCAGTGGTGGTGGAGTTGGTACGGGCGAAGATGGAGGTGATGGCAGAGAAGCCGGTGGTGGTGTGGGTGGAGGTGGTATTTGCAAAATTCTTTGTCTTATCAGGTGAATAGCACTTCACGGAGAGAACTTCACGAGCTCTTCCTCGTCCCCTCATGGAGGTGAAATCAAGGGGCTATTCTCTAGACCCTTATTTCCTTTTTTCTTGTAAACCTTTCCGCTTCACATAGCCCTGAAAAGCAAGGTAACTGCATAACCCGCTTTTCGCACAACATCATTTTAATCCAATTATTCAAAGACTTTACGTACTTACCTTGCGGTCCTTTGAGAAAGCGTCGCTCTACCTCGCTATAGCTGACTGAGGTGTCGACTGTGAACTCAGTAACAAATCCTCCTATAATACGATCGAGCCAATGATCAATGACGCACACGATCTTATCCCCCGATGCTTCCAATCACTGCACTAGTTCTGGGGTCCACACAATAGGACCGTAAAGCTTCCACCTTCTGTTCAGTCAATTTAATGTCTTAAATTTCTAACATAAATTATCGACCAGGGTTAGTAAACTGATTAAGTGTGGTGCACAATATGTGCTTAGTTAACCTTGTTTCTTACTTCGTTAAGTATGTTTTTATGTTGTTTTGGGGTTTTGTTTCTTATGCCTAAGGAAATTAATCTAAGAAATGAAAGTTATGCTCCTATATGAAATCTTTAAATGTTAATGGACAAAATCTAATGAATTTTAATGTTGAAAACTAATTTCTAAAGAAGGAATAAAAGGAAATGTTTTGATGAAAGAAACTAAACTAGGAATTACTCTAAATGAAATGATTAAACTATGAAAAATAAGGAAGAAAAGGAAATGTACTTGAACTAATCTATGAAAAACAAAACATTAATCTAAATACAATTGCATTCATATGACAAGATGAAAATGAAATCACTTCCTTTCTTATCCTTCAAAGCTATTGATCAAAATCAAACTAATCCTATTCGTGGAATGAAAGCAAAATAACAATGACAATCTAAAACAAATGGAAAAGGAAACTATGATCAAATACCCATGAACCATTCAATTTAGGAAGTAGTCTTCTTGAAGTGATTAAGTACTTGATTATACATTAAATGAAAGAAACATGATCTAGGAAAACATAAAGAAAGCATGTAAAAGAAAACATGTAAAAACTTGCAATGACTATGTAATCTAATGTTTTTAAGCAATCAATTTTGGAATGGTTGCCTTCTTGAAATGTTGAACATGAGATGACACAATAGATAAGAAAATTAATCTAAAAAGCATGATAAAAGTATGAGAAAGGAAACTAAATCACTATCTGTTCTTAATGCCTCAAGCAATCAATTTTGGAATAACTACCTTCTTGAAATGCTCTACATAAGATTAAAAAGTGAATTTAAAACTTAATCCTAAGAAAGCATTGTAAAAACATGTAAAGGAAAACTAAGATCACTATATGCCCCAATGCTTCAAACACAATCCAATTTTGGAAAAGAGAAAATTATTTTCTTGAGATGCTTTGATTAGCATAAGATTTCACAGTAATTAAGAAAGCAATAAATCTTAATTTATGAAAGCAAATAAATCTTAATCTATGAAAACAAATAAATCTCACACATTATATATGGCCAATCCAAAACTATAGGATGGAAAGTTTAGAAGCTCCAAATTCAAGCCGCCTTCTTTATTCAAAACATGAGCAATTCCCCAACTTCACACATAAAATGATAGGATAAAACTTCCCCTATTTATACAAAAATATGAGAAGCTATCTCATTAATGAGAGTCCATGAATTTGTCCCTATATCTCTAGAGTTACAATCAAAATAGGAATGATAAGACACATATCTTCTTAAAGTTTCAATACAAATAGGAAATGAGACACATATCCTTATTATCCCATGATCTTCTCCACTCAAAATCGAATTTGGCCTTAGGAGGCCACATAAGGGTCTTTTAGAAGCTTCCTTTTGACCTACAAATGTCAACAATCTCATCCCAATTGTTAGGTATAAGCATATGCACATTATTTTCTAATTTTTAACCATAAATTCACTTAAAAATGCTAAGAATTAATAAAGTTTGGAAAAACATAAATGTGACCAAATAATGATAACGATAAGGTAAATATAATGAAATGGAGGTGGAGTGAAGGTGACAATATGGAAATATAAGTGAAAATGTAATGGAAGTGAATGACAATTTCAAGGCCCAACATACCCCGCAACTGAAGCTATTGCATGTTCTCATGCAATCTATTATATTAATTCTTTTTTATCCTTGATATTTGGCTTAACTTTGCATGATATCATTTGATAACTTCATACTTCTACAAAGTCTTTTAAGGTTGGCTCTTGTGTTACAACCATATTTTGTTGTTGCATTCATTTTTTATATTTGAACTTTGCATAATGATAATTTGATTATTGTTGCAAAGTATATCTTTATTGGATTACATCATAGTTGGTTCTTGTGTGACAACCATGATTGTGTTTGTATCCAATTATCTTTTTAGTACTTTTGACAAGCCTTTGTATGCTCATAACAATAATGTAATAGTTAATATCTTTTGAAAGTATGTGGGCTTTTGAATTTGATATGAATATGAATGTATCCCCCCAAACTGATGATATTGGAAATTTTATGAGATGAGGTGTGATGCAGGTAAGTTCCCTCTGTGGACATAAGCAACCCCTCTAGCCCTAGAGGGGGTCTAGTCACAGCAAGAACAATATCAAAGCAAATTCCCTTAGATAGTTAATGTCATGAAGGCCTTCCTTCAAATCCTTGTTTAATGAATTTCTCGTTGTGTTGCTCCAGCTCTCGTTCTAATCACTTTTGTACCTGAAACAGCATACAAAGAACAACAACAAACATAATAGAATATAAAAAAAATGATCTACTTATAGGGTTAAGGAACTTCAAGCTATCAATATGCAATTTGACATAAGATATAGGAAATAAACCATTGATTTTTATTAATATGAACTGAATTAAAACTTACAACCATGCCTTGATGTTGTAGGTCTCCTTGAAGGGTCCTGTCAGCATGTCTCCGCAACCATTCACTCATGAATTGTCTCCCAAGAGGATTAATAACTCTCTCTCCTACCCAAAGGGCAAAATTATGATGCTAGAACACTCATACAATCAAGCCAAATCCACACAAAACTATCCTAGGCTAAGTTACATTAGAAGATACTTCCAAAACTCTGCTCCAACTCTCTCACTCTCTCTCTCTCCACTACTCACTAAACTATATATCTCAGCTAGCTGATCTCAGCCATGAAGGAGGTATTTATTGGAGGAGGAGCCTCCATAAGAGATGGGAGAAAGAGCTTATCCCTTTTGGAGGTTGCGAAAAAGGTGGAACAACCATCCCAAAGGAGAGAGGTGAGCTCATCTGATCCAACAACCAACCCTAGCACCGCCCATTGACAATTTGTTAAAACAAACTCGCCAAAAGTATCTCATCGCAAATGAAACACAAGGACAAAGTGACGGCGTCGCTAGGCTTAGTTTCATCTTCATGAGTGGGATAATTGATGACCTGCGACGACCCAAAAACAGAGGTTAAAAAGGGTCTGCTCTAGGAGTAATGAACTGAGGTATTCTTCCTAATGTGACAAGGAAGACACTAACACATATTTTGCAACATGACACAAAACAGATGTCAATAACACAGACCGGCAGTGTCCGGAATCAGGGAATGCAGAGTCGGTGACAAAATACTATGTAACAGATGCCCCCTAAAGCATGAAGGATGAGAGAGTGGGAGGGGTGAAATGCTTTACGAATCCATAACTGAAACAAAACACCATCGCGGAGAACCTACAAATGCAATTACAACTGATATCTCTGATACATATGTACATAGTGAAAGGAAATACGTGTGCATAAGGCCTGGGCATAGCCATCCAGAAGATAAACATAAATGATCTATGGTATGGACACAGCCATCCAATCAAAAGGACCATATAAGAGACTCAGGTATGGTCGCAGCCATCCAATCAAAAGATTCATGTATACAATCATGAACCAATCCGCACAACCTGGACTTGTGTAATCTAAACCCAGGGTCTTCAATCCCAACCCGATCAAGGTACAAATTCTAATATGAAAATAGATGTGCTGAAGTCGAGCATACTAGAAAATTGCTTGATTACCGATCAATGATGTAAACCATTAACAAGCGCGAGAGAGAACACCAGTAATGTCAATGGTTCCCAAGGTACTACTAGTACAATCCATGAAGTGTGAAGAATGATCTGAAGTCAAACACCCATGAAATCACCCAATCAAATGCCAATAATGAAAGCCTGTTGTCGAATGCGAAGAACTTGCCATTAAAGCATGCAAGCTCCAAGGTACTAGAAAGGAGTCTCTAGATCAACTTCCTAGATAACGAGATGAAGTCGACAGGAAGCGATCGGTCGAAGGAGGGCCATAATGTTTCCCACATCATCGATGTGAGACAAAGGAACAAGATGAATGTGGATGAGATAGAGAATCTAAGGAAGGTCTGAAAGGATACAAACTCTAGAGGTATTAAGCTCTTGAACATATCGGTGACATGACTCTGGAGTTTGGCAACATTTTGGTACCAAGGGATCAAAGGTCATGATGACGCAGCAAGGATCAAATGGAACAAGGCAAATGGATAACCCAAAACCCGAAAGGCCAACGATAAACTGAGGATATCCCAACCCGACACGAAGTAGAAAGAATGTCGATGTTCAAGAGCAACAAGCTGCTGTAATAATTAATACAACCAATGGAATACTTCCAACATTTTCCCCACCATTTCCGGTGAGTACCCCAATTATTTTTTATCGCAAGCTTGAAGGGGATAACATATGCTTGCACTATACGTTCATCCTTCAGACGAATCCGACCTCGTAAGTTTAACGAGCCCTAGGAAGGAGAAACTTGTGTTTGTCATGGTGATGAGTCTGATGTCGTTTAATAGTTTAACGAGTCTGACAAAGGTGTAACTTGGTATCTTTTTCATGTTTAGAGAGTTTGAAAAAGACATGTAAAAGAAAACTCCACATGGTCCCTTTTCGTACGTTTGTGTCTCTTGAGCCCAAAAAGGTAGAAAACAATGCTTGAGAGAACCGCTTGACCATTTCAGCCAAGGAGTACCTTTTTCGTAAATAGTGCCTCCCAGCCCAAAAAAGGGGTAAACTTATACTAGGCACATGACATTTCGCATATGCTAACGAGCTCGAAATGACAACGGCTCAATCATCTTTTCATTTTTAAATGGTCTGAAAAGCGCTGAAAGCGGACCCCCCATTTTTATTCTCTTTAAGGAGTCAAAAAGGTAAAAAATACTTGGAAATCTTTTCATCTTTTACGAGTCAGAAAAGAGCTTAAAGGTGACTCGTCCTGGAGGAAAAAGTGGTATAAAGGGTAGCAACTAGTTCCGGTAATGGTGGAACTGCTCAAAACATGTAATGGTTAAGAGGCTGGCTAGTAAAACCACTCATCACTGCGGTCCCTCAAGAAAGGAAAAACAACCAAGTGAAAGCATATGATCGACCAAAGAGATGGTGGTGATGGAATGAAACAACCAAGGCTCATCTAACATAAATCAATTGATAAAAATAGAAATCATGAGATGTGAATCAGGCATGGGTTCATTTTTACACAAGCTTGAACCATGGAGAACTCTGCTTGGATTCGGTTTCATGTTTACACAAGCTTGAAACAAAAAAACTATGCTTGCTATAATTTTTCATGCCCCCAGCATAATGACTCAAATCAAGGTACATGCCCCCCAAGCTTCATTTCATTCAACTAGGTGGATGGAATGAAGGTTCACTTTTGAGATCTTGGAAAGACTCGACTAAGATTTTATGAGATCTTAATCAAAGACTCGATTTGGAAAAGGGAGTTGTTTCATTGTTTAACGAGGTTGACACAGTAAAACAACTATCCTCGAGACCCTTTGTTTCATTTTTTAACGAGGTTGACACAAGAAAAGAATTGTCATCATCACCCCTTGTTTCATTTTTTAACGAGGTTGACACAAGACCAGGAACTATCCTCATGACCCCTTGTTTCATTTTTTAACGAGGTTGACACAAGACCAGGAACTATCCTCATCTCTTGTTTCATTTTTTAATGAGGTTGACACAAGACCAAGAACTATCCTCATGTCTTGTTTCATTTTTTAATGAGGTTGACACAAGACGAGGAACTCTCCTCATATTCTTGGTTTCATTTTTTAATGAGGTTGACACAAGAAAAGAAATTTCCTCATCACAATTGTTCATGGACCATATGAGAACATGGCTCCCAAGAGGTCTTCACTAGACGAAAGGACCACGCTCCAGGAGGAATACATGTCATTTGGTACCAAAGATAGATCGGGTTCCAATGCCCCCAGTACATAATGTACTATACCATCTGTGCGATCATTAACAGATGCGAAGACAGAATGGGTAGCCACATAATTGACCTGTAGTGGGAAAGGTACTACTTGAAAACAAGAGCTGATAAGGGATGATGGTTGCAAAGGAGACGTTTGGTGACCAATGAACGATAGTTGATCAATAGTCACAATTCTTCCTCCGTGCAGAAAACAAACCACACAGAAAAGTGAAGAAACAAGAGCTCCCATGACATACACATAGTCACATCCAAGGAGGATATTGAAATCTAATAGACCTTGGACTACCATCACATCTATATAGATGGTCTTTCCTCCCAAAGTAATAGGGAACTGCGGAAGGATCCCTAAGGGTTGACAGGTTTCTCCATTGAAAGCCAACAGATTTTGGGTGATAGGCACAAGCTGTGGGGAGCCCAAAGCTTTCCAAGTAGTGGAAGACATGATGCTAATAGATGCACCTTCATCTAATATAGTGCCAGGTACTACCATATTATAGGCTTGCACTGTGATCTGGAAAGGCACATAAGATGGGAGGTAGAAAGCAGTCAATGGACCCCAATCGAAAGAGATGACATAAATACTTGGTGGGGGTATCATATGATTGCCCTGATGCTCTGTAGGAATAGAAGAAGGAATCTCCTGAAAAACTGGGAGGGTCACACTTCGATTGATGAGAATTTGAGGAGACAAGAAGAACATCAGCAGTAAGATCACTATGCTCTTCTGGAACAGAGTGAGCAACTGGTGGCAGAGCCAAGTTGAAACTCTTTTCTACCAATGGTTGGTCAGGAATAGACACAAGAGAGTCTCACTCAAGAAGAGCAGGATGAACAAGAGATGAAGCCAAGTCAATCCCTTTACCAACCGAGAGATGGTTAGAAGAAGGCCTCTGATAACCAACAAGGAGTTGGGGTTGAGGAGCTGTAAGGTTATCCAAAACTTTGGAAGCTTTATCCATAAGAGGACAAAGGTGAAGGAGGTGCTTTCCTTCATATAGCTTACAGGGGAATCTAATATTCCCTTTCTTCTTACCATCGCTAGCCAAGAGTGTAGTATCGACATGATCTCCAGAGGTCGATGGGGATGGTCGATCTAGATTTTGAGACCATACCTCTAAGACTCTAGGAATGCCAGGACAGTCTCGGAGGAGATGGTCACCCTTACACATCTTGTAAGGGAATCTGACCTTCTGTGGAGGATCAAAATCTTTGCCTATAGGATGTGCATTTGGAATAACAACCACACGATTGGCCTCTTGCTTAGCTGACTTCCCCTTCTTCGTCTTCTTCTTCATCTTCTTAGCCTCCTAGTTACTAGATTTTAAACCTTCACCAAGCAAAGTAGAAGAGGAAGGTGAATAAATAGGGTAAGAAGGCGAGGGGTCAACCTTAGAATCATCATGATGCGTTTGGAATGAAGGAGATGGCAGAGCAGGAGTTGGGACACTCGGGATCACTGAGGTCGAAAATAACCAGATAGGTAAACAAATGGTTAACCCAGGGAGGGACAACGTTGCCATATAAGGAGCACCAACATTTCCAAAAGAAGGAAAATGATCGGGATTCCCTTCCGAAGGGAATCCTTGACTGGCGGACTCTTGAAATGTTTCCATTGGAATCGACTCTAAAGAATCACCAAAGAAAATAACTTTAACTAGGAATATTTCGTGGGCAGTTAATTTTAAGACGCTGAAACAAAATTGTGCCTTTTCATATTTTAAGAGTCAAGAAAGGGACGAAAGGTGACTCTATCGCTTTTGATTGGAAAAGAGCTCGAAAGGACAAGTGCTTGAACGATCTTTTAAGTTTAATGGGTCAAAAAGAACAAAGGACTGCTCTAGAAATCTAGGCAAAAGGATTACCAGGCAACCGTGAACTACAGAATACCTCCCGGCTAACCAAGAAGTATGAGTAGGCAATCTCCCCAAATGTTCTGTTTGGTGTATCACGTTTGCAAGGCGACAAACTCGGCTTCCTATGGATAACAAGATTGCGACCTAGTGGGGTCTCCCATCATATACTCGATGGTACAGGGAGCACAATTTTGTACTAACACTTATCGAATCACAAAAGGAGGAATCACCCAACCTTAGTGAAAGCAACAGCCACTAGGTTTAAAGACGTTGGAACACGTCTCTAGCCTACACCTCTAGATATATGAACGTTAAGTTTCAATGCTTCCTTAGGTTAATTTAATAAATTTTAGTAGTTTATCTTGAATTAGATCTCAGTTTCAAGGCCCTACCGAATGTATCTTCAAAAACTCCTAGAATGCAACTAAATGAGTAAAGAAACCATTCCTTTTCAATGAACAACTAACTAAAGAAAAGTGAGAGGTTCATTTCAAAGCAATCAAAACAACAAGCAAGCAAATGCAAAAATGGTACTTTTTGTTATTTCACAAGCAAACCAATCAAGAGGAAAGAGAAATGATTCTATCTTTCACTAACTTGCAAGAAATCCAATTAAGAAAATGAAAAAAACATCCTTCACTTTTCAACTTCTAAATGTCAAGAATTTACTAATGCAAAAGATTGTGCTCATTTCCTAATGCAAAATGAATGCGATATTTTGTTTTTTTGAATAGATGACAAGCAACCAAATGCAAAACTCAAAACATTGATAGTTTCAAGTCCTTTCCAAATGAAATCATTTAATAAGTGAAGAGAAACCTTCCACTCAGAAACTAATCAAAGACTCAAAACAAAAAATATGTTTCTTTTTCAAAAACTTGAAAGCTTTCTAACTGACCGGGGTGCAATGTGATCTATGCCAAAGTGATGGAAGGAAACCAAACAAAAATGACTTGAAAGTTTTGACAACCAAATTTCACGTACCAATCAGGAAGATGAAAGAACAGTCAATAAGGAAAAGCCTCAAACAAAGCAAGGGATCATTTCAAACACAGCTCAAAGTTCCAAATGAACAAGTAACCCAAGAAAAAGCTAATGCTTCAAGAAACCCTAAGGCGAACAGGTCACATAGCTCAAAAAGAGAAGTCTCAAGGGAATGAAACCAAGAGTCAAGTATTCTAGAAAACAACAATTTGACACACAACAAATATGTAGACGACAAGCTCAAAAGGATAGGACATAGTGTCCAATCAGAAAATAGAACTTCAAAATTGAAACCTAGTGGAATCTTCGCGAGCGTCAAACTGACAACATGCGCCGACAATGACAAGTCGCACCCCCTTAACTAGCAACTTTGCGTTGTGGTCGCATAATTATTCCAGACAACAGAGCTAAGCCTATTTCAGAGCCCGTTACGACTGTGAGGTTATTTAATCATGCCAAATAGTAGAAATCGTAACTAATTAAATAGAGAAGACGCAACCATCGTCACAGCTATCATAAAAAAGCGACGACCCCAAATCAAAGGAAAAATTTAAAAATTTAGCTGATGAAAGGCCAAACCTATCACTTATGATAGGAAGACTACCAGGAGTAGTCAAACAACCCACAATATGGAGAATTCTCCCCAGAAGGTAAAGGAGACAATAAACAAGAAAAGAAAAATCAAATCAAGAGACAAAGGACACAGTTCCCCAATATGGTCACCAACTTGTGATGCAGGTAAGTTCCCTCTGTGGACAGAGGCAACCCCTCTAGCCCTAGAGTGGGTCTAGTCACAACAAGAACAATATCAAAGCGAATTCCCTTAGATAGTTAATGTCATGAACACCTACCTTCAAATCCTTGTTT
Organism: Pinus tabuliformis; assembly: GCA_031772625.1. NCBI lineage: Eukaryota > Viridiplantae > Streptophyta > Pinopsida > Pinales > Pinaceae > Pinus > Pinus tabuliformis. Next base: position 648,189,051 of record CM062817.1, read on the forward strand.
GATGAAGTTCTCATTGTGTTGCTCCAACTCTCATTCTAATCACTTTTGTACCTGAAACAACATACAAAGAACAACAACAAACATAATAGAATACAACAAAAACGATCTACTTAAAGGGTCAGGGAACTTCAAGCTATCAATATGCCATTTGACATAAGATATAGGAAATAAACCACTGATTTGTATTAATATGAACTGATGTAAAACGTACAACCATGCCTTGACGTTGTAGGTCTACTTGATGGGTCCTGTCAGCATGTCTCCACAACCATTCACTCATGAATTGTCTCCCAAGAGGATGAATAACTATCTCTCCTACCCAAAAGGCAAAATTATGATGCTAGAACACTCATACAATCAAGCTAAATCCATACAAAACTATCCCAGGCTAAGTTACATTAGAAGCTACTTCCATAACTCTATTCCAACACTCTCTCTCTCCACTACTCACTGAACTATGTATCTCAACTAGCTGATCTTAGCCATGAAGGAGGTATTTATAGGAGGAGGAGCCTCCATAAGAGATGGGAGAAAGAGCTTATCCCTTTGGGAGGTTGCACAAAAGGTGGAACAACCATCCCAAAGGAGAGAGGCAAGCTCATCTGATCCAACAACCAACCCTAGGACCACCCATCGACAATTTGTTAAAACAAACTCGCCAAAAGTAGCTTGTTGTGAGTGAAACACAGGGATAGAGCAATGACGTCACTAGGATTATTTCAATCTTGGCCATCTTCACGGGTGGAATAACTGATGACCCACGATGACCCAAAAACAGAGGTTAAAAAGGGTTTGCTCCAGGAGTAATGAACTAAGGTATTATTCCTGATGTGACAAGGAAGACACTGACACATATTTTGCAACATGATAGAAAACAGATGTCAATAACATGGACCGGTAGTGTCTGGGATCAGGGAATGCGGGGTCGATGACAAAATACTGTGTAACATGAGGAAGAGAAATGTTTTTTCCAAAAAATATCATTCTAGGTTTTCAAAGAATTTTACGGTAAAAAGTTAGAAAATGACATACCTTAACTTACCCTTTAGAAATGGATGAGCTACATGTGTGGTGGCTGCAAGATTTTGATCATAATCTTCTTCAAGTGGCTGGAAAAGTCATGGAGAAAAGAGTCAAGATGACTTTTTATTGATTTTATTAAAACTTGTTGAATTTGCTGTGGAATGGTGTTGATTATGATGCTGCCATCTGATTCCACAGCTGTTATTTGTTTCTGCAGCTGTTATTGGATTTTGTAGCTACATGTCTTCTACATTTGCTCCAAAATGCTAAAAATGATAGTCTTCATGTCTTCAAAACTCATTGGCACAATTCCTGCTATGTGAATAGATGTTCTGATGTCGAACATAGCAGGAAATTGTTGACTTAGTGGCCATTAATGGATGCCACTAGTCAACACGAGAACTCTCACCATTGATGACAATGAGAGTCAAGATGCCCAAACACATCTTGCTAAGTACGAATAATTTTGTTGTTGTCGAGTACCTAAAAGATCCGATGAACAAGGGACATTGATGTATTCCCATTATTCGTCAGCATGAGGACTTGTCATTAAGGCACGCAAGCCTCGGGATGTTTTTGCAAGGATTTTAGACTCAAAGGACTATGGACTCAATAATTTGCATTGAAGCAGGGTTTAATTGTAAAATGAAAATGGGAGATGACAATGGAAAATAATAATGGAAATGGGCAATAAGCATGAAAGTAAGCTTCTTGCTTTTATTTGTGGAGTAGACGGAAGGTGTATGTGAATGAAGTAAAATGAACAACTGACTCTTGCTGGGAAAATAATTGTGGCTTGATTCGAAGTTCTTGGTTAGATTTATAATTCAAAAGGGAGGAAGAGTAATGGTTTTGATGAATATGGACATGGACTTGTTCTTATGTTTCTCATGAGATTGGTATTTTGAAGACCAATTGTCGTCACAATTTAATCTCCTTGTTGATCATTCAATCATCCTAAACCTACAAAAAAAACTTGACACAAAGAACATAAGTGTGTTAAAAAATAAATAGCTAATTTCTTTCTTATTCTTTCGCAAATATTGAATGTCAAATGAAACAGATTAAGGAAAATCAAAAGTGTTATATTCGGTCCAATTCATGATATTGATAACAATCTAATTTTAAAAAATAACCATGAAAAATAAATCAACTCCCTGTTTTCGGATGACTTCATGCACTGTGCTCAGTAAACCAATTGGCATCACAAAGATTTGTTCTACAAGCCATTATTGAATCATCATCTGTGCTGCAAAAAAAACATGCTGTCAAAAATATTTGAAGCGGCAAAAATATGAAAAAGTACTTATACAAAAAAATTATTTCAATCAAATTTTGCAAGTATTTTTCGTTTTTATAAATTGCTTAAAAAAAATTGATTGCATCAAATATATATATATATATATATATATATATATTTATTTATTTATTTATTTATTTATTTATTTTATTTTTTAATTGTCTTTATCAAAAAGAAATTATTAATAAAGAAAATAAATTTTATTATTATTATTATTATTATTATTATTATTATTATTATTATTAATCATGAGACACATATGTTTCTAAAATCAAATTTATTAAATCAAATTGGACTCTTAGACCTCATGCCATGTGGAGCAGAGTTTGTTATTCACTTGGATTTTTCTGCTTTCAACTTGCCATGTTAAAACAATTCAAAACAAATCGTTTTTTCCTCATGCAATCTACAAAACAAAGCTCTGAAGAACCATAAAATTCTCTCAAACGGTTGTGAAATTTGGAAAACCGTTTTTTGGGTTACCTAACTCACCCTGTTCCACAAAAAACTCATGTCTTGGATTTTTATAATTCGCCTAGGTTTGCTCAAAAAATGCATTTTAAAATCATGTGTCAAAACAGTTACATTTTCTGTGAAGCTTCGACAACAAAAATCGATCGCTGTGGATATTTGTCAATATTTCTTCCTCATTTCGTGAATAGAAAGCCCGATTTTCTCATGGACAGATGGGTTTTCAAGATTTTCGTTGATCTCCTACCAAACTTTAGCAAAGCTCTGAATTGGTCTTGAGGTGAAAGAAGTGATCTGCTTGAAGATGAAGTCATGTATCCCGAAAAAAAAAAGAAACAAACCAACTCCTATAGATGATGTAAAAGAAGAGTGTCCAAATTGGTTCGCACACCCTCGCAAAGGCCTTAGAGAGCCCTCTGGCTGGCTGTTTGAAGCCTGGTTGAACGCGTGTTTTGGAGTTGGCTTTGATAGCAGACGTGATCACCGATAAGGAATAACGGATAAAACAGAGCCAAATTTCTTATTCATTCAATGTCTTCAACTATTGAGCTTGCTCCTGTTTCCGAGTTATTTAGGAATCTGTAGATACGAAAGAAATCAAGTTCTGTTGGGCCCGAGATCACCAGAATCATCACAAGCGTGCTGACCAGCCATCAAAATGCTATTCGTTTTGCCTGGTCCACCTAAGTTTTCCTCCTAAATGGCACCTTTCTCTTTATTGTGCTCTAAATGAATGAGTTGTGCCTTCTAAGGGATCTTTCTTAGATTATGGCACAGAATCTTAGAAAATATTTCATTCAATCATAGCAGTACTATATATTCTATATCGATATCGATTTTGTTGGACTACGTTCCTTGGCACGAACCATTAAAACTAACACCCATACCGCACCAAGGAACCAACAAAATCCATGGATAGCCATTCTTCTTTTTTGATTACAAGAATTTGATAGATTAAGTGTTTGATTTGCAGGCTTAAGGAACGTTAAAGCCCACAATAACTACTTCAATTTTCCTCCCTGTGCCATCATTGTAATTGTTATTGCATTCTCTTCCATTAGCCTTTCAATGCTTTATGAACGGTTTGTTTTTTTTTCGATTTTTTTATGCTTTGTTTTTATTATTTGTGATTTGTTTTGTTCTATGCATTTCATTTGTTTAAAAAAAAAATTCAATTGTTTTTTTTTAGTTTGGTTTTTTTTTTTTATTTATATACTTTTAAATGAATATTTTTTTAATGTTTTGGTTTTTTTTATTTGTTTTATTGCTTTTTATTTTTTTTATTAAATTTAAAAATAAAGGTTTTATTTAGCAATTTCAAAAAAAAAAGATAAATAAATTAACCAGGCATATTTAATTTTTTTTATTTTGTTTTTTTAATAAACAAAGAAAAATAATTTGTTTTAAGAAGATTTGAGATGGAGATCAAAATTTAAGCAATTTTTTTTTTACAAGGAATAGTCAATTTAGATCTCCTAGTCATTTTTCAGATTTATGAATTTTATTACAAAATTGCAAACCTAACTTATTCAATTTCTTTTCTAATCTTCCAGGTTGCACAAGACACAAGAAGAAAGCATACTTGGGAAATTATTAATTGATTGATTTTTTTTTTTTAGATGTAAGAAATAAGGTCTCCTAATTACACTTCCCCGACAACGACACCAAAATGTTCAGTCAATTTAATGTCTTAAATTGCAAACATAAATTATCGAAAACTGATGAAGTGTGGGGCACAATATGTGCTTGGTTAACCATGTTTATTACATCGTTGAGTATGTTTTTATATTGTTTTGGGGTTATGTTTCTTATGCCTAAGGAAATTAATCTAAGAAATGAAAGTTATGCTTCTAGATGAAATATTTAAATGTTAATGGACAAAATCTAATGAATTTTAATGTTGAAAACTAATTTCTAAAGAAGGAATAAAATGAAATGTTTTGATGAAAGAAACTAAGCTAGGAATTACTCTAAATGAAATGATTAAACTATGAAAAAGAAGGAAGAAAAGGAAATGTACTTGAACTAATCTATGAGAAACAAAGCATTAATCTAAATACAATTTCATTCATATGACAAGATGAAAATGAAATCACTTCCTTTCTTATCCTTGAAAGCTCTTGATCAAAATCAAACTAATCCTATTCATGGACTGAAAGAAAAATAACGATGACAATCTAAAACAAATGGCAAAGACAACTATGATCTATTGTATGATCAAATACCCATGAACCATTCGGTTTAGGAATCAATCTTCTTGAAGTGATTAAGTAATTGATTATAGATTAAATGAAAGAAAACATGATCTAGGAAAACATAGAGAAAGCATGTAAAAACTTACAATGACTGTGTAATCTAATGTTTTTAAGCAATCAATTTCAGAAGGGTTACCTTCCTGAAATGATGAACATGAGATGACATAATAGATAAGAAATTTAATCTAAAAAGCATAATAAAAGCATGAGAAAGGAAACTAAATCACTGTCTATTCTAAATGGCTCAAGCAATCAATTTTGGAAGAACTACCTTCTTGAAATGCTCTACATAAAATTAAACAGTGAATGTAAAACTTAATCGTAAGAAAGCATTGTAAAAACATACCCCCCAATTGAAGCTATTGCATGTCCTCATGCAAACTATATATTAATTCTTTTTTATCCTTGAGCTTTGGCTTAACTTTGCATGATATCATTTGATAACTTCATACTTCTGCAAAGCCTTTTAGTTGAATTGCAACATAGTTGGTCCTTGTGTTACAACCATACTTTGTTATTGCATTCACTTTTTATCTTTGAACTTTGCATAATGATAATTTGATTATTGTTGCAAAGTTTATCTTTATTGGATTGCATCATAGTTTGTTCTTTTGTGACAACCATGATTGTGATTATATCCAATTATCTTTTTAGTAATTTTGACAAGCCTTTATATGCTCATAACAATAATGTAATAATTAATATCTTTTGAAAGTATGTGGGCTTTTGAATGTGATATGAATATGGAAAAATATGAATATGAATGTATCCCACCCCAAACTGATGATATTGACAATTTTATGAGATGAGGAAGAGAAATGTTTTTCTCCAAAAATTATCATTTTAGTTTTTCAAAGAATTTTATGGTAAAAAGTTAGAAAATGACATACCTTAACTTACGCTTTAGAAATGGATGAGTTTCATGTGTGGTGGTTGCAAAATTTTGATCACAATCTTCTTCAAGTGGCTGGACAATTCATGGAGAAAAGATTCAAGATGAGTTTTTATTGCTTTTATTACAACTTTCCGAATCTGCTGTTAAAAGGTGTTGATTCTGTTGTTGCCATATGATTTCATGGCTATTATTTGTTTCTGCAGTTGTTATTGGATTCTACATATACATGTCTTCTACATTTTCTCCAAAATGATGAAAATGATAGTCTTCATCTCTTCAAAACTCATTGGCACAATTCCTACTATGTGAATAGATATTCTAATGTCGAACATAGCAGGAAATTGTTGACTTAGTGGCCATTAATGGATGCCACTAGTCAACATGAGAACTCTCACCATTGATGACAATGAGAGTCAAGATGCCCAAACACATCTTGCTAAGTACAAATAATTTTGTTATTGTCGAGTACCTAAAAGATCCGATGAACAAGGGACATTGATGTATTCCCAATTTTCTTCGGCATGAGGACTTGCCATTAAGGCATGCAAGCCTCAAGGTGTTTTTGCAAGGATTTTAGACTCAAAGGACTATGGACTCAATAATTTGCATTGAAGCAAGGTTTAATTGTGAAATGAAAAGGATAGGAAAAGGAAAATGAAAATGGGAGATGACAATGGAAAATAATAATGGCAATGGGCAATAAGCATAAAAGTAAGCTTCTTGCTTTTATTTGTGGAGTAGACGGAAGGTGTATGTGAACGAAGGAAAATGAACCACTGACTCTTGCTGGGAAAATAATTGGCTTGATTCGAAGTTCTTGGTTGGATTTATAATTCAATAAGGAGGAAGAGTAATGGTTTTGATGAATATGGACATGGACTTGTTCTTATGTTTCTCATGAGATTGGTCTTTTGAAGACCAATTGTCGTCACAATTTAATCTCCTTTTTGATCATTCAATCATCCTAAACCTGCAGAAAAAACTTGACACAAAGAACATAAGTGCGTTAAAAAAGAAATAGCTAATTTCTTTCTGATTCTTACACAAACAGATTAAGAAAAATCAAAAGTGTTATATTCGGTCCAATTCATGATATTGATAACAATCCATTTTTAAGAAATAACCATAAAAAATAAATCAAAGCCCTGTTGTCGGATGGCTTCATGCACTCTGCTCAGTAAAAAACGATTGGCATCACAAAGATTTGTTGTGTCCTGCAAGTTAAAACTTCATAGAAAAACACACAGCAACAATATTAATGCCAAATGTTCAGAAATCATCTAAATAATTTTCTAATTGTTCTGCAAGCCATTATTGAATCGTCATTTGTGCTGCAAAAATATTTGAAGTGGCAAAAATATGAAAAATTACTTGTACAAAAAATTATTTCAATCAAATTTTGCAAGTGTTTTTCATTTTTATAAATTGTTTCAAAAAAATTGATTGCATCAAAAAAATTTATTTATTTATTTATTTTTATTTTTTAATTAAAACTTTTTAATTTTCTTTATCAAAAAAAAATTATTAATAAAGAAAATGATTTTTTTTCTATTTAATTTTTTTAATCATGAGACACATATGTGTCTAAAATAAAATTTATTAAATCAAATTGGACTCTTAGACCTCATGCCATGTGGAGCAGAGTTTGTTATTCACTTGGATTTTTCTACTTTCAACTTGCCATGTTAAAACAATTCAAAACAAATCGTTTTTTCCTCACGCAATCTGCAAAACGAAGCTTTGAAGAACCATAAAATTCACTCAAATGGTTGTGAAATTCGGAAAACCATTTCTGAGTTACCTAATTCACATTGTTCCCAAAAAAACCAATGTCATGGATTTGTCTAATTCACCTAGGTTTGCTCAAAAAATGCATTTTAAAATCGTGTGTCAAAACAGTTACGTTTTTTGTTATGCTCTGACAATAGAAATCGATTGATGTGGATATTTGTTAAGATTTCTTCCTCATTTCATGAACAGAAAGCCTGATTTCTCATGGACTTATGGGTTTTCAAGATTTTCACTGATCTCGTACCAAAATTTAGCAAAGCTCTGAACTGGTCTTGAGGTGAAAGAAGTGATCTGCTTATAGATGAAGTCATGTATCCAAAAAAAAAGAAACAAACCAACTCCTGTAGATGATGTAAAAGAAGAGCATCCAAACTGGTTTGTGCACCCTCGCAAGGGCCTTAGAGAGCCCTTTGGCTGGCCGTTTGAAGCCTAGTTGAACGCGTATTTTGGAGTTGACTTTGATAGCAAACATGATCACTAATAAGAAATAACATATAAAACAGAGCCAAATTTCTTATTCGTTCAATGTCTTCAGCTATTGAGCTTACTCTCGTTTCTGAGTTATTTAGGAATCTGCAGATACGAAAGAACTCAAGCTTTGTTGGGCCCCGAGATCACCAGAATCATCACAAGCGTGCTGATCAACCATCAAAATGCTATTTGTTTTTCCTAGTCCACCTAAGTTTTGTTCCTAAATGGCACCTTTCTGTTTAGTGTGCTCTAAATGAATGAGTTGTGTCCTCTAAGGGATCTTTCTCAGATTATGGCGCGGAATCTTAGAAACTATTTCATTCAATCATAGCAGTATTATATATGTTATATCGGTATCGATTATGCTAGACTAAGTTCCTTGGCGCGAACCATCGAAACTAACACCTGGATCGCACCAGGGAACCAACAAAATCCATGGATCGCCATTCTTCTTTTCTCATTACAAGACTTTGATAGATTAAGTGTTTGATTTGCAAGCTTAAGGAATGTTAAAGCCCGCAATAACTGATTCAAGTTGCCTCCCTGCGCCATCATTGTATTCGTTTATGCATTCTCTTCCCTTAGCCTTTCAACGATTTATGAACAGTTTGTTTTTTTTTTCGATTCTTTGATGCTTTGCTTTTATTCTCTGTGATTTGTTTCGTTCTATGCATTTCATTTTTTTTTTTCTTAAACAAAATTAATTTTTTTGTTTAATTTGGTTTTCTTTTATTTATATATTTTTAAATGAATATTTTTTTAATGTTTTGGTTTTTCTTTAATTTGTTTTATTGTTTTTCTTTTTTTAATTTAGATTTAAAAATAAAGGTTTTATTTAGCAATTAAAAAAAAAGATAAATAAATTAACTAGGCAATTTTTTTTTTTTAATAAACAAAGAAAAATATTTTGTTTTAAGAAGATTTGAGATGGAGATCAGATTTTTTTTACAAGGAATAGTCAATTTAGATCTCCTAGTCATTTTTCAGATTTATGAATTTGTTGTGAATAATACTGAGGGGGGGGGGGGGCGGGGTGAATCAGTATTATCAGGTCAATTATTTTTCATTTCACAATCAGATTTGTATACGCTACTTCAGTTAGTAAATACCGCGTATGTACGCAACTTCAGTTAATAAAACAAGCTTATATAAGTAGACTTGTAATTTAAATTATTCTTCAGATATTGATCATTAATCTGTGCATCAAACCATATGAACAGTAACCAGGAACAGTAAAACAGAACAGGCAATCACACATAAGAACACAAGATATAAGGTGGAAACCCAATGTGGGTGAAAACCACCTGCTGTAATTCGTCTCTCTCTTCTTTCAATTAGAAACTTCTTTTTACAATGTTTCTGTACTGGTGCAGTCTTATACCAGTACGCAGGCTGCTACCTGTAGAAGTCTACAACCTTCTCTCGTTCTCCAGCTTCTCCTGGAAGGGAGATACAACCCCCTTAGCTCTTGTACTAGCTGAGGTACTAGTACGTAGGTGATGACTTACAGAAGGCTACAACCTTCTCTTTCCTTCCAGGGACCACGTTTCATAAATTTTCAGACTAGACCCATGAATATCAATCAACCATCAAGTATATCTACATTAACCAACCTCCTTTGTACAAACAAATACTGAATCAACCAATAACTTCTCAGAATGTTGTAACCAGAAAACAGTACCAGTAACCAAACACCAATTCTGAACCCAGAACACTACAACAATAAACTGAAAGAGCTAAAACATATTTCATGAGATATACGCTACTTCAATATGTGGAACCTGCGTGCATACGCTTCTGTATCGAGGTCATACTGTGTATACGCTTTTTTAAGTTAGTTAACCAGTGTGTATACGCACCTCTGCTGCGCTGAACCTGCGTACAGATCTATAAAAGATAATTTATCCTTTTTACTCATTCAGACATTAGTTATACCCAGATTATCATCTTTATAGATCACGTCATGCGCCAAATATAACAGATCAAAAATTACACAAAGATACTTCTCTTCAAACCACCTTAAAACCTTGACCCATCAATAGAACTTATCCTTCTCCTTGCGCTAAGGTTCCTCCTTGATTCAGATCTAGTTATGCACCATAACCCAATGAGAGTATTCTCAAACTTGCTCTTCTTAAGATATTCAATGTTTTAGTTCATCCCTTGCCAAATGATCTCCTTCCTTTTTATAGACTTAGGCCTTACTCACACCATGGTCCAAAACCATAGAGATCCAATACTAGGGACTCAATACCTAGGTTCAACACTTTGGATGCAATACCAAGGACCAAAACCATAGGTTCAAGTATGACGGACTAAATACCATGGACCAACCATAATTTTTCCCACATGTACGCGCTTTTCTTTGCATGAAAGTGCGTGCATATGTATACACGCCTTTTGATCGGTACACCTAGGTGTATACGCGATTTTGTTAAGAGTAACTTGCGTACACCTCATTTTCTTTCATTCTGAGAGCCTGAACTGTGATCTGCCCTTTGAGTGAGTTGCCATCAAGGACAACACCTGTGCCATAGTCCCAAACCTATGTGATAATGCCAACAAAATTTTATTACAAAATTGAAAAACCAACTTATTCAATTACCTTTCTAATCTTCTAGGTCACACAAGGCGCAAGAAGAAAGCATACTTGGGAAATTATTAATTGATTGATTTTTTTTATTTTATTTTTAGATGTAAGAAATAAGGTCTCCTAATTACACTTCCCCAGCAACGGCGCCAAATGTTCAATCAATTTAATGTCTTAAATTGTTAACATAAATTATCGACTGGGGTTAGTACTCTGATGAAGTGTGGTGAACAATATGTGCTTAGTTAACCTTGTTTCTTACTTCGTTGAGTATGTTTTTATGTTGTTTTGGGGTTTTGTTTCTTATTCCTAAGGAAATCAATCTAAGAAATGAAAGTTATGCTTCTAGATGAAATATTTAAATGTTAATGGAAAAAATCTAATGAATTTTAATGTTGAAAAATAATTTCTAAAGAAGGAATAAAAGGAAATGTTTTGATGAAAGAAACTAAACTATGAATTACTCTAAATTAAATGATTAAACTATGAAAAAGAAGGAAGAAAAGGAAATGTACTTGAACTAATCTATGAAAAACAGAGCATTAATCTAAAAACAATTTCATTCATATGACAAGATGAAAATCAAAACACTTCCTTTCTTATCCTTGAAAGCTCTTGATCAAAATCAAACTAATCCTATTCATGGACTAAAAGAAAAAAAACAATGACAATCTAAAACAAATGGAAAAGACAACTATGATCTATTGTATGATCAAATACCCATGAACCATTCAATTTAGGAATCAATCTTCTTGAAGTGATTAAGTACTTGATTATACATTAAATGAAACAAAACATGATCTAGGAAAGCATGTGAAAGCATGTAAATGAAAACATGTAAAAACTTTCAATGGCTGTGTAATCTAATGTTTTTAAGAAATCAATTATGGAAGGGTTGCCTTCTTGAAATGTTGAACATGAGATGACACAATAGATAAGAAATTTAATCTAAAAAGCATGAGAAAGGAGACCAAATCACTGTCTGTTCAAAATGCCTCAAGCAATCAATTTTGGAAGAACTACCTTCTTGAAATGCTCTATAGAAGATTAAGCAATGAATGTAAAACTTAATCCTAAGAAACCATTGTAAAAACATGTAAAGGAAAACTAAGATCACTGTATGCTCCAATGCTTCAAACACAATCCAATTTTGGAAAAGAGAAAATTATTTTCTTGAGATGATTTGATTAGCATAAGATTACACAGTAATTAAGAAAGCAATAAATCTTAATCTATGAAAGCAAATAAATCTTAGTCTATGAAAACAAATTAATCTCACACATTGTAGATGGCCAATCCAAAAGTATGAGGATGGAAAGTTGAGAAGCTCTAAGTGCAAGCCTTCTTCTTTATTCAAAACATGAGTAATTCCCCAACTTTACACATAAAATGATAGGAGAAAACTTCCCTATTTATACAAAAAGATGAGAAGCTATCTCATTAATGAGAGTCCATGAATCTCTTCTATATCTCTAGAGTTACAATCAAAATAGGAAATGATAAGACACATATCTTCTTAGAGTTTCAATACAAATAGGAAATGAGACACATATCCTTATGATCCCATGATCTTCTCCACTCAAATTCGAATTTGGCCTTAGAAGGCTACATAAGGGTCTTTTAGAAGATTCCTTTTGACCTACACATGTCAACAATCTCATCCCACTTATTAGGAATAAGCATGCACATTATTTTCTAATTTTTAACTGTAAATTCACTTAAAAATGCTAAGAATTAATAAAGTTTAGAAAAACATAAATATGACCCAATAATGATAATGGTAAGGTAAATGTAATGAAATGGAGGTGGAGTGAAGGTGAAAATATGAAAATATAAGTGAAAATGTAATGGAAGTGAATGACAATTTCAAGGCCCAGCACCTTCCTTGGGTATCTGCTAGCTTCGCAATGCACTCATATAGCTCAATAGGGAAGGACACGAAAAAGATTTCGTGGATCTCTGTATATAGGTAGTTGTCTAGCCACTCTTCTTTTGATAGTCACGGGTTTTTTTCTCCTGCACCACGAACTCGTGGATTATTCTACCCAACCAGCCTTCAATTTCATTCTTAGTTGTATTCCAATTATACGACATCACACATCTCTATGCAGATTCTGGTCCCGACAATGCAACCATTTGTTGGCTTATAGGGGCCTAACCAGGTTCAGATTTAGTCAACCAAACAAATCCCTACATTACTGGCCCTTTTGGCATTAGCCCAGGGAGCGCAGACTGAAGTCTCACCCGAAGCAGTATGGGGGGATGTTGGAACTAAGTTTTCGTACCCTTGAGATGGATGTGATGTCGATTTATTCCAACTAGACCTGCTTTCACGCAGGTCGCTTCGCACTGTGTTCTAACCTTCAGCATCTTCCTGATCCTTTACAATCAACCTTCGCGCAGCCCTAATCAGGGGCTAAGATGCTTTCGCGCTGCTTTAATTATCTTCGTGTAAACAAATGTTCTTACTTGTGTCCACTTAACCAATACAGTCATAGACATTTGTGCATCATATAAGCATTTAGAAGTGAAATTCATACCCAATATAACAGATGCATAAATAGGAAATAAAGACGCAGAAATGATAGAAACTTCTCTTTATTAATACTTCCAGATTATTACAGACTCAACTCCCTCTACGCACTCTGCTGCGGACTACTAGGCCTTTGCGCACTCAATTGCAGAGTCTCTACCTATGCTATGACTCAAAACTTAGACTTACACTACAAAACTATCTCACATACATCTGCATTATCTTATCTTAGATGCCTTTCACTACTTAGAGATTCGCTTTGTTAGGGCCTAAATCTACCTCAAGCTGAGAAAGGCAGGATCTAGGGTAACATCAAACCACGCTTAACCTGGTAGCTAGCCTTACCAGGTTGGGAGAGGGCTCTCTCCTTGTCAATCTCAGGAAAATATGCCCAATAAAGCTTGAGATGACTAATTTAAAGACTGATTTTAGGCTAAGTATATGCTCTGTGGAGTTTGATTGAATTTAATTTTAGTTTGCTGGCTCAAATGTGAAAGGCAGATTTGGGTCCAGGGAATGGACACAGTCTTGCAGAGATCTCTATGGGGCGAGGTAGGCAAATGGTTTAGTACTTTGAAATAAGTGAGATGGAGAGTCTTAAGACTAGTGAGGAGTTGGAGAGGGCATGAAAGTCTTAGGGATCCTCTTCAAACAGTTGAAAACATAAATAACTAAACAACCCCAGGTAGAGCACTGCAACATCAATGAATTCTACCTTTATTCTTGATTCATTTATTTAAGCTGAATAGAAAGAGATGATGGCATACATAAACACATATAAACTTGCATTACAGAAGGAAAAACAATACCAAATCAAATTTCCACAAGAATCCCACAAAGTGCTGCAAACCCTAGTCTATTCCTTGCCAAACTGCAAAAATGAATATACAATAATGCTCAAAGCATTCACAAGAGTCCAACCTTTACTAATGACTGAAAAAAGTACTAGATATAGGCAAAAAACAACTCATGCTAGGCTTTAGGAGTTGAATTCATGAGTTGAGGAGCTGTTTCAACAAGATCTAAACTAAGAACTAAAAAGTAGGCAGTGGAACAACTTGCCTCTAAAACCTAGGAAATTGATTCATTCAGTTTCAAACTACCTTTTTATGATGTATCTACCTCCATGAGTGAAATTTAGCATATTTACATCAAAATCCATCAAGTTACATCAAATTACATCATGAGTTTGACTATGAGAGAGAGAAAAGTCAAACTAAGAAAAAAATAGGCGAAAAACAGTGTTTTTTGGGCAAAAAAGTCAATTTTCCATCTTGTGCGTCGCACCTCTGTCCTTGCGTGCGCGCCTTTTTGCAACTAATTTTTTAGGCCTTATCGTGTACCAAATTTGCTCCAAGTGGGCTTGTTGGAAAGGTCTGTTTGTCTTCTTTTTAGAATAGGTGGAATTTCTGAATTTTGTGTCCATTTGCCACTCCAAAAATGAGTTCTCCCAACACTGCTTCCTGTGTGGCAAAAAAGGGGTAGAAAGGGCATTTTTGAGGTGTTTTTGACCCTTTTGGAAACTCAAAACTTGAAAAAATTTCTTGGCTATGTGTGGGCATTCATATTTTTTCCTGAGGAATCCAAAAATGCTGAGTTTTCCTCCAAAGGAGGTCCCTAGCAAAAGCGCGCCAGGTGGCGTGGCGCACTAGGCAAAAAAACCTGTGTTTTGCTCCAAAAATTCAAAATTGACAAAAAGAGTGTTATGAATCAAGCGTTGTGTTGGGTTAAGGAAGCCTCAGCCAAAATCTGGAGCTTATCTTGCTCTTTCCTCTTCCTCAAATATTTCCTCAACTTAGCCTTCAAACTCCTAATTCTCGCTTTGCAAACTTTGTTTCTCGCCAAATAGTGGTAGGCCATGTGCCTCAACATCTTTTTCTCTTTGTTGGCATTCTCCAGCATCTTTTCCAAGTGTATGTTTGCCCTCTCAAGCCAAGATTCACGATCAGCTTCAATTTCTTGCTCAAGTGGTGTCAACTTGACTTTCCTCCTCTTGGTAGCTTGTTGGTTTTCTCTTATGTTTTGGAGCTCCATGATGGTTTTTTGGTCCTCTAACTGTTTGTTCCTCTACTCAAGATAGTTGATTATCGACTTGGCTCTTTCCAGGTTGAGAGAAGTCATGAATGTCATCTTGTTGTTCATGGATGATCTCCTTGATCTTTGAGCTTTGGCAACCCAAATCAGTGTCATCATCCGGAATGAGAATGAAATCTGCCTCTTGACCTTCTGATGGCCCCTCATCATGCAATGGCTGCTTACCCTTGTCCTGTACCTGCTTTTTTTTTTAAGGAAACGATACCCCTTCCACCCCGAGTGGAGATAGTACTTGTTTTGCTGTTGCAAACAATCTCCTTGTGCCCTTTTGGTAAGTGACAAACATTGGCACACTAGTGGTTTGAGTCTCATGCACCTCTTGCTATGTGAAGGCTCTCCTGCCTCATGAAAAACTGATGGGGGCACTTGAGGACCTGTAAAGACCTCATGTGAAATGAAATCATCCCATGAAATCTTCAGTAAACTAAGCTGATGCAAAACCACAATCTTGATCAATGCAAAGTGATAGATGTCATTATACTACTACTGAAAAGGTTTCCTTTGCACCAATGTGGTCATTTTCTCAATATTCTGGTATATGAAAGAGGGGATGTTCATCATCCTCACCCTAGTAAAATGCATCAACAATCTGATATGATAGATGTATAGGTGAGCAAATATGCCTTCACAGCTGAAATATTTGATTATGAGTTTCATCGGGGGAGCATATGTGTCATGTAGGTACCTAAAAGGGAAGACCCTACTGATATGCCTCTGAAAACTAGCCTTGATATAAGGCTCATAATGATCTCTATCCACCAGCTGCTCTCTTGTTCCACTGTTCACCTACATTTGGAATACCGTGTTGCTTGAGCTATAGTCTCAGGTGTCAAAGTGAATGTCACTCCTACCAAATTGACCTGGCCATTGTGAAGATGGAGCACAAAAAGTCTGGCCAATTCATGGGGTATTTGACTCTTTACACCATCTCACAAAATTGGTAGCAATATTGATGTTTGAAGCATGCTACAGCAATAGGGCGAGCCAACAACTCAGTAAGTGTAGTGGGCTCCTCCTGGATATGTTTTCCACTCTTGTGAGATCTCCTTGGTGCATGAAGTTCTTTGGAGGAGTCACTTACTGTTTCCTCATTTCTGTCATAAGATGAATTTGACTCCAAGTTTGCCATTGTTTGATGTTTCTTAGATGAGTATGAAGAGATTTTATAGAGACAATAGGTATTTGCTGCTAAATGATAGGGATTTGATGATGGGGGACAGTGAATGAGGGGTTGGGATGTTGCTTGTAGCGTTTTTGGGAATTGTAGGGTTTGGGAGATAAGGATTAGGGTTTAGGGATGTTAATTAGGGTTCGGGAGTAGTGGGATTAGGGATTAGGGTTTTCAATTTTGGGGATAGGGGAATAGGTAAGTGTAAGTGAAGGAGGGAAGGGGAAAAGTGGTGAATGAAATTGTAGTGAGGGGATGTGAAAATGGTAGGATGGGAATTAGAAAGCAAAAACTGTAATTTTTCAAACCCTAGGCAGTTTTCTCAATACAGCTGTGCAAGGAACTAGGGTTTGTTTTTTACCTATTGAAACACCATAAACACTGATGAAACCCCTTACATTGGTAATATGGAGGTGTTAGCTTACTTGTGGAATGGGAATTTGCAAGTTTGAAGCTTAGAGGAGGTGATTTGAATGAGTTCGGGCTTTGGAGACTCGTGCGCCGCGCCTCTCTGGTGCATCGTGCCAGTCAGACTTTCAGTGTAAAACCTGCATTGTATGCGCCGCACTGGCCAGGTGCGCCGCGCTGGCCAGTGCGCCGCACCTCAAAATTTTCAGATTTTGGTTGCAAATTCGCTCCTTAGGCTCGAAAACACGATTTACACTTGTTCTCATTCACTCTTTGAACACAAATGAGCTCTCTGACATGAAAAAGACTTCATATTCAAATGATTTTAATTTTTCACTTATAAAAACCCCACTTTGTAATGTTTGGATTTCACTTGCTTTTAAAAACTCTGTTTTGGGTAGTTTGACTTGCTTTTTGCCGTTGATGGACTAAATGTTTTGAAATTTTGACTCTTTTGCAGGAACTGGAGTGCAGGAGCTTGGTAAGGTGACCGGGGCTACATCTTGGAATTATTACATATAGGAAAAATGAAATTACATGAAATCTTGTACATAAAACATAAAAACTTTGTGTTTTGAGGAAAAATCAATCACTGAGCATGTAATTATTGAAATTTTTGTTGCTGGGACTTTATTTGACCTCCTCATGTGCCTGTTGACCATTTTTGAGCTTTTACAAGACCTTATTGACAAAACCCTAGATCTAATGAGACCTAAAACCCTAAAGATGACTTTTGCAAATGTAATGGCAGAAAATGACTATCAATGACCTGAATGTATAAAAATGAGCCAACGCAGGTAAAGATCATGAGGGAAAAATTGATAATATTCCACTACCATTAGATGATCCATGATCCTAATGGAATGCAGATGATCAAATGAGACACCTAACATGCAATGCAACAAGAGTATTTTGATCATTGATGGAGGGATGAAGATACCGACACTAACATGCTCTATTTATACAATTCCATAGTCCGCGGACCATGGGTAGATCTTCTAAAGCCGACATTACAATATCAAAATAAGGGCGGACAACCCTATGACTCTTTAACAACTACACGCTCGCGCCCACAAAATGCGGAGTCTTTACATTTTAATTACAAATTTGGAGTAAAATCTATGCTCTTAGCCCCAAAACTGCCCTTAGGGGATCCTGCGCCCAACAGAATGTGTGTCAATCGACCAAGAGCTTGGGAGATGCTACATATTACAATCAAGTAAGGGTGGAAACCAATATGAATTGAGAACTGAACAATACTTCCGAAGGTGTTAGACTTTCTTTTCACGAACAAGGTCCATTCAGAGAGCTGGAGTTCTACCAGTGTGTCGCCAAGTGTTGTTACAGCTAAAACCACCCTCCAAAATTTTTCCTTAGCTTCGTTTTGGAGCCTCCCTACCAACCATCCTTAGTAGCATGTCTTGTTCTATCAAGTACGCAAGCTTCAATGATTTTCTTGAAGATTTCTAGCTTGTGCATGATAGCTTGTTGCATCCCCCTCATAGGCTATTCCTATAGACTTGGTCCATCTGTAGGCTGAGCAGCTCCCTCAAGAAATTATGCAATTCTAGAGGGGAACCAGCCTTCCCTCCAGAAATTGTAGAAATCTTGACTAGTAGCCTGCTAGGCTCCAGAATTGCGCAATCCTTCCTCTCAACTTTCATTGGAAATACTGCACAATCCAGCCCAACAGGACTGCTTAGCCTAGAAATTGCGTAGTTCTGGGTAGTAGTCAGTTGCTTAGCATATAATTTGTGTAATCCCTCTGGGACAGCCAGCCCAGTAACTAGAAAAAATTGTATAAATCCAGCTAGGTAGCCTACTGAGCTCAAAAATTGTGAGATGCAGTCAGACAGGATTCCTTGAGAAAATTGCGAGGTCTGACCCAGAACAGCTGCTCATCCCAGAAATTACGCAATCCTAGGAGACATTCACCTGTTCCTCTCAGAAATTACACAATCCCTCTAGGACAGCCATCTCTGCTCAGCCCAGAAACTGTGCAAATTTTCATCCCAGGCTCACAAACCGATGCATGTGCCTTCAGGTTTACCGATTCCCTCCAGGAACGAGAAAAAGTAATTTTCATTCATGGACTACTTCTCCCAAGGCATCATACAAAGGCATCCCTTGATTCAGGGATCTATTTTTAGAAATTGGAGGTTACATGCAAGTATCATTTCAGAAACCTCCCGCCAAGTGTCGCTTTTCCTAGATTTCTAGCATACGCATCACAACCTCGATTTTATCAAAACTTGTCAATCGAACATTGCAGAGCTCATTCCTCACATCGACCTTTTAGCTCTAACATCCCACATTGTATCTAGGAGTCGTTGGCACATTCAGATCAACTGTTTCTGGGTAAGCCTGCTTTGCATGTCTTTCATTGCATTTCTGTCACTTTTTGTGTTTCACTTTATTTGAGTGTTTTCTGTTTGATTTCAGTGAATGTCTGTTTTTTTTTTATGTATGTTAGCTTGTACAAGCACCATTTTAGTTTTCACTTGCATCTCAATGTTGTCGCATGCATGACAATGTTTTTTCACAGATGGTCTTTGTTGCGGCGACTCGCTTGACATGCATGCATGATTTCCCGTTCTCAAATCCTACACTTGTTGTTTACATGTATGATAACTCACTCTTGTTTGTACTCATTTCATCATGCATTCAGACTTCTCATACTTTCATTTCATTCATCGGCTGGTGTGGGTTGCCTTGGGCCGGACCGTGCCTTGCCCGGCTAGCACTGCACATTTTCAGAAGCGAAGGCTCTACCTTCCCTCCATAAATTGCACAAGTCTAGCCCAACACTGACCTCCAAGCTTACATTGTGCAATTCTTGGAGACAGTGTCCTGCTAGCCCTAGAAACTGTTGAATGCAACTTGCTGGTTGCATGTCACTGTTGACTGAAATTACACATTACGCAATTTCAATCCTCAGCAGGCCAGGCTGGACTGTGCATTGTGTAGTTCCAGCAGTCAGTCAGCGTCCTGACAGCTCGGACTATGCCTTGCGTAGTTTTTCGAGTTAGTCTCCCGACCTCCCAGCGGAAATTGCGCAAACTTCACGATCAATCACACAGGTATGTTGCAAGTTAATCCTCAAGTTTGTTTGGGTTTTCAACTGTCAGATTGGTTGCCATGGGTGTTTCTATGTCTCCAAAAATCATAGGTGTTCGTCTGTCTCTCAGCAACACAAGTACAATGGCCTTCAGGAGAGCAGAGTCAAAGGACACCGCTGAGATCACAATGGCGTTTGTAGCCAAGCAAATGCCTATGAGATCGCCTACCTATGAAGACATCAAGTTGTTAGTAGATAAGGACATCAAGATAGTGTGGCAGTAGCATCACAGCAAGTAGCACCATTAGCAACAGCAAAAGGCAGCACACCTACACGTGATGAATGCAAGAGGAATATTGTTGACAACAAAAAGGCAGAAAAAAATTGCAAGGTCAAGCAGATCCACTTATGATGAAAGCAACTTTGGAGACTGAGGCTATGAGGCCGCGGCACGACATGAAGATGCGCAAAGGTAGAGAACAAAACTGAGAAGGAGTTGCATGTGTTGAAGTAGAAAC